>KK502608.1:236826-467701 GCA_000688735.1 Glossina austeni
TATATATAGATATGTATATATATAGATATATATAGATTTTTTTTTCTTTACATATTTTTTTTATCTATCTATAGATATATATAGATTTTTTTTTCTTTACATATTTTTTTTATCTATATATATCTATATATATCTATACATATCTATATATGTCTATATATGTATATAGAGGGAGTGTGTATTTATGTATATGTATACAAATATTGTATACATATATATGCAAAATATTTATGTACGTTGTCCTCTAACATAATTTAATGATTGTTAATTACAAAAATTCAGGTAGTTTACAAGAAACTCGATTGAATGTTATCTCAAGATGGTTTTACTGCCATTTTTTAGGGGCTTGGTAAAAAGTACAAACGGTGTTTTCTTTGCTTGACATTTGCTGTGTAAGAGAAATTTAATCTGTTTATATGCATACTATATATTATAATATGAAGAAACATTTTGCGGCAGCGTAGGAAAACCGTATCAGGCAGATGAAATAATTTAAAATCATTTGTGTTAGCTAAGGGGTTACACAATTAAAGATTGATCATTTTTTTTACATGGAATCGGAATCGCTGCATAGGTAGTCCTAATGCCACATGTAAAAGATATACATGTGTGAAGTCGTGTTCTTCATAGCTTAGACATCTGGAAACAATAAGCAATTGTAATACTAACACATATTACAAGGTAACAATATTTTTCTAACAACGAAAATGTCCACGTTTGTGTCAACTTAATACTATACGCTGATAGCATTTTTTTTTTTTGGCTAGAACGTTACAAAGGAAAGTCCTTTTTGCTTCATATCCTGACTAGGTATCGAAGGTAGGTACGTAGGTGAACCATTTTGAGAATCCTAGGCGAAAAAATTCTTGGGCAGATCTAGGCGTATCACCCACGTTGGCCGTGGGGATGAATCGCGTGATGGGGATGATTTTGGCATGAAGACGATAGTCTGTGTTTGAGAGACTAGAAGAGTATGCTATATTCTTAGGTGTTAACGTCTGCTGAAAGGGTTATTACGAAACACTGTCAACAACAATTCACAAATTTGAACAGTTTTCCGTTTAAAAAGGAACTAAACAACAAACCAACAACAAAAGGCAACACAAGCTCATTTTAACCTCTTGTGAAAATGGCTCGGTTGAACGTTTTCATTCAAATACTCATGACATGTGATTATTTTAGATTCAAATTTGTGCCAGATACATTGTTTTTTTCACTACTTAAATATATGCTCAATACCTTAATTATTGTTATTACTTTATCTTTTTTTATATTTTTTTATTGTTATTGTTTCATGTGGAACAAATTGCCAAAAAACGCGTTTTCAGAGGCTTAAAGTCTTCAAATAAGTGAGTTTAATGTAATTCTGTTTTTTTTTTTTTAATAAGGAAGGCATTATACCTGCATAAGAAATGATTATATAAGCAAATATAGTTTTATTTAGTCCGTTCAAAAATTAATAGTAAATAATATTTGCTTTGCAATCTATTTTTATGTATTTCTCTTCTTATACCAAGTACTTCCTTTTGTGTTTGCCTCCAACTGCGGTCTCATTACCTGAGATTACTGAGTGCAGTTATCACATTCGAGTAAATAGGGAGAGTTCCATTATTATTTCGTGTGTCATAAAAAATATCTCCCTAATTAAAACATTTTCAATATATTTTAAAGCAAAATTGTATTCGTAGGTTTATTTCTAATATTGAAAATACCACAGTGGGGAGAACTTTATGATGAGTGATGCGGGAAGATTGAGGAAATGGGCCTTGGTGAAAAAATTGGCGAGATAGTTGTTTCGATTACTCGTCACTGCAGTACAGCCTCAAATTTTTTCAAAGATTCCTAAAGTGTAACACAGACAGCGTGAGCAGCAACTTCCTAACGCCGATAGAGCTATAAAATACGTGCACAAAATTGCCAAAGCACGCTTAACCCAGCACCATAAAATATGATCATATTGCATTCGCCGACAAATTTTTGTGAGGAAAGATTCCAAAATATTGTATTTACTGATGAGAAAAGGTTTAATTTGAGCGGATCTGATGGTCACCATAAATAATTGAGAGGTGTCCAACACCAGCGGCTAACGCGCCACACGCGCAACCATGGTGGTGGATCTCTTGTGGTGCAGGTTGCATTTGGACCACGAGGCAACTCAAAAATATGCTTTGCACCCAGCAAAATGAACGCGGAGAAATATTTTGACTTGCAGACAAAAATAAAATTTAAAATTAAAAAAAAATTTGATTTTTAAGCTAAAGCTCAAAATAAGTTATTGCACATATTTGGCAGGGCTATATGGTCCGGTTTCATCCGTTTAATATTCATCTCGTGCTTACCCTTCTGGTTCTTTTAACATATTCTAAATCACTTCTATATTTCAAGTTACTGATTTATTCATTTGAAGGAAAGAAAGACGAAATAATCATAAATTATAAGCGTAAGTATGTCATTGGATAAACGGCCTCTAGCTTATGAGCACTTATTCAGGTTCATGACGTAACATATTACGAGAACATACGACCGCAAAGCGTGAACATTTTATTGCACCAAGACCTCGAGAAGAAGATTACCCTAAAATATTTATTAGAAAAACAACACAAACCCCATTTTTGCTCGTAATTAAGCCTACAAGCTTCCTAGCAACAATGGTTTGGTTTGGCATTTGTGTCCAAAAATTTCTGTCTAAACATATATCGATATGCTTCTTATTTCATAACAATAAAAAAAGTGTTTTCGTGTTTGGTTTTAAGTAATTGTAATTTTAAGTAATTGTAACGGTGTTCCGTGAACGGACTGCTAACTAGACGGGAAATAAAATACCAACAATAAGATGGGAAATAAAACATTATTTGTACTTTATAATCAACTCTCATTTTGGTTTTGTGATTCGCTTGAAGCATAGAGTTTTATTTGATGCTTATAGCTCGCTGGGTGTCACTCAGGATTATTTACGCTTAAGTTATCGCACACGTTTTTCATTATCGGCGGCAACAGAATTCTTTCAGTAACATACTTTTCTACATTCATTTAAAATGCCGAAATATTGTCTTTCTTCGACTTTTTCGAGGAATATTAGGAATTGATATATTTTTTTTGTTTTGTATGACGGTTTTGCAAAGTAGGCCGGTATAATGCGAATGGTAAAAAGGATTGAATTGAATTCATATTCAATTGTGTAAGTTTTTGGACTAAAACGTGACAAGGCATCGTATTTCGGCGAATTTCGACGGACATATAGGATATATAACAAAAAGTGCACCTTGTTTGTTTTTTTTGGGTGTTACAAATATCTGCACAAGTTCATTATACCCTTTCCGTAAGGAATGTAGCGTATAAAAAATTTGGAGATGTAAGCATAGTCCAGCTTTATATATATATTTAATTAACTTAAAAGTCGTCAGCAAAACCTAACCTTTTAAGTATACTTTTCTTATAGCTTTTTATATATTGTCAAAATATTTGCACTGATTTTAGTTCTCTGAAATTATTTATGATGGCGCCTATGCATTGTACTTTTTAATGTCTGCATATATACATTGGATTACTTTCGAATTTCTGTTGTAAAATAATATAATAAGAATAAATAATAATAAAATAATAATAAAATAATAATAATATAAAATAATATAATAATAATAATAATATTCATTAAGAAAAAGCAGGAAAGAATGTTTTTGTGCTACTACCAGCTTAGGTACTTGACTGCAAGAAAAAGTGAAGACCGGTTCAATCGATATATCAATTTAATATCATGTATTATTGTATATTCCGTATATTCTACATTACAAATCATTCTTTTATACCATTCACGCACGCAGTTGTACAAACTAAAGACATAATATATTCCGAATAATATTATGTTTATTTGTATTTATAAAACATTCCCTTTGCCAATGATTGTGCGCACCTTCAACCGATTTGGTTGCGTAACGTATTAAAACTAAAAGTTTGCCAACCTGCGGTCATAGTTATGGAAAAAGGGAGAGGGAAAGTGCAAGGGACAACTTTCAAGTAGAACATAAGAAACAGTGCTGGCATAATTCATTTATACCGAAAATTAACATCTTTGAAAATATATACAAGGCATTGGAATAATAACAGGAAACACTGCCTCTGTCCGTTATTGGGTGTTCACGATCTGACGTTTCACTGAAAAAGAAATGTGCCACATCAGCCTACGGCTACGTGGAATTTTGTCTCTTTTTACGTGTTGTCTCTAATATTCTTTAATTGGGCTCGCAGAATGAATTGTGAATTTGCAATAGCGTAGGCTCTGTTACAAAATTAAAGCAACTTATATATATATGTAGAAAATTATTTATAAAGTTACAGAAAGTTGTTTGTAATAGCATTTACCCCGCATGGTCGAGCATATAAGAGCCGTGAGTACCGATGATTTAAATGTACGTGCGGGCTGACCCTACTTGGTCGTAGCTATATAACATAACAAGTGCTCAGCCGGTAAAGGCATAACGCGTACCGATTGGGAACATATTCACTAAGCTATGACTTCACCCTATCTCTTTCTGACTTTACCCGCTTCTTTCTCGCTATCACTACGTTATATGTATAGAAGAGGCCCTCAGGGTAATTGGTCATATTAAAAATAAATAAAAAAAAAGAAACAAGTCATGAAGTTATGTTCGGCTGGGGCCGAAACATCGTTAGAATCTTTAGCACCAACGCTTTTATATATGGTTATAAAAATATGAATGGGATAAAATTTATCTTCCAACTTTTAATTCACTAAAATATATTGTTCACAAAAAATTAATCCCCCACGCCCTGACATCCACCATAATTAATTTAGAGTTAACACACTCAGCTTGGCGCATTTTACTCTCCAAGTCCTTTGTTGTGATGAAGAAGGTAATCCACTACCCTGTGACGTTCGCGATGCTGAATTTGAAACTAACATACTTACCTTGTTGCATTCTAAACTCCAAGTCCGTTTATTGGATACCCATACCGAGTGGATTGTTAAGAAACAATTATTCCACAACTTCGTGGCACTCATCACATTTAAATAGAAATCGACACACTTACCTTGTTGCATTCTAAACTCCAAGTCCGTTTATTGGATACCCATACCGAGTGGATTGTTAAGAAACAATTCACCATTCATTCAGGTCGCGGTGTTCACCATATATATTTTAATATAGAATGAACGCATTTTCAGGGAGATAGCATATCTTCATTTGAGGAATGCACAAAATAGTTTTAAACATTCTATCTTGTTTACTTTAAGATTAATAAGCTTAAAACATTAAAAGAATGAAACAAAGAAAGCGTAATCATTTGTAAGTTTGTGTGGCCACGTCCTATTTTTGCATTTTTGCACATAAGCAGTAGAGTCTTCGGTACAGTAAACGTAGACAATTTCAGCCTTCTACTTTTTATAACTTGTAAGAATTGGAACAAATATTTGATTAGGCAAACCGTGTTGTGTACAGTTTACGCTTTACTGCGAACGTGTGCTCTGACCAATTTGGCCCATTTTCAATACCCACCTGTGTGCAGAAACTTCCAATGCTTTTACCAGATTTTAAGTCGATATTTCCTATTTGCGATCAGGGTAGTGTCAACAACATACATCACAAAGTCACACACAAACATGGCTTTATCAACTCAAAATTTCAAACTGATCAAGAATATATATGTGCTTTATAACTTCTGCGAAGCTTCCTTTTGAGTGCTGCAAACGTTCTGACAAAATCCTTCGGTGCGGTTTAAAAAAAAAAAAACATTTTAAATCTTCCTTTAAACTTCTGTCTTCGAAAGTTACGATTAAACTAACTGGCTGTGCAAATATGTTTCGCTTATAAACCATCAAAGCAATCAACGAATACTTCCTTTCATCCTGCTGTTTTTGTTAATGTTACATGTGTTGCACAATATTTATACAAAAAATATTTGTTTGACAGTTATGTATAATATGCTCCTGTGGGTGTGCCTCTTTCGTGGATGAAATGCTTTTTTCTCTATCTGTTTTCTTTTCTCTCTATTTATACATGAATTTTATTCTTTTTACTTTTTCGTTATTTTTCTTTTAACAGCTATTAATAATAATTTTTTTATTTATTTATTTCTAAGAGTCAATTAAATTTGCACAAAGGCTAACTTTAATCTATTATATAACATATAAATACCGCGAAAAATCCGAATCAAATAATTTCAAAAATTGCAATCACCTCATGGTATGCGCCCAACACGACCGCTTTTGATAATTTGACATATCACCCATTAACGATGAGCTGAGAAAGATTTGGCTGTAAAGGATCTAGAATGGCTTAGAAAGAATGCTTTCGCTGGGAAGGAAATTACAAAACCGGATAACGCAGCAAGCTTTTTGCTTTATTTAAAGTTATGTTGACGTCTAGTAGGTTATATTAAAAAATAACACTAAATAATTAGTTTGGGAGTTTGCCTTAGAATGATAAATATTTAACAAAAAAAAAAATTTTTTTTAGTTGATTACATAACAGTTTTGCATACAAACAATAATAACTATTATTAGAATTTGTTGCGTTAATAAGCATGCATGTGAATTTTAAGAGAAAACATGTTCAAACTTTACGCAGAAGCGCAACTACATATATGTCCGTATAGAGTTGTTCGATTGTAAATTAGCTCTCATTACAATGACCAGCAAGAAAATTCAAATAAAGTTGATAGCAACTACCATTAAGTGCATGTTTTTTCGCTTTTCTCTGTCCTTCCTGGATAACTGATGACATTACCTTATTATCAAGATTTCCAGTATATAAATTTAAAACATATTTTGCGTGCGCGCGCGTTGTGAGATCAATAAATAATAACATAAAAAACCAACAACTATTGTTTTATTCTGGTTGAAGCGAACTGGCGATATCTTTTTTGGTTATTTTAAGTTTTTTTGGGTTTTTTTTGGATAAGTTAATGAAGATAAAAGTAAAAGAAACGAAAGAAAAATTATATTCGGTTTGGGACAAATTTTTTGACAGAAATTACTTACTTTTTCCAATTACGTTTTGCGCGCTTTGAAACTAAAGTAATATAGAGAATTTTATAAATAAAACATATTATGTGAGTGTAAGCAAGATATTCTTTAAATATTACAACTTGTATTGCATTTCTCCTATATCTACCTAACCTGTATCTCACTTTGCATAAGCTATTGTTACACGTATTATATAACATATCCAAAATGGAACTTGAACGTGTTCGTTTTATATAGTCTCCCGTAATCACGAGACGAGATAACATATTTGAAAGATATTACATGAACTATATTGCGAACCAAGCTTCTATAAAAATCTTTCCAGATTTTGACTTCTTGTCGACAAAACAAATGAGTCAAATTGTTCAATTTTCCGCTTTAAATGAAAATAAAAGGCTTTAAAGTGGAATTGAAATCCTAGATAAAGACTCGAAGCGTTATTATAATTCAGACCGATTCAGTTCTTCGAATATTCAACTTTAAATCAATGAAAAGAAGATTCAAAGGACAAGTTCAACGTTCTAGTTTCTGTTGACATTTAGCAGACAAACAAACATGCGAGAAGAATTGTTTTCTCTTCAAATCAGGCATGCCTTGCGGTCTTACTTGTGTATATATCCTTGGTTAACTTAACACACCTTTGGTATTAGGTATAAGAGAAGTATAAACTGCTTTGCGGTTATGATATTATAAAGGTGGTAATTAAAATAATCTTAATGCAGGAATAGAATGACTAAATAGCCAGACGTAGCAGTCCGCAAGCTACCATCGCATAAGATTACATTTTTTTGTTTTTATAAAAACATCTCCAGGTTATTGTGATATACAGTGTGAGTAGGCCTTTTGATAAGCTATCAAAATACAATTTGAATTAAAATGATACCATCCATGTATTCAGAGAAAGATAGTAATTAACTTTTGCTAGTTTTTCACACGATTTTGGGGAATTCGATCTTGAACTGAGCTTTCGTTTCAACTTAATTACGAACTCGTGTGAAAATGTTGTTTAGAGTGTGGGGGGTGGAGTGTGGAGGGGAGGGAGTTAAGGTAAGAAATCAAATTTGTGCGTCGTTAAATACAAGTGGGGCTAATATAAAGTAATGAAATTACTTATTTTGAATGCAAAAGTATTTTCTGAACATCAATTGTCTCTTACTACGAGAGACCGGGAAAAACTAAGTTGATTAAAACCGATATTCTATGGCTTAGAAATTGAAGAAAATAGGTTGGTGGCAAATAACTCTATGACTGAGCAACAAATTATAGTTCAAGCAGTTATTCATTAAAAGTTTTGCAGCTATGCACAATTATGCAAAAAAAAAACACATAGCTTTTTAGAGAAAGTTCAAGTTTGTTTGAGTATTTAATTAACCACCATTCAAATTATGTGTGATTCCTATAGTCGGCGAAAGTTGATCTTGAGTTAATCGACTATATCATTGACTTGCTAATAAGATCGAACCTTATCTTTGATTAATAAAATTGTTTTCGGGCACGATAGATACTTTCTATGAATTTTTTTGTTTACACACTAAAAAAATGTTGTTATTCCAACTTGGCACAAATTTTAGCGTACACCTGAATTATTGTTCTCCGTATTTTTAAGACCAATGTGAGCAAAAAATAGCTACGAACGATATTAGTTTCATTTTCATTCATTTCATTTGTACGAAGTAATGGATAGGTGCAATAGCGAACTTGCCAGCGAACATTATGAGTTACGCAACCCAATACAATAGATAACATGGTACATGCACGTAGTAACATATATTATTGCGTATATTTAAAAAACATTTATTTTTTTCTTATTCTCTTCGTGGGTGCTTTGAACCTTCTAGAATATGGATACAAAATTATTAACTGCAGGGAATTGTTTCTTTGAAATTTTGAGTCCTTTGACAAGCGTTCGAAAGGGCTTCATGCGTCACTTGAATACCGGCTGGCAAATTACAGCCTAATGTCTTATTTGTTAGTTTCTAACTTCTCTTACACGCCAACAGATATCTTCAAAAAGTATTTATATTTACTCGAATACATTTCCAAACACACACAAGTTGGCTATTTTGATATCCGTTCCGATTAGACAACAAACAGACATAGGGTAATGAAGCTTCATGAAGATCACCGTTATATGGATGTGAGAGTATATACATATAGAATATATATAGTGCTACATATATACATATATATACATATATATATTCTATATATTCTATATAAGTAGCATTACAAATTTTCTTACCATTTTCTCTTTTTCTCTTCTTTAGCAATTGAAACTGCGAAATGTTCGATTTTGCCTTTGACAGGTGCAGCAAAAAAGGCACAAAAAAGCATTCGACTAAAGAAAATTAGGAAGAAGATTTGTTACATATGTTGTATATATATGTATATAATATTAGGTTGGGGAAAAAGAAATCCATTATTTTTATGTGAACTTCAGGACTTTATTTAACATGCTTCGGATTGTCCGATTTGGGTCAAATATGCACAGTTTTGTTGTATGATTTGTTGCCATTTTAAAAGTAACTTCAAAATGCCTCTCTCATAGAAGTCCTGGTCTCTATTTGCAAAAAACTCTAGTAGTCGATTTTCACAATCCTCCCTAGATTCCAATTTTTTATCATTAAAGAAATTTTGCAATGCAAGAGAAAGATGATAATCGCTTGGTGCCAAGTCCGGACTGTATGGCGGATGCATTAAAACTTCCCAACCAACCTCCCGAAGTTTCTGGCGAGTCACTGTAGATGTGTGTGGCCTAGCGTTGTCCTAGCATTTTTTTGTTAATTGGTGTGGCACCCAAACATCGAGCTTCTTTTTGAATCCAGCTTTGTGTAAATGGTTTAAAACTGTTTTATGGTCGATTTTTAGCTCCTGGGCGATGTTACGACTGCTAACATGCCGGTCAACTTCGATCATTTCTCCGATTTTATCGACATTTTCGACGACCGGCCTACCTGTGCGAGGTATCTTTAACATCAAAAATTCCTGAACGGAATCTACGAAACCAAAATTGCACATAATTGGCTGTTACAGTATCGGAACCATAAACACCATTCACAATTTTAGCCGCCTGGCTTGCATTTTCGCCTTTGTCAAAGAAAAACTGTAAAATATACCGAATTTTCTCTTTGTTCACTTCCATTTTTAACACGCTGTAACTCACAACTGAATGCACCAAACGAAAAACAACAAAAGAATTTTTTTTACTGCGAAATGTCACCTTTCCAACGAGCATAAATCTGAAATTGGTTGATCGTTACTTTACGAGAAATCTATCAGTGTAGCCATCTACAGAAAAAATAATGGATTTCTTTTTTCCCAACCTAATATATATTTAAACCGTCGGAATTTTGATTTATTCTTATAAAATGCAATTACTTCAACAATTTTCTTTTTATATCCGAATTTTTAACAATTTCTTTAATTTAATTTTTTAAAGAGGATCACATGACATATTTTCAAAAACTTAATTTGAACATTAATATTAAAAAATGCTGGACTTTTTTTATTCGAAGATGTAAAGTCAACGATTATGTTCAAAAGTCGCGACCTGTGATTTTCTTTTTCTAGGTGCAGACGTGCACCAGCTACGCTGCGTGGCGTGGTTTGGTCTCAATAAAACAATATATCACGCGAGTATGATTTCTGTGCTGGCAGCTTTTAATATGCTTCTAAAATAACTTTTTTTACTTAAATATATACTTAATAATTTCTTCGAATATTGTTACTTTAGTACCTTTCCTCCTATCCAAAAAAAAAAAAAATATCAAAAGAAACTCTTTTTAGAGGCTATTACAGTAATTCGTTCTGGTTACTGTTTAGTTTACTTACTCTATTTTAAATATTTCAATATACATTTATATTAGATGCTCGACCCATTTTCGCGTTTCTTCAGCATTTCGCAATCGCGCGCCAGCCAAGCCATGCTGTAAGAAGCTTAGCATATAAGCTTTTAAAAGTACAGATGATCATCAGCAGCAGACATACTCAACAATGCTAAGCGAAAAGTTGTTATATTATGTAGAGAAAGGTGAAAATCGTCGAATTTGACCGTTAGGTATATTGATATTTCTCGCTACTTGAATATTTTCACTAACAGATGTCGCTCGTTAAAATACATGCAAGCACCTATTAATGTCAAATAAGTGAAAACGTTATAGTAGGGAACGGTGCAATATTAAATATCTTACACCACTTCGGTTGACACAGTTACTCATAACTTGTCAAAAAAGTGGTGCACTCCGAATTATAAGCTTCGTCCTTAGGCCAAACCACGTCGGTGTACCAATTTCATCAAAATATTTTAAAAAATTACGGCATGTAGGTTGAACACAAGAACACTAGGCGAAACGATAAGTTCACAGTCGCTTCCTGAATCGAATGGTGTAATAAAATGCGAATCTATATCAAAACCTTTTTGGATGTTGTATACATTCGTATAAACTTGACACACCCTTATAGCAGAAGTGATGTAGGGTATAAAAATATTTACTATTTAATACTTTCTCTCTCAAGTGGGGATTTCGCTTTTTAGACGAAATGATAAGATTTTAATATTACAGCACTTGTACGTTTGTTCATTTTATTACCTCGGAAAGCTATAAATGTTATTGGTTTTCCTTCGAGGTGCATAACGGTAAATATTCTGTTGCATTTATGCAATTATTATTCACTCTTTTTTTATTGCTTAGTTTGGCAATGTGAACATGTTGTTAACGTAGAGCAAAGGAAAACAAGAACTTTTAACAAACAGTGCCTTTCTCAATGTAACTGTGGCGACACATTGCATGTATACCTTGTACGTATTCATACATAATTCATTGATGTTTATTGCTGATTAGGTAACAAGTGATATGCAACACAGTATTATATACACGACTAGTCATCCGTGTAACAGAAACAAAAATAATAGTACTGCTGTGCTTTTGGCATAGGCACTAATCTGTTAAACAGGATTTATTTTTTTTTTGTTTTCGATATGAGAAATTTACAAAGAATGTGATAATTATTTTTTTAAATGTTTTTCTGTTTTGTTGGTGTCTTGTCTATATGCTTAAAGATGCTTAAAAGATAAGATTGTGGGTTAAAGAAAAACCGGTTTTTTTTTTCTTTATATCAACTAAGTAAGAGTACATTTAATTTGTCATTATCGAAGCATGATAGTGTAGGTCCATCCGCGTCTAAGCTATTAAAAAAATCTTTTTTACGTTAAAGTGAATACTAGTTAGTATAGAATTAGATAATTAGTAAGCAAGTTTATTTCATCTTAGGGCGAATCTCGTATTTTGATTACTTCACCCGCTTTTCGTTGTCCGTACTTTTCTTTAAGCAGCAGTCCTGGTACGTTTCTTTGCACTGCATTCTATTTTTGTAACTTGTGAAATTCGCATAATCTAAAAGGCAAGTAGAGGAAATGAGAAAAACGCCATATGGCTCTAAAACAGAACAAGTAAGAAAATTATGTTAACTTGTGTGCGAATCCTCGATATCCAACAATGTCACTTAAAAAAAATTCGAAGAAAATGAAATTTCACCACTCTATAATATTGTGTGGGCGATTATTCGTTTTTAAACAGTCATTGATAGAATACATAAATTTTTATTATTGCAGCGTATGAATAACGCAGGAAAAACCAATTGTTTTGCTTTTGAAAACCAAGGTCCTTTATTTATCTCTATTTTTACGATTAGAAGAAGAGTATATATAATGTATATATTTTATGGGGTCTTCGAATTTTTCTTGCGGGTGTGGCACACCCATCCTTCGCTGATAGGTATAAAAAATTACTTAAGGGACAAAACGTACGCGTTTATTTAACAATGCGATCCCTGAAAAATAAGACATAAATTTCTCTACATTCTTTTTGTATAAAAACTTTATTGAAGCGTCATGTCCGGCTAGGTAGTCACTGATTTTGACAACGCGTGGCAACTTTTGTCTTTTCTGCTCATTTCTTACTCCAACCTCTGATCTCGCTTTGGTTTCTTCTATGGGTATTACCCATAAGTAGATGTTAGTGTAAACGTCAGCCAAACAATGCAAACTGAGTATTTCATTTAGTATAACATTTCCATATTAGACAAAAATTTAATGGGAAAAAGCATACTATTCAGGGACTTCGAGGACTTCAAACATATTTTCTAGAGAGTATTGTTTAGTAACATCCAGATTAAAAAAACCGAAGAAAATCAAGTCATTCATAATTTATGCTTTTATTTATAACGAACAGTATTGGATATTGTGAACTTTTGTTCAGCACATCAATTCTGAAATATTCTGAAACCTCATTTTAAGGGTAACGGCTTAGCAGAGTCATATTCGTGTTTGTGCCGCTCAGAAAAATGTATTAGAGATTAGAGATTGTTATTTCGTGTTAAATTCAGAAGTTGTTACGCTATATTTTTCTGCTCACTGCCTCCGTCTCGTCAAAATCTGGCAAGTCTGGGAACCACGCTCCAACCCGTAACACGCTAGTCCCATAAAGCCTAGCATCAACCCTCGGATGGCGTTTCTGCTTGGATAGATAGCCATAAGTTCCGTTATGATGATTACACCTGCGAAGCTGAAGAATGACTTGTCAACTGGGGCCCAAGCACAATGAAAAGTTCAAGAACAAAGGTAAAAAGAAAAGTAGCAGCCCATAACCCCTCCAAATCGAATGGTAAAGTACAAAAGACGGCAGTAGGCGTACAAGCGTAGCCTCAGTTTGATCAAATGCTCCCCGAGTAATCTAGTAGCAAGATGAAAAGCAATTCGGCAGCTACATTCATGTATTGGTGGAAATGCTAGCAGATATGGCGAAAAACGACGTCACCTTAATCACCCATGGCGTAGGGAAAAGAGCACAGATAGGCAATGGAGGTAAGAAGAAACAAGAAAAAGCAAGAAGCACAGGGTCAAACTGTGCGCCATTGTCATAGCGTTAAGCGGTCAACATTTCTACTCGAGCTTCATCATCAAAGTACGAGGAATTCATAAACGGTACCTCCTATTCTAGTTGAAGGAGAAGTGCGCGATATGGAGGGCATTCGAGGAGCACGGGGTGGCCTTCTCGGACAAAAAAATCTCAGTTCGCACGTTCAGACAAAAACGAATTGCCCAGATCACAGGCCTAGGCCTGGACGTCACGGGCATGGACGAAGTTAAGTAGGCAAGACGGGCATTTGAAAGATGACTGGAGACCACCGAACTGCTGATTTTACGCAACGCACCCGGAGGAATCGCAACGGCTAGCCTTGCAACCGAAAATGCAACTATGTTGCTCCAGACTGGGAAGATGAAAATAGGTTGGATAGTTTGCGCATACGCCGTAAGACTACCCCCACTGGATGCTTCTGACGCCTGGAATTTGGGCAAGATGGGCAAGATGGGCGAAAAAATGCAAGAATGTTAAGGACCGCTTCAAAGCTTTCCACAGGTGCATCGAGGAAGATCATATTTCGAAGCACTGCACGGTGGGGGGTATCATCAGTTTGGATAGCCTTCATCATTTTTAATATCTCGTTGATTCTCATTGCTTATTTCCTTTCAGGTCGTTTGAGACAAGGGGTCTAACTTGGATTGTCGAGATATTGCGTTCTTTTCCAGTTAGAGGTTATAATCGATGTCTTTGATCACTTCATTGAATCAATATGAATCAAGATGAATTGAATCCACCAAGATCACGTCTTGGTGACCAGTGTTAAACACTCTATCAAGCGAGTAACATAAGCATATGAACTTGTGTTAACTGTTGAGGGTTTTCAATTATTGCAGTGGCGTTCAGACACTTTAGCCAGTGCTCCATGAAAAATTAAAGAAGTGATTTTGATGGAAAATGATAATTTCACCTGTTTCATTAAATCACAAATCATAATTAATTGTTTATCCATGTCAGCACCGGATAATAGTATCATGTTCACTTAGACAAAATACGCTGGGCATGCATTAACAATATTGTTTGTCTCTGTTCACAGACTACTCTACCATGTAAACAAAAAAAGAAAACTAATAGCATGAATGGGCAAACGGTGATTGCATGATCACCACGAGCACACGCGCATACATGCAAAATCAACGGCGAAAAACATACTTAACGCAAGAATATAAACAAAATTTGCAACTTTAAATGTGAGCAAACCATTATCAAGTGTAAAATTAAAAAGAAACGCAGAAGCATGTATATATGCATATGTATCCATGTACACGGTTACTTGGACATACAGCACAAGATGCGGACATTCAACAGACCAGGTACGTAAGAGCTAAAGTAAAAGAGAGACATTTCTACAGCTATTATGCTTCCCTTAGCAGAACGCATCAAGGGATTTTAATGCTTGCGCAGTCGAATGGAGCGATAGGATTAATAACGCAGGAGGCCGGTGTTTATTGGAGGCGTTTACCGTGCTGTCAGTCACACTCCTTAATGATAGGCGCAATGACATTGTTAGAGAGGCGGGAACAGGATCAAAAATTGATATCATCTTTTTAGCGATACGACAACAACAAGCTGGGGCAGCAGAAAGCAATGAGTGACAATCAGAAAATAGATCTGGGCGTCGAAGTCAAAGACATACAATTCAAAGTGACCCAACCGAAAAGAAGGGAACCATCTCTCGGCGTAAGCAGCTTTAACGTGATTATAGATGCGTATAAAACGAGAAAAGGAATAACAGGTCAATTCTATAAAGGTACAAACAACCGCCTCACAGGAGCATGTGATGCGTCAATACCGAGAAGGAAGCAGTCAAATAGAGGCACACAAAACGAACTGCCTAAAGGCTAATGATCCAGAGGGAAAGAGAATCTCGGTATTTTCATGGCCCTCTGCAGGAATCTTTATAACGATCCTAACAAAGCTTTAAAACGAAGCAAGAAAGAAAGCTTCGACCGCATGTGTCAATAGACGGCTTAACGCAGGGGGAAGGTAATGCTGAACATAATGAAAGGCGACAGATCACCCAAAGAGGAGCCAACTCCAGTAATCGTGGTGAAAGAATGTTGGAAGCCAGTAAAAAGGCAGAGCACAGAAAGACTCCTGGACCGGGCGGCATACCGAATACAAAAGCAGTGCTTCAAAAATGAGCCGAAGATTTTCGTCGCAGATGTTTCAACAATGTCTACAAGGGAGGACTTTTCGCGATAAACAGAAAAAGTTGGTCCTCATCATGACAGTAGGCCGCTGATTTATGCCAAGTTATTAATATGAATGAATTTGCATCAAGAAGTATTGCAAATTATTCTGCTTTACTTTATAAAAATTCAGCTTCCTTATCAACTTTCCCTATTCATCTCAATTTAGAATGCCGAAATACTACTACTAAACGAATTTTGTCACGAAATTCTGAAAATTACCTTATTTTTGGGGAGCGGTCGAAATACGGTGTTTTCAATAACGTTCGTCCTTAGACCAAAACACGGCAGTGATCAAAATTTCATCAAAATATCTCGAAAATTGTGACCTGTCGGGTGAACGCAACAATACATGAACATGAACAGACATCGAAGGGACAAGTCGATGGATAACATAACCATCATCTCAATCGATCGATATAATAAAAGGTAGGAGTATCTTAAGTTCTTTTGGCTGCATAGGTTCGCACAAATTTAATATACCCTGTATCACAAGTAGTGTAGGATATAAAAAATCGAGAAAAAACCAGACAGGCGATGTTATACCCTCCTTCTGGTCATTGTATTAATTAATAGGAGAAATTTTTGTAAAAGATAGATTAAATAGTGCAATAGGGATTTTTAATGTCAAAGGGAAATTTACAGTGCAGTTTTTGTTACCGTGCAAATCGTTTTCAAACGGACATGTGAACTCTACCATGTCCGTGCAAAATAATTATAATTTTGAGTGCCTACCGCAGCTCTAAAATAATGAATTAAAGAATTTACCGTACGTGATTAATCATGTTACTTTTATTTCTGTTCAAATTCGAAAACCGCTTTAAAAATTACAATGAAGCTCCTCCAGAAAAGCAGCGGAGTGCCAAGTATGGAATCTAGTTTTGGAAGTTGAACAAAAATTATAGATTTTAGTTCATGGTCTTAAGGTTTTTTTTGTTGAGTCGAAATAACAGGTAAGACAGCTATAATTTTTTGAAAATAATTTTTAATTGCACATTCTCGAATATTTTCGCTATTGCGAGGATAGATGAAAACGGATCTATTGTAAATTAATGATCGGAATGTCATGAAGCTTTGACACGTTTGAAGGTTGGCAGTATATGAAAACCATATGGATTCGTCAATAGTGACAACAACTGTATATTATCCTACAAGCTTATTCTATGATGATTGTCAAGTTTTAGGATATCAATTATAGACACACGAACGCATGGACTTATTAACACGATTTAAAATTTCGAGCTGACTGCATATATTTACATTGTTAGACATAATATATAATATAAAATAAAGTACAAAAACCTGCTCTTTATTTCAAAATTGATTAAAGTCAATATTATGCTTATTACTATTGTCGTCATTTTGTCATTATGAGAGATGAATATGCGCTATATATTATGAATTTTAATACGAGAAAACCAACATAAATTAAGAATTTGCCGTGAAAAATAAAGTCTACAGCCTAAAGCTTGATTTCGAAATAAGATCAACAAACTGAAAAAAAAAAAAACCTTCAAAAACGAAACAAAAATACAACGAACTAAGTAAGTGATGAAGGCCTAAAGAGCATTAAAATCAAAAACAGTCACGATTTTAGTTAACGCAATGGTGTGTAGTATTAATGCTAAGCATCGCGAAATGGTTAAACCAATATTTAGTAGGTCTTGCATCGCGGTAATCACAGCTTGTTATAAACGGTGTAATTAGGTGTCCATTAAAAGGGTGGTCCACACATATCTACACCTGATCGTTGTCATGATATGTAGACAAACTGCTACAACGATATAACTATACAGCAATTGAATAAAATTATCTTTAGTGAAACTTCTTCCTTTAAATTTTTGTTTCTTTTTTCTCCTTTTCGCTCGTTCTTTTTTTTCGTAAACATCGGCAACCATGATATCAACACGCCCCACTCCACGCCTCATAAATAACTAGGTTTATAGGAAGAAAGAGAGTTAACGTGAAAAATTATACCTAAACACATCGAGATTTGTATTTACTACCAACAGTAAGATTTTTAAAGCGAAACTGCGTCCCTGACTGGGTAAACTAATAATAATAAAAAAAAGAAGTCTCGAAACATGATCAAAATTTTTCTGTGTTTAAACCAATACAACAACAATTCATAATTATGCAGTTTAATAAAATGTTTATTATTGTTATCGTTATTGTTGTTATTGTCGTCGTTGCCCGGTCTGTTGGCTTTGTTTTATGTAGAGGCGGACAGTTTGTGTGCAGTTTATTCACTTGCCTTAATTCTATCAATCGCCATACAAACATGACCACCACCATTTCATGAATTCTCTGCGCACACAGACTCCAGGCTTTCACGTCCCATCCTTTCTCTTCATCTTTCTCTCTCAGTTTTAGATTTGTGCGTTGTTGGTCTGTGTCTTCTTGTGTAGAAATTTCACGCCCGGCAGCTATTTTGCGATGTTAAATTGATTTTATGATTTTTATCGTTGTTTTAAGTCAAATTTTGTGTTATTCTCTGTAAAATATCAACGCATTTAACTTAAAAACGTCTCCTTAACCGTAACCAGTGTAAAGTTTCTTTGCGCATCCTCACGTTATATTAATGCTTGCGGCTATAATATATATTTTGTTCTCCTATTTTTATTGCTGTTATTTATATGTATTTGTTTTGTTAAATGTTTGTTTGAATATTGTAAACTATCATTTACGATGGGAGAGGGTAATAATTAAAATGCAATTCATTTTTTTTCTTATTTATTTTTTTATTTATGTATTTTTTAATAATATCATAGGAAAAGAAATCATAGCAACGAAATGCCTTTTGTTCATTTTAAATTGTCACTAAAATTTCTCGCTATTATCCAAGCTTTGAAATAATACACATTAGAATCCGTAATTTTTCTTATAAATTAAGGTTGCTCTTATGTTTTGTTTATGTTTTGGGCGAATGTGTGACATCCACATCTCCTTCTCCTGAATGCAAACAAACAAAACTTTGGAGTGCATAAAAGCGTACCAGAAGTTTCGCGAATTTCTTTTTTTTTTTTAATTAAGGTTCTTTATTTCTTTAATTACGGTTCCAAATCTCTATTTACAGTTCTACAACCGTGAGTATACCAATCGCATAGAAAAGGCCGTAGAATGTGCGAAATCGATGGAAATTTGCGAAGCCAGACCACAACTAAGACTGATACGTATGTCTGGATGTCACAAAAGAAAAGCGTCGCTCTTCGATGATGGATATAAAAATATATTGGCCAGTTTAAAAACCATTCTTGTATCTTCCATGACGTGTTAGCTATAGTTGCAAAAGTGTTGTAAAACAGCATATCACTGACAGTGGCCCAGGTCAAGTATTACTAAGCATCATTTGGCTTTGTAGTCTGCCGTAAACACGTCCACTTACGAAAACTTTTGACTAAGAGATATACCTTTAATAGGAATAAACTTTTTGCTTTTTTGTAAAATTGAGTACTCAGCGATCATTCAAAGCAAAAAATCGACAGGTTACGAGAAAAGCTAAACATATTCACTTTCATCTATTGTCACATTACAGCACCTGTCATATAACAGCACCAATTAACTACCTAAAAGCAACTTATTTGAATGGGTTTTTGTCCACTAATTGCTACTGAGATGTAACGAATTTGTGTGATTTCTAAAGCGGTTCAAATCAGCTGGCGACGAACTATTAAAACTTGTCGACGGAAAGCTTGCCGTATAGCAATATGACAACAGTAGATAACGTTTGTCCTTAAGGGATCATCAGAAATTAAAAGAACTAAGTTGAATTTTTATCGCATCCTCTGTACAGCTTATATTTTAGCACCACAATTTATGTATTACTTTTCTAGTCTCAAAGGCCAGCTTATGTGACAAATGTTTCTGTGACATATATATAATATTAGCGATGTTATCCAGATTCGGGAATGTGGATAATTGCAAACCTTTCAGTTCTCTACTTTATTGATCCTTTCTTTGATCTTTATCTACATGATTGCATGGATCACCTGTCACCGCCCAGGAGTTAGAGAAGATCTTGGCCACGTTTTGGTTTATTAATTTTAACGAGATGCCCAAATGATGGTCGGGTCGCACTTTCATATCACAAAGAGGTATCATTTGAAGTTTGCGCAGGAAAGCAAAACAATAGTATTATGGCACAAAGTACTCGAGCGTTCTTAATTTCTTCTTTTAAGCCAAACTATTCCAAGGTACATTGGTAGCTTACGACTTGAACAAGCAGGAAAAAGTCTAGAACTATACGGATAATGCACAAAAATGCTTTCTTATCTGTATGCTCTCACAACAGTTTTGTTAGATTTCTTGAAGGAATGCTTTTTCGGGCAAAAAATGCGATGGAAGCAATCGAGAGCAATTCCGTTTTCGTACATAAGAAAATTCACGGTTGAGTTGGATTACCATTTCTCTGTAAGCTTAAACATTTCGATTTTATAATAATATTTTTTTAGTTATGGTTATTTATATGTTTTCAAACAGTAGTAGTATGAAGCTTTAGGAAGCAGAATTTATAAATTGTGTCGTTTTGAGAAATTTTTTATGTCATAAACAGTTTGATTTGTGTGCGGATTTCCGAAGAATCGTGAATGTTCGTGAATTAGTGAATCGTGAATAAGTTGCGTTTGAATGCTTTTGTTTAAAATATTTTAAACCAAATTCTGTTTGTTTTATTTGCCAGTTTTGTAATTCTTAATTTAATGACTGACAAGTAAAAAGTAATATAAGCTTCGGAACGATTCTAGAATCCTGGTCACATTAGCGAATATGTATTTGTGGCCATGCATTTATTTGTTGCTTATTATCGTAACTACGGAAGGTAGAATTCACGTGGTTTGGAAGCTGGAATCTTGCTTGTATGTTTTGGTTAATCAGATCTATCGATATTTGTATCTTCCAAATGTTTCGGAAAACTTAAAACTGGGAAACAATCGCGAAAAAGAAACAAAAAAGCTTATTATGCACAATTAACATTCTTCAGAACGGTGCACTACTATGAGCTAGTAATTTGTTTTCAATAAACAAAAAACTGTCTTAACTGTGTAAGGCGCGGAATTCAACTTTCGAATCAAACATAACTCCTTTAGTTGTTTGATGTTTAACTTTATTCTAAAAACAGAGAAATAAAGATTTCTGGTTCTTTTCTCGTTTAGTGCCATTTAGCGATACGCCATTGCAGTAGCTAGCTTAAAATGTTTCTCTTATAATGTTTGCAACCATAACAACTAATTAAATTATTATTTTATAAACAGTGTTGACATTTTGTTCTTCTTGTACTTTGTATTTTCCTTAAAAAGAGAATATCGCTGAAGCAAACAAATTTTTTTGCCGATTTTCAAACGCTAACGACTTCATTTGAATCCCAACATGACGGAGTCAAGTTATCAGTTTAAAAAATCTATGCGTTCGTTTGTTGCGGCTGGTCCCAATAGTGATGGCCAGCGATCGTCTTTAATTGGAGAAACTACAGAAATTAAATAAAAAAGAACTGCAACCGCGTTTAAGATTACAATCAATACGGCAGCTGTGACATGACAATTACGCGGGGTTCATGTACTATTAAAAAAAAGAAAGAAAATGCGGAGAAGAAAAGAATATCCAAAAAATACCTTAGAAGTCTCGCACAGAACATTTTCATTAACAAGAAAAGATAGCAAAGTAAAGTTAAAAATGATATAAATAACGTAAGATAAGAAGGAAAGGAAAAATTTTTTATATAAAGCATTTTGTACAAATTTTTGACCGCTATATATATGCTCTTCAACGACTTAAGAAGGAACATCACCGCAACAATATATGCTAGCGATTATGTAATTCCGAAGAGTCAAGCTGTCAAATATACTTGGAGATTAATTATGTCTTTGGTAGCTGAATGTAAAAGTTTTTTACATGGTGAAAACTGTTTCTTTTTGGCATTTGATTTTGTTTTTGAAACTTGAGGTATAAATTAGCCGATTTTCTAAGAAACAAATTTCTAAAGAAAGGGGAAATCCAACTATACATTCAAGGAGTGAAGCAGAAATTACCAAAAAAACGGTTTGAAGTTGTTGTGATGAATGGTAATTTGCGGGCGAAAGCGGTATATAAGCGGAAGAAAAAGTGAATCAAGAAAGTCGAGTCAAGAGAGTTGAATTGCAATAGTCAAACGGTCGAGAGCAGAAAGGACATTAAAGCGATGTAAATATAAGTTCCTGTAAACCATTTGTGAATAGAACTTTTAAAAATTGTAAATTATATCTATACTATTCTAAAAATCAGCGGTCCGAACTTAATTTCAAGCGGAGTTGAATAAGTAATATTAGATTACGACAAACAGTTTACGTTACACTATATTTATTTGCACTTTACCGATAGCGAAAACTGCGTCTGCACTTGACAACCGACATTTTCATTCACTAAACTATTTCTCTTCTCTTATCTTGTTTAGACACAACAAATTTGTCATAATATAAATATACTTATAATTCAGCATTATTAACATACAATGTTCATTGAGTTTCGCTGACAGTTGACAATTAAAAAATGAAAAATTTTTTCTAATGTAGACTGAATGGTCCGACACACTTGAACAATACATCAAAATGATGAAAATTCACTACAAAAGTGTTAAAAATTTGTATGTTGTTGTTACGTAGATTCGAATGTTACAAAAAAGTTGTGCTCGTCCCGTTAGGTTAGCAGAAAATCACGCTAATGCATTTGAAAATATGATTTACAACTGCGGCTTATCACCTTTGCATAAAGACCTTGTGTTGTGCATTTACTGATTTTTCGAATTCAATTATTTTGCGCGGTGGAATTCATTTTCATTTGTGTGGATACGGAAACAAGCAATTTTGTCGATAATGCAGCTCCGAAAATTCAACAGAAATATCTATGCAACCTCTTCAACAACATTTTCGGTTCTTGGAATAGTATACATTTGAAATTAAACCTTGTGTTGAAAGACTTTACGTATTAAATGATTCAAAGTTCCCGAACGTGTCGGGAACTCAAACGACGTAAAACTAGCAAGATTATAGATCTTCCCCTTAAAAGCAGAATTTTCGTTTCGTGCCCGCCTGTCACCGTTAGAGCCAGTTTACATTTTCCTTTTTAAAAAGTTTATGTACATTTAGAAACAATGAATGGTATTATATTTCTATCAAAAACTAGATGACGCCTTTGAATATATGTTTAGCTGCTGATTAAAAAATCTATTTCGAGAAAATTAGCAGAAGTTTTAATAAATATTGTTTCTGACGCTTTTTAGTTATAGTGGATCTGTGAAAGAGAGGGAGTAATTACAGAATTATCCGCTTGTGCATAACGCTGTTCCCTGAAAAAATTACACTCTTCTTTGCAGATGCAGACGGAATAATGGAAAGAATTTTATTTGGCGATATTTAATAGTAACGCTAACTTTATTATGGGTCATCTCATAGATGATTAACGATGATTTCATGACATATTCTATCTTCATCGTTTTAATTCAATCTGCATGAAACGGACAACAGAGTCTCTGATCACCTGTTTAAGCGTTGTGATCTCATTCATTGTTCTCGTTTTATTTCTTTTTCGTTTTAAATAATGGCATTATCTTCTGTCTACAATAGATTTTTCTACCTTTACCTCAACCTTTTACAATTACCAAGCATTCCAACACAAGATTTAACATAAACACTGGGGACAAACATTGATCTGGTAAATTTTTAACGTAATCAGACGACAAGTGGTCAAAGAAAAACCAAAAAAAAAAAAAAAATGAATACCTAAGACAAAATTCCGGTCACACAACTGACGTCGTATAAAAAATTAAGAAACTTTATGCATTCAGTCTGGGTAACTTAACTGGCATGTGCGCATTCACGCGTGAGAGGTACGTTTCTCAGCGCATTTACTTGGTATAAACTGCCGGATAATATTGATGCGTATAACGTCAGCCAGCCCGCAGATGCAGCTTGGCATCTTATACTCTTTTAGTTTATGTTTTGTTAGTTCAGGTTTTCATACTAACTATCGAAGGATATGTTATATAAAATTTTTGCTTCCGTTTGTAACATCCAAAAACTTATATAGCAGACATTCGCTAGATTAATGTACCGCCCTACTGCAATGTAGGGAAGTCCGTCTATTCGTTAGGTTGCGTGTGCTTGCAATTGCTAATTGTGTAGCACTGAAACGCTCATAGTTGTAAAAAGTGAATCAGAAGGTTGAAATATATTTTCTTATCTATTTTATCTATCAATTATCAATCAAAATCAAAACTTTGACTCCGAGACTTTAGCGTAAGCTTGAAGTGGCTTGCTATGCAACTGTAAACACCCTGAGTGGTGGGTGTTAAAAATTCGCCACGAGGCGAAAATTGTTATCTTACTTGTTGTTGTTTTAATTTTTCTGTTTTTTTGCTTTTTATTTATTTATTTATTGTTGTTAATGTGTTTTGTTTTAGTTTTTTAAAATGTTAAAACTGGCGCCTATATCCCGTCGCGCTCAAATCGCTTCATACGCGATATTCACATTCATTCACCGTACATATGCGCATGTCTGTACGTGTATACTGCATTCAAATGAAACACAAAAAATAAGTTGATATCATCCTCATCTTCCTATTCTCTCGTTATTTTTTTCTCTTTAACTTAAGTTGAATCTTAAAACCTACCATGCCACTGCTAAGTATTTTAATATTAAGTAATATGATTATTTTCTCAGTTTGGTCATTTATTGTTGTTGTAATCTTGTTATAAAGCTCTCGTATCAAATTGTTGTTTGACTTGAAACAGTATCGCATCTCTATGTTTATGAATGCAAATGTTTACGTATATACATGCAGCCGTTCTTGTTTATTTTTACTTATAACGATTAAATGATTTTACGAATTGTTCACGATTGTGCTACAAAACAAACACAACAAAAAAGTGAGGTATTGTCTTCTACACGCTGCACTGTGTTATTGATTTGCACGAACTTAAGAAACTATCATCACTTATAGATAAACGCCTAATGCGTTTATTTGCTATATATACATAATATACATACATAATACATAATAATATATATAATATTCTTACACAATATTCAACTCAATGATAAAAGAATGTTCACTTTGAAGTCTATAATATATAAATTACTTGCTACTCCTTATCAATATTTTAGTTCGTATCGACATAGTCCTAATGTCGAGCTACATGCTCGTGACATTCACGGAGAAGTTGATAGTCGGCATCGCTTAATCTTGATCCAAATTAGTGTCAGGTGTGTTGTGAGTTCGTACAGCTTCAGCTACGAATGCCTAACCTATGGTTGAGTCAGATGTGGAAACACTTATTATCTGGAACGTTGTGTTTATAATTTTATTAATATTTTTGGTATTAATTAAGCCACGGCCTTAATTGAAAAGGAGTTATTCAACTCATTGAAAAAGACACCCCTGAGAAGCATGCATCATCACATTGTTGCGAGTCAAAAGTCGAGAAGGTTTCATAATTTCATTGAGAAACCAACTGATAGTGGAGTAAACGTCCATGGCTTTGCCTGAAAAATGTTGTCGCATAATAAACACCAGCCTTATAAAATCGTCAATACACAATGCGACCGAATCATGTACTGAAATGAAATTATGTTTGCATCTTTTTCATTTGACTAAAATTTTCATAGCGAGGAAAAAGCGAAAAAAAAAACTTTCAATTGATTGAAAGTTTCTCAGATAAGATTTTAAGGGCCTATGTCCCATTTAGAAGATACTCACACAAATGGCTAAGCAGATGGAGAAATTAAAACTTTATTTATGAAATCAGCAAAATATTTTTTAGCGCTGGATAAGTGAATACATTTGAGAAGTCCTTGTGTGATTTTTTGCATGGTTCGATAATAAAACTTCAAAGACATGAGTGAAGAAAAAGAAAATGTATACTACTATTTAGTAATTGCTCATATATATTGTGCTTGCATGTATTTTGATCATTTGTTCATTTTCCGTCATTTTCTACAAGTTTACAATCGTTCTAGTAACATGACGATACAGTCTCTCGGTTTTAGCAGCTCGTAGCATACTTCAGCTTGCTGATCCCACCGTATGTGCACTAAGCCTTTATGGCCACGAATATTTCGCTTCGGTGTCAATGTGAATGGCTTTCTTGTATTAACCCAAGATTTTTTGCGCTTACCATTGTAGTAGTAAACCCACTTTTAATCGCCAGTTATATTACGCCACAGCGTGCTGCAGCAGCGTTTTGCTTGGCAAACAATGAAACAGCGAGGCTGAAAAGGTTTGAAATGGCATTTTCAGTCAGTTCGTATGGTAGCTACTTTCCCTCCTTTGAGATCTTTCCCATCGCGCGTAAATAGTTCATTGATCAACTGTTAAGCTTTTCGAAAGTTTTTTGTAAGTTACCATTTCACTTGCACTAACAACGATAACAAGTAAATTATACTTCATTTGGATGCTTAGACATTACGGTTATATTCTGAATAACGTACCGTTCAAATCTCTATCACGGTTTCGAACACGTTGATGCAATTAGTAATCACGCAATTCTATTTTAGTGAGACGAATGTTCACCTCCAAATGCTCGAAAGTTTATATGTAGCTTATCATCATAGATCTGGGCTTTAAAATAGCTCCAGAGAAGAAAATCCATAAAATCATAAAAGCGCGGCTACCTGAATACCGAGCTAATTCTCTGCCGACGGAACGTGGAGCACTCCCAACTGAACTGCCACTTTGGTAATATCTTTTAATAATTTCTAAACACTCAGTAATCGCGAGTCGCAGCATGATGAAACTCCGACTGGTATGAGATATTTTCGCACTTAGAAACACACAAAAATATGTATTTGAAATTGGGAATTGCAATTTTAAAAAGTATCGCTCTTGTTTAACGAGCCATTAAGTGAAAGCTTAGAATTCTAATGTTTCGGTTTACCTTAGCTCGCGGTCATCCTGAATTTCATAAAGCATATGTTACTGTTTTAAGTTAAACGCTATAGTCAGGCAGTGCCTACTATCAAATATCTTACAGGGCTTTGCGCAATATTTTCTTTAAATATTTTCGACATAATGTACGAAAAATTGGAACTCATTGCCTTGTAAAGAGAACCCTATTTAGTTTTTTTTTTATTTGTTTAGTTTTATTTTTATTTATTCATTTATACATTAAATCAAGTGAAATAAATTAGCAGTCGAATTTAATTCGCTCTTAGAAATAAATCTTATTCTTATTAAAAACTAGTACAAAGTATATAAGGAGAAGTAAAGAAAAAAAAAATAATAATACCAATTAAATAAGAATTTATGTATAAAAAAATAAGAAAAAATTATGAAAAAATCATGTGCACAGAGGCACACCCACAACCAGTACAGAACCAAATTGTAAGTGAACCCCTAAGCCATCGCGACATGCAAAAGCTTGGCAACCAATGCTGTAAACAACACCAATGAATTTTCGAATCATAATGAGATGCTAAGATTAGAAGTTATATTAAATACGACATAGGCAAATCACGCATATTAGGTATAGTTGTTTTCATAGATTTTAAAGATTCCGATATTGAGGTTAAGTGATAGACATCATTTAGGTTTCGGCAAACAACTTTGAACAGATTAAACGGGTCATAAGCACATTTACATTGACTAAGCTTAATGAAGATAACGTGCCTAAAGAAGTGATTAGGGACATTAGTACAAGTAATGCGGGCGAATCGCTGATACTATTGTTAACTTAATTAAGAAGGAAACACCACGAATTGATCTACGTTTCTCAAGTGATGGTAAGGATAATAGAAGCAACCTATTTTCATAAGGAGGCAGAGTGGCAAGCGGGACCCGCCCCACCCCAAATTCGTAAGGAGAAACGACACATGTATAGTCTTTTGTAACCACCCTTAAGCTCTTTGGGTCACCTCTTAATGAAACCTAGCGGGGACCTGGCTTTACTTAAAGAGAGCTCAATGTGAAAATTAAAACGTAGTCCTTGGTAAAATAGAAAATCGGTGAACAAATCTACGTTATCCAACTTGCGGAGATCAATGAAATGATCAGTATTGAATGCCCTCCTTTTTGAGTAAAAAAGCTTCTTGCATTTTTTTAGATTTAATTTCATAAAATTTAACGACCACCATATAACCAAATTATTTAAGTCGATTTGAAGCTGCTACGACTGCGATTTCAAGGACAAGGAAGAAAACAGTTTAAGATCATCAGCGTACTTTAAGATCTGGCTGGATTTAATCACCGACGGGAGATCGTTAATGTATAGATTATATAAAAGGGGCTCTAGATGGCTACTTTGAGGGACGCCAGACGTTACGGGAAATTCATCCGAGGTGATGAAGTTAAACAGAACACTGAATGATTTGTTATGCAGATAAGAGCTTATCCATTTCACTAAGTACAAAGGGAAGCCAGAGGCCTGGAGTGTGAAAATCAATAAATTATGGTTAGCTAAGTCAGATGCTTTAGCAAAATCAGTATATACGACATCCATGCAAGAGCTACTAGAAAAAGCCTTGAAAACATTGCAAGTAAACTCTAAGAGATTTGTGACAGTGGATCTTCTGGATTTAATAGCAAAAGATGAATACTTAGTAACAATTTGCTCAAACAATTTAGGTAAACCACTCAACTTGGCTATGCCCCTGTAGTTCACAACGTGATGACTATTTCCACATTTGTGAATTAGAATAAGGAAACTATTCTTCCAACACAAAGGAAAAACACCTGTTTGCAAGAATAAAAAGTCATTGAAATAACACCACATAACTCGACAGAGCATGTTTTAAGTATGCGTGATGGAATCCCATCAGCTCTTGGAGCAGAATTATATTTTAGAGACCCTAGACCGTCTAACACATCATTTTCTGAAATGAACAAGTTAGGAATCAAAAGCGAATTAGGTATCGCTTACAGATAGTTGACAAATGAATCGGAATTAGCAGTTGAAAAATTTCGTCGAAAGTATTCAGCAAAGAGATTCGAGGTTTCAGTATCATCACACAACTTAGAACTAAATATGAAAGGGATATATGGAGAAACAAATGAGGGAAATATGGAGATTTTTTTTGGAGTTGACGAACTTAAAAAAATGTCTAGGATACAAAAAAATATCTAGCAGTGAGGATTTTACCAACTGAAGGTATCTGCAATACTATAGGTGGTTGAGATAATTAAATCTATGCCTTGGTGCAGAATAGGCAAAATAGTCGTAAGCAGAACTACATTCCATAAATTTCTTGAAAAGTTTGTTTTTTCCTACTTTTGTAATATTTAATTGTCTTGTTAAACCATGGCGGCCAGCCGTTTGACCGGCGTGGTTGCTTGACCAGAATGGATGCACAAATAGCTAGGTTTAATACATCACAGAACGAAGGCAGTAAGGCTTCAATATTTCTAGCAAAGAAATCAAGCACTACGTGTGAAAGATGAGATTTAAGCAGTAAAATATTAGTTTTGTTAAAATCATAATATTTATTGGAGGAAGTTGGATTTGGCATGTTAGAGTAGTTCAAGGGACCATCATGCCTACAATAAAAGGAAATACAAATTTCTAGATGATACGGATCCTCAGGTAATCTAAATGGTGAACTGCGATTTACAACTATCTCCGGGAAGTCGACAAAGCAAAGATCTAGCAGTCCGCCATTACAATTAGGAGTACAATTGTATTGAAGTAAATTGAGATCAAATAATTCATTGAAAAAAGCAATAGCTTTATAAGAAGTTGATGCAGGGACCATACGGCCATAATTATCACTATAACACCAAGTGACTTGCGGCAAGTCACTTGTGGCCCAAAGGCCACGTACAAATGAGGACAGCATGTTTCTTATAAATAGAGATATCCGCATTTGGGGGAATATAGGAGCAAGTTACATATAACTGTTTAATGGTAATTTTCGCCGAAATAAATTCAATTTCACGAAGAGTAGGAAACTCAATTGAAAAGGACGGGACGGCAGCAGATATGGCAATTATAACACCACCACCAATGCGATCCAATCGATCTTTTCTGAAAATCTGGAAAGAATTGTGACAAAGTTCCGACGAATATAAATCAGCCTTTAACCAAGTTTCAGTGAAGGCCAAACAGGAAAACTCCCCGAATTTACAAAAGCAGAGTTTAGGCCTCTAACATTTTGGTAAACGAAAGTTACTGAATATTTTGTTAAATGAAAGTTTCTGAGAAACATTTAGTTTTTCCAGGGTGGAGGAGCTACCGAAGACATAGTAGTGACCAGAAGACACCACCGAACAGCCAAGGAGGAAGACGGATTTGTTATTTTTACTAACATTTTTTGAAGTTGTGCACAGAGTAGACTGAATGTCATCACAGGGAGGAGATATCCTTGTCACTTCAACATAGCTAGAACGAGGGGTTTTCCAACTTAATTAGAACTTTTTTATTGCCGGCCAACTCTACGATAGCGGAAACGCTAACGTTCTTTGTAGACAAGGATGGAGCACTCACATGAGTCGACCAATCAGTTTTAGCGAGGGCGAATGTGAAATACCACACTCTACAATACGAGTTGGTCTTGTACAGACTGGGGAAGAAAATGAGTGCTCTAGATAACGACACTCATTGAACATTGACTTGATTTTTTCAAACTTCCCACACAAAGTAGCAAGATTTTGGCTTAGTTCAGAAAACCCATTTCTTATCTCCGTGAAAAGCTTATAAAAAAAATTTAATATCCCGCATCCCACCGTCGGGACATGACCTACGTAAACCCTGCGAAGGATCATGGACTGCGTCTGCAGCACGGCCATTGATACCTGCATACTTTGCATGACGAAAGCGTTCGCAAACCCAACAGGTAATGAATCGTTCAGATTCTGTACCCATTTTTTTCGACATGATGTAAAAAAACGTCCCATATCAAAAAGCAGCAGACAAGAGATTAAAGCGAGAAGGGTGAGAGATTGTAAATAAAAAAACAAAAAAGTTTGCCTCGCACACAAAAATTATCTCTCAAATTAGACGTAAACTTAGCACTACTAACGACACAGTAAATAAAGAGCAAGCCAGGAGAAAAAATGGTAAGCATGCAAAAAAAAAAAACTAGAAAGAGACTTATTATAGAAAGCACCACGTGCTGATCGCAAAAACCAAAAAGATCAATATAATTCATTTAATTCAACCACTTTATGCATACGTGCCCTCAACCTAATATACGCCTACCAGAAGTGATGTTGGGTGCAAAGAGAGGGTTTCCTTGAAAAGTCAATCTTTGAAAGCCTGAAATTAAAGGAATAAGTCAATGCTATAAAAATCTTTAATGAGCTTGAATTGAGTATTCGTAACAGATTTTTTGAAAGACAGCTTAGCCATATTTATAAGGCAAAGGTTTTAGTTCTTTTTGTAATCCTTTTTCTTTGAGAAATACTATGAATTATTTCAAGGTATTTTAGACTGACCAAGAAGAAATTATTAGAATACGCGGATAGAATCATGTTGCATAATGGCTGAGCCGAACATCCGCTACAATTACTCTAGAGGCTTCGAACAGGGCATTACGTACACAGTGCACAGAGAGCATATTATTTATAGACTTTAAATAACGCTAACATAAACGCAACATGCTAATAATGAAAATAACCCGGTTTTACAAATAAAAGTGTATACGCACGTTATTACGTAAAGATATGAATCGTAGGTTATGATAAAATTTCTAGCAGGTTACAAAGCAATGCGTTTACGATAAAAAAAACTGTTTTATTTAAATCATTACACTCACAAAAGTTTGCACCTGTATCTTAAGCTAATCAGTAAGCCAGAAATATTTCAGGAGACCTTTGTTTTTATGCATGTGCCTGTAGCTATTTTTATGTCATGAGTTTCTTCACATCCTGCGGTTGGGTTTCTAGTGACAACTTTCTTTTATTTTTGCCTGGTCAAGATCGTAATCAGTATCAATTGCATATGTTTGACTCAAAATATATGAAAACGCAGCGTGTAGTCTTACGAGTAATTTTATTGAAAATTATCTCTAAGTGCTTGCCACGACCGCATTATTGGCGTCTCAGTCAACTTCAGAAGACAGAACCGTCATTTGTTTCTATGACATTTTTTCTTCTGTAATTAATTAATGAGAATCAATGTTTTTTTTTTTTTAATTTCTATAACAAAATTATCCAATATAGAGGTAATAACGTGTGAAAATTTTATATATTTTCCGTTTATTGTGTTTACTGTTGTTGCTGCTGTTGTGTTCAACTTCAGCAGATTTTTACGTGAATTATGAGTATTAACAAATGTTTAGCCTACAACTGATGTCAGTACGCATCAAAAAACCCATTTAGGCAATATTTATATTTGTCATAAGTTGGATGAAAGCGCGTGCGTCCATATGTAGCTGCTTGCGTATGTGTTGTTGCTGCAAATGCTAAGCCAGCTAAAACCAACAAACGCTGCGGGATAACTAAGCCAAAATAACATGATCAAGCAGTAAGAGAAAAAAGTAAGCAAAAACAAAAGAAAAACAGGAACAGACAGCTACGGTTGTAGCCAATAAGGCGGTACGATCAAGAGCAGCAATCATAGCAATTACAACAACAATTTAAAGTGAACCAGCAACGCAAACAAACTAAAAAATCAGGAAAATTGAATTGAAAACAAGTAAAATATCACTTCGATTAATTCAACCTTAAGAGATCTTCCAACATACATACAAGCACACACATACGTCAACAATTTTAGAGATACTGAAACAAAGAATAGCTTTTACGATGCAATTGAATTTAAGGAGATCAACGTCGTCTGACTGCATAAAAGAAACGAAAGTATAAACCGTATATATACGGTATGGTGGTTGATTTTGGTGGTTTGTTAAGCCTAACTTATTGAAAACGAGCGGCCACAATCTTCAATGGCACCAGCACTGCTAAATGAAGTTCGCATATTCCCAAATCACTTCAAATATAATGTGAAGAGAGCCAGTTAACCTAAACAAGTAAGAAAAATATATTCGGGTGCGACCGAATCTTTTATCCCCATCCGCGTTATCTTACAAAAGAATTGAAAAAAAGGAAAACTATAAATTTGGATGAACGGGAAAATGTTTATCACAGATGGATGGACTATAGAGGGAAAGATGGAGAGATGGACAGACGAGCAGATGGACAGAATGCTTACAATAGACATTACACATATGGATAAACGAACATGCTTAAATCAGAATTTGATGTTGATCAAGAATATATATACTTTGTGGGGTTTCTGACGCCTCGTTCTGGGCGCAGCAAACGTTTTGGCAAAACGAATATACCCCTCATCCTTCGGTGATGAGTATAAAAAGAGCCAAAAAGAGAACAATAACGAACAAAAACCGAAAATTGTTTTCAACTCCGTTTAGCAACGATTTAGTACCTAAGAAAACAAGAACCAAAAACAAGCTAAAGAAGAGAAAACCTATTCAAGCAATAATTCTTAAGCTGCTTGTCGTGTGAAATCAATTGGAAATAATATGCGTACGTACGTATAACTAACATCCACCGACGAGCAGACACTAACTGCTTTTAAGCCTTCTTTACTTTAATATAAGAAAGAAGCAGAAAATTTTGTGTACGTGCCACATCATATCATTTGATAAGTTATTCTTGCATTTGAGTTAATGGCGGCGGCTTCTTTTTGGCGCTTTTTCACCGACATCCAAAATGTACACTTCCTTGCATGTGAATTTATGCATTCAGTTTGTTCTTTAAAAGATTACACCATTACACCGATGCAGTTCAAAAAGGATTTATACATTGATCTGTTGAATTATGCTATTTTGCCCTCACTGCCTTCGTGGATTCCATTATTTTCCTTATTTTCAAACCTTTATCTATTATTTATTATACAATAATATATAAAACTTGAACAAATACATAAATTAATTAGTTTCAATAGCAGGAAAACCATTTCATCCCATTACAAGCAAAATATCTGTGTAAAACATCAGGTCAAAAAATTATGTTCATAAAAAAAAAAGAAGAAAATGACATAACCAATTTTACATTTAGAAAGCTCTACAATGAGCTATTTAATTAAGAAAACTCGTTACTGATTGCGGAAGAAAAGACATAATTGCTAAGCTGTCGACAAATTTAGTAGCCAATCGTAGAGAAATCGATATTGAACGATTTTTTACAATTCATTCTACATGGGTCGTCTAAATTTCTGTTTGACTCTTACCAGATATGTTTATCTGTCAACGCCTTTACATTAAATTACTAAATTTTGCATAAGACAATTCATACACATGTACAGAAAGTAATAAACCTAACACATGTGTTTCCTTGCACTCGGTACATCACAAATTGGCGACGAGAACACTTCGGTTTATAAAATTTTTACGTGAATTAAATATAAATATATTAAAGATAAATCAAAATAGCTATAAAGAATGAGAATAATGCATAATCATTAATTTTTTATAACACAGTATATTTAGTGGAATATTTCTAAGCAAAAGAACAATGCAATATTTGAAAAAAGAGGCTAGACATTTACTTTTGCGAAATAGATTGGCTAGAAGATAATGCCAAAGAAGCCATACTACTATTGGAAGTGCTGCTTACTCTATATTACACAGTTTGTTCAGGCCGGTAGAAGGTGTTGAGGTGAAGGACGTTTTAATAGGTTAAAAATAGAAGTTGCTATGATATTGAATTTCCAAAAAAGCTTGGTATGCAAGATATCAAGCCTACTTGCAGGCACCGGTAGGAGTTTTAAAGGTAGATAATGAAAATGTGAACGGTGCGTTAGGACGTCGTACAGATTGGCCGTGTAACCGCAGATTAAAGTGACAATATAAGGTTTATATGAAGACAAGGTAGCGTAACTTAAATTAGTTGTTTCCGAAATTTTAGATATACATAGCGTAGGCTTTGGTGCTTGTATGGAATACTTTTCAGCTGTTTTTGCAAAAATGGTTAAACTAAGTGACACGCTGGATGAAAAATTACCATTTACAGGTAAGGGAACTCGAGAAGCGATTTTGCTTCCTAACATGCTCCCATGTGATCCATGACCATTTCGCTTCGGAACTAACAAGTTTCTATCGCAAGGACATGCGCAGACTACCCAATAAAAGATAAAAGATCAAAGATATTGATGATAAATATTTTGATTATTAAGACGACGCAAAAAGGATTTGTTAATTCATTTTGGATTTACTCAAAAACTACACAGAATTTATTAGTATACCTATTAATAGGAACTTTGGTTGAAAGCGTATTTAAAAGACTAACAATGGAATCTCATATATATTGAAATTTTTTTTTAATTGCAAACGTATTTTTAGCTGTACCATGTTTTGAATTATAATAATACAAAGCTTGTAAATTAATTTAACGAAAGCAGGATATAATCGTTAGTGTGAAAGTTAAGCGCACTTGAACATTTTTGTACGAGGCTGCCCATATCACGTTAATATTTACGGCTTATACTGTTGCTGCTTGATTTAGACGATATACGATAACCACAATACCAATAACATTAAAAAACGACAACAAAACACTTTCCACGGAGAAGCCGTAGAATTGATGGATTAAAGTTTCAAATTTCACTAATAACAAAGTTTTCCTAATTGCTTTTATATACAAAGTAAGTACGCTAACAATGCGAACTAAACGTATACGCTGGCATACTAGTTTTTACAAGAAAAACAAGTTTCTTGTGTCAACCCTTTTCCTCCTTTAGCCTCTATCCGAAGAAGGGTGTACAGTTACTTGAGTTTCGCATTCGCTATAAACCAAATTGTTCTTTAAAGAATTAAAGCAAACGAATCGTTGTCACCTTGCTTGTGCAAATTATAGTACAAATGCAGAAATGTGTGCAATTAGAATAGAAATAAAGAAAAATATTCGGAGGATAAACCCAATGTTATTGAATACAGCTCTATTCTTCCGAGAAGATTTCACGTACCTACATTTTCATTTCACAGCTTTAGAACTTGAAAAAATTGAACCGATCAAAGGGACAGCGAGATGACCAGACTGGAAAGGTTAATTCGACCTAGTATGATGCAATAATCTCAAGAATACAAATATATTTCAGGTGATATCTAAGAAAATTTGTACGAGCGAAACGCAAGTATTTCATTCAAATGTCGTATTTAATAGTAGCTTAACAGTATTCTTGATTCATTTATTAAAACGCATGCATGCTTTTGATAGCTTTTTTAAGCTTTGATGGACGGTGGGTATCTAAGATTCGCTTTAAAGCGAGTATGTTTCCTTCTCCTCTGTTTAGTATTTATGTTTATGTATGCTCTTGTATTCTAACATTGCATGTATGGACATCGTTTAAATGTAATTTATTAACAATGTTATTGCGTGGAAACTAAAGACCGAATAGTAAAATTTAAATTAATGTTGCGTCAACGATCTTTTTACGTACATACACCTATTCATGTACATGTATCTGGCATTAGAAACTGTAGAAAACTACAGCATATCCCCGCTGACAACAAACAGCAAGAAAGTAAGGAACATTTGTTTTTTAGTAAACATATGCAAGCTTAGTGAATGGATGGCACGATAAAAGCTTGTAGTTAATGTTAATCAACCGCTTTCGTATGTGCGTGTGTGTGTGTTTGTGTGTCTGTGTGTGCGTTAGGTTTGATATGCAAATACGGAGAGGCTGAAAAGTTTTGAAAAATTTTTCTGTGCAGACTGGTGTTCACTGTATGAATGCTTTAAATGTTAGTCATTAATTAACACATTACAACCGGACTTATTTTTATTAACAAATATTTATTGAAATAGTACAGAGCAAACGATAGCTTGAGAAGAAGAAAAAAAATTTGAATAAGAAGTCTAGTGAAAGGTATAACATGAGAACCTTTTAATGTTTAATGCTAATATTAAAAGAAAAATGTTTAAAAAGTTGCTTCTTAGTCTTCAATCTGTCAAATCAAATGGTTTTTATCCATAAGAAAAATAAAGCGTGCGGAAGGCGGAGACAGAGAGAGCCAAACAGAGAGAAAGCGGTTTTATCTATGTTATTATTTTCTTTTACTGACATCGTGATTATTTAAGATATCTCCAAATTATCGGCTGCATCAGCATTTTCGGTAATAAAATAAAATAACTGAAATGTAATATATTAACCATATTTCCGAAGAAATAGAATGGTACTTATTTAAAAATGGTATTTTGATATATACATATGTATATATATTTTATATATATTTTGTTGACGTTCTTCGTTCCTTTGTTTTTTCATTCTGTTCTTCCATATTTTCGGATCGTGCAACATGTATGCCACGATTTTGTTGGGGAGAGGGAACTTTTCGTTTTCAGTCTGCAGTCTCTATCGTTCGTTATTGCAGTTTGGACACACGAAGAACATGTGATCAGCGTCTTCGATGCACTTGGAAAAACTTTAAAATACGTCCTACTCTATTTTGGACCTATTTAAGTATCCTCTAAAAGAACCATTGCCACTTGTTAATTGTGGTAAATAAAAGTCAACCTCACCATGCTGCCTAGTAACCTAGGGCCGCAAATCTGGGATGAGCCGGTGCGCCCATCTATCGTTGCTCGCCATGCTCCAGCGCTCCTAGCAATCTTCCATCAGTCGGCGTTTTACTTGCTGCTTGGCCGCATCAGCCAGCTAGCTGTGAAGTTCAGCTGCACGCTTGTCTTCTTTAGCCCGCAGGTCGATTGATACCATACTATCAATAAACAATGCCGCATCTTCCGACACCGTACGATATGCGGTGCAAACCGTACGATAAGCGGAGCAGAGAGCTGTTATGCTGTTTGGATGCCTCTTGCATGTATGACAGTACATCGAGAGCCTTTTTCCACACGGCAGAGCCATACAGTGTGGTCACAGTTACCGCTTCTGCCGTCAGTTTTCCGCGCTCTTGCCTAGGGCCGCCCAAGTTTGGTAGTAAGCGCGCCGGCGACTTTCCTACCTCCGCTGCCTTCTCGCTCTTGTACTGCATGTATTGTCTCGCTATGTACTGCTTGTACTGAATGTATGATAGTCTGCACTCGACCATCTCTCCTAGGTATGTATCCTAGTATCTCCCACTTTAATTGTAACTTTTTCTAGCTTCTTCCTTGAGGTCATTAATACCGCTTCTGTCTTGTCTTTTGCAAGATTTAAATCCATTGATTGAATGCATCTTTTCACCATGTTTGTGGGTCTTTTTGCTATAGCGGTATTTTCTTCTTAAGTTTTTGCCATGAGAGACAATGCATTGTCTTTCAGCAAGGCGACCATGACATTTTGCTTCCAACCTTTGAAAATGCGTCGAGTTGCACATTATACACTCAATATTTTTCATATCATTTTCTTATCATCCGTATAATATTGAATACATCAACCCATTTTGGAACATCCGATATATCTGTTACAACAGTAAGCGTTTAAAATATCGTTTTTCTTCTTTTTCTTACTTTTTATTTTCAGTTTAATTGAATTTTATAACTCCTCTCATGTCCAATTAGCATCAGACGTTGGTCAGTCAATCTTTTTGTATATTCGGCCAGCAGAAACAGCAGCAGGTTGAATTTGAAACCAGTATTTAACGTTTTAACATTTCATGGTATGCAGTTCATAAAAAAACCTTCGTTTTCATTAAATCAAATCAAAAAATCCAACACATCAAATCACCAACAGAGAGCAAAACCAAAAAGTTACATTCAAGTAACTTTAAAGAACAGTCAAAAAGCATATCATGAATGAATGAATGGATAACAACGTAACCACGTATATACTTACGAGACGAATGACTGACTGACAGAATCATATTATTAAAATTGAAACTGAAGTGCACGCAAGCAAAGGTTGTTATTAAAGTTGAAGAAAATCAAAAAGAAAAAAAATGCGCAAAACCTTTTTATAATGAAACGAAATTCTATAGGTAGACGAGGTAAACGAATCAAATTGCAAAAAGACAGAAAAGAAGACATTCTGTATGTTTTGTGCGTCTGTAATTAGGCACACATTGTGTGGCAGCCAGATGTCAAATATAAATATACATTTATACCCATCACAGAAGAATTGAAAGTACTCTAAATGCATCATTTCATATGCAACGTCAAATAATAAGGACTAGAGACTCGTTGTTCAAGAAATTCATTGAAGTCTATATGTCCGTTCATCCGTCCATACAATGGTTTTTACCTATCTCCAAGTCGCAAAGGTCGTGTTTATTCCTCTTCCTTCCCCCATTAGTCGTGTGTGTTCGGCGGTTAAATAAAAAGGTAAAACTTGGCCCTAACACTTTTGGTTCAATTGTGTAGATTTAGTTCAGAAACTAAATTGATCCAGCCGTAAATGAATTTGCAAATTTAGAAGAAAACGTATTGTAAATAACTTACATTAAAATAAATAAAAAGGTAAAACTTGGCCCTAACACTTTTGGTTCAATTGTGTAGATTTAGTTCAGAAACTAAATTGATCCAGCCGTAAATGAATTTGCAAATTTAGAAGAAAACATATTGTAAATAACTTACAAGACGTATCGGATATCATAGCTTGAAACTTAACTCAACATTTTGCAAGCTTTTCTTAAGGCATCTTACGGACGACCAGCTAACTTGCCTCGTATTCATTAAAAAATAATGGGTCCCTAAAATTCGCCTCCAGGTAAATATGGTCTTCTGCTTTGCTTGTGATATAAAAACAAAAATTTTTCTAAGTTGTGCCAGCAATGCTTTTGTGCTTTGTATGAGAGTTTGCCATGCCAAGAAATGTAATGACGTAAATGACAGCTTTGCTCATACATGCATTTAAGGATTTACGAAATATAATAATATAGTATTTGAAAGCATATACCGAAAACCTGGTCCAACTAAGCGAATTATTAAATAAATAATTTTTGTTAGCCATAACTTACAAGGAACGCATAAAATTTCTTATCTTTAATACATGTTGGTTTATGACTTTCGTATTAATACATTAAATTAAATTCCCGAAGGAATTGAAAAGGTAATGGATTATGCCAATATGATCTCTTTTACTTAGCATTGTCAAAGGTTTAAAAATTGGTAGAGCCACACATTCGTGGATGAATATAAGAATTAAGCTCTGAAAAATAACTTAATTAATTTTTAAAATATTTTCCATAAAGTACTATTAAATGTATTTCGCAAAGAGAACGCTCACAAAGCCTTCTGGGTTTCAGTAGTTCAGACAAATATCTAATTTGGTTATACAAGGAAACCAATCGGCGTGATATTTATGTATTTATCGCTGATGATCGCTATCCGAAATCTCCTCCTAATCTCTTTTCCTATGCCTTCTTATAATTTCCCTTTTTCTATCTTGTTTATAACCTACTCCGAGTTTTATGTATTATTTGTATTGTATGTTATATGTCTGCTGTCTTTGTATTGTATGTTATATGTCAGCAATTTTTGTTTTTATTCTATGAGAGATAGAAGTTTCTTGTTTGAAAATTCAAGACTAGCGCTTTTGAATGTAAACTAATTAATTAATGAAATAATTACTCAAACATTCATTTGTTTGGTCTAAACTAAGTTTAAACACAGATTGCAGTCTTTAAGCGACTCTTCAAGTTCAACCATTTTAACAATTGCTCTGTAAAAAAAATCCCAAACTATAATCGGGTATGCTTGAATACCTTTACTGCAAATCATCCGAAATGTTACACAATAACTGATGATCAATAGCGATGGATGAGCTCTAGGACACCTGCAGAGCAGAACTGCTTTCCCTTGAAAAAAATTTCAATAATATACTTGTATCCCTACCATAGATACTGAACCATCTTTAAGCGGTCGTTTGCTGGTCGAAAATGGTGTTGTATATTTACAACATCAAGATAATAGTAAACTAATTTTGTTACGTCATAGCATAGATTCCTGAATGCGTGAGCCCGCAGATCTCAACAGGCTTAAAAGAAAAGATATTTCACGTCTCAAAATCATATCATCTTTTGATGGAACAGACCACTATATCCAACAAACCGATATTCACCCAAAAATAATCTGGCTATATTTCTAGCAATCATAGAAAAAATTGGCTGCACTCCTAAGTAAGCAACGATGAACATATAAATTATATATACAAAAAAATTTGCTACCCAACTTCGTTTTCAACAAAGTGATGCTTTCAACAAAGTGGTGCTTTCAACCGGTCAAACGTATTTTATGTCTCTTTATTGAAACCTCATTTCGCTAAAATCTAGTTCTTCGAACGATCCTCTACATTACTTTACGTACGTCTTTAAAAAACGTCTAAATCTTTACAATAAGAAGTAGTCGATATTTCCGAACTATTATTAATTCTCTTGACTAAAAGCGGATCTTGATAACTTATAATACTGGAAGTATTAAAGGAAACTAATGGAAATTTTACAATATAAGCTCAAAAAATGCAATAAAAGATAATGGCGGAATATTCTTAGTGAGTATGAAATTCTGTGCAGGATTCTTTCGATTGTTATGTGCATAGGTTGCAGTGACTGAGAGTGTTATTTCGCATAAAAAGAGATGAGAGATAAATGAGCACCAAAAAGATGTCAGTCGTCTATCAGATTTCTTTATGACTAGATAAGAGTTGTATTGTTTTGCATTGGTTTGAGTCGCTTCGCTCAGCCATCGTCCAGACATAGCAACCAAAGTAGACAGCAGTTAATTTACGGCTACGAGTTCTAATTCGCATTAAGTTTAGTTCTTCCTCTTGTCGTTAAGTTTTTACGATGCAAACTCCGTCAGAAGGGTCATTTGGACTAATACTTGAACTCTTATGAAAACAATTGTAACACTTGAGAGAGTGCGACGAGTTGCACCATCTTATTGAAACCACATATCGTCAGCATTAACCCGTACAAAGTTTGAAATCATCTCGATCTTACGAACACTCGAGATTTCTGATAAGCGATGTGGGAAAAGTTTCCTGCTTCCATCTACAATTGTTTTGAAACTTTCAAAAGCAGAAAAAATATTCGTTGCTCTTTGGAAAGTTGATATATGCTCAAGATGCGATGAAATTAAAAAAGATGGGATAAGACGTATACTAGTTTTTGCAGGAGTGTCGACATGTTAACCATATTGTTAATCATAGGTGTTTTTCCCCAGATTTTCGTTCGTTATGTACAATATTGTTACGAAAATCGCAAATCCAGTTAATGCTAACTAATTGATATTTCCCAAGTAACAAATCCGCTAGTGCATATTCTCGTCGCGTCATGCAGCTGCCGGCCGAGGAGAAAGATTAGCAGAAAAACAGACAGGAAAAAAACCGGGTGCATGTGCGCGGCGCGTCATACAGCTGCCGACCGAAGAAAACGATTAGCAGAAACGGGTTAACGGATTAAAAATGAAGTCATGAAGTTAGACTTGTAAAAATATATATAAGTAGACTATTTGCGGAAGGCAGAGTTAATCGTACGAGAGCATTTGAGTCGGGCAAGAACATTTGAGTCGAAAAAGAATACTAAAGTTGGGAAATCGAAAGTATTGCCAAAGTAAAACGTAAATAATCCTAGCCTTAAAGAATAGATTCTAAATAAAAAAACTTGGAGTTAAAACAATTCTGAAGTGTATTTCTCTTGAAAATAATATCCACGATCTAGTGATACGGACCGTATCTAGATTAGCGGAAATTTGTAGCAATATATTAGAGGGACCCATAACTAATCAATTATTTTATTTCAAATACAACGGCGCCTTAAAATCTCCAGTGGAGTGCGATCCAAGGTTAACTATACAGGAACTATCAAAAAGCCTTGGGTCTACCTGGTCCACCTTACAAAGGCATTTAAAAAAAATTGGCAAGGTACATAGACATGGTAAATGGATTGCACACTTGTTGTCTAAGGTCAATAAAGATCTTCGGCGAACAATTTGTAATTCCATGCTCGTAACTGGAGATGAAAAATGGCTCCTTTATGATAACATAAAACGATCGAAACAATGGTTGTCTGCAAACGGGAGATCTCTTCCAACCTAAACCAACCCTATCCCTGAGGAAGATGTTATTGTGTATTTGGTGGGATTGTTCCGGTATAGTGCATTACGAATAATTGAAACCTGGGGAGACAGTTACTGCTGACCTGTATTGTCAACAATTTCAACGGTTAGAAAAAAGATCAGCTTTAGTGAACAGAAAAGGTGTGAACCTCCAACAAGATAATGCCCCTCCTCATGCAGCGAAGATTACTCAAGAGAAAATTAAGCAGTTAGGCTAGGAACTTCTACCGCACCCTCCATACTCTCCAGACCTAGCACCGTCGGACTACCATCTGTTCAGGTCACTGGAGCATTCGTTACGAAATAAAAATTTTAATTTCTTATCCGATGTCCAAACGCACCTTGAGTTATATTTTAAGTCACGCCCACCCCACTTTTTCAGGAGGAGGGTTGAATTTTTGCAGGAACGATGGCAACAAGTCATCTCAAACGATGGTGATTACATAAACGATTAAAAAATAAAAATGTCATTTTAAAAAAACATTTTGTCTATGAATGCAAAATAATTGATAAGTTATGGATCTCCCTAGTATACATTAAAGGAATTCCAATATCTTTTTCTTTCTTTGCCTTGATAATGGTATAGAGTTAAGCAAATATTTTTTATTCTTAAATGATGTTTAGCGTATGAATAGTTCATTTATATTTACTCTTTTCCATTTTATATCCCGTACCATTTATATAATAAAAGCCAGAGAGTACGGAGTATGTTAGGATTACGTGGATATGTTTGTAATCCTAAGAATGACATGCAATGCATCCATCTTTTATTACCCCGATCGATTCAGAATCATGTCCTGGATCGATTTGAGCTTGTTTGTCCACTCGTTTAACACTCGTTGGTCGCAATGCTTGAGATATTTTGGCGAAATTTAGTCATGGAGGAAAACACACTATCGTAAAAAAGTTGTTCTATGAAAAAGAGTTGCAAGATGGCTGAATTTACCATACCAAATTGATGCGAGTAATTTTGATTGAATAGGTATTTTTTTACTTTATAATAAGATACGCTCCATAATAAAAGTTTAATACAATAATTAACTGCAGTGAATCTGGAGTACATAGGTCTGTTTTTGGTATAAATTTTGGTATTCATAAATAAAGAATTGAATTAGGCGAGTTCATGGGGGATACTTAACCCCCCGAGGTTAACTTCGGGTCTTACTCCACTATTGCATTTTTAAGGGTTGCCATCCATCCTGGACAAGGAATTTTTTGTATGAGGCGCGATGGCTTTTGTTGGTATATTTCTCAGAACCGATAAATTCGAATAACAAAAAGAAAATAAGTTGATTCATATGTCGACTATTGCTGGCGTCCTAGATATGGAGCGTTACATTCAGCTTATTTCATATCCTGCTTAATTGGAAAGATTCAAGTTTAAAATTAAATACTTCTTGCGTAAAATGGGGACATTAGAAATTCCCTAATCGAGTCAAATCTTAAAACTTTTTTTTTAAACACTTGCATCTACATGTACTAACTTGAAGTTTACAGAGTTTGCAACATGTGGTAAATTATAGGCATTTCGAGAACATTTTATTTTTGCTGGAATGAAACAATTAAGAATTGCAAGACTGTACTTTGTGAACGGAATAAGGTCTTTATGTTGAATTTTTAAAGTTGCGTTTTAAGTGATAAAATTTTTTCCGCCGGTTTTAATGTCCAATCAGCTCTGTTAGAGAAAAAGTATAATATCCAATTGTTTATTTGTTTTCTTAACGTCTCTTATTAACGAAACTTAATAGTCATGAAGCGGTGCATGCGAGCTATAATCTTTAAAATTCTTTACGATATAATAAAAATTTTCAATTAAAATACATTGTATTTTATGGGATATGCCTAAAAGACTTTAAGACTATTTCTAATGAATTGCTTAATTGATAAATTTTCAGAATTTTCATGTGTTTGGTATTTTATTATTACATTATTATTTTTTAACTGATATATGTTCAAACTTCATCATAAAAACGGCGATATAATGAAATAATTTAAATTAATGAACTAATAAAGCAGTACGAAACTTTCCTGCCGTGGCTCATTTTAAGTTATGGGAACCATCAAGCATATTTCACCTCTTTACGCAATAGCTATCTATCTATCTAAGGGTAAGAGAAATCGTCTTATTTGGCTACTAACTTTCAGTTAGAAAGGCAGTGCACTATTGTCCGATATATAACATTTCTAGGCCAGAAATATTAAAATTTTAAATAACGATGTTTTTTGAAAGCGAAATTTAGCAAATTTCTGGAGTTTCAATCGAAATTTTTTTTTTAAATTTTAATTTTAAAATTTAACTTTTAACATTTAAATATAATTAATAATCATACCTTTTTACGCAAATAGACGTTTATTAAACTTTACTTCAATTTAAATTCAATTCATCACTACAAATTGTTGAGCTTTGTACACAGAAAAAAAATTTGTTCTCATAAACCGCAAAAAATATACCTGTAAACTACACACTTGAAGTTAGTTTCGGCTTTTAGTCTTATGGTTAAACCTTAAAGAAAATTTTTGAAAATTAAGTAAACTTAGTAAATAAAATAAATTCCAAAAATTTAGAGGGCTTCTACGCTTAGAGAATTTAAATTTTGTAGATTTTGTATTATAAAATTCATGTAGTTACCATCCCCTTTCTTTTCAATAATAACTCTTTTTATGCACGTCTTCTTTTCTTCTTTATCAAATGATTGTAGTAAGCACTATAAAACGCTGAACGCAATTCTGACTGCAAGGCCATCAAACAGTTTCAGTTTTGACGATTTGTTTTATAACTGCTATCAGATCCCAATAATAGAAATAGAATTAGAGGATATTAAAAAATTGACTTTCAACCAAGAAAAGTGGTATTACGAACCGTAGTGAAGTGCTTAACTTAACCTCTTAACCTCCAAAACTTATGAGTCTTCTTGGTCGGCCACTCAAATTTTTGAAATTCCAAAGTTAAAGCAAACCCAAATTAAAAATATATATAAGGCAGTAAGTAGCCTTTAAGACAAGCTGTACGACGATGAAATGCAACGACGTACGTAACGCTGTTAATGATGGCTGGTATCTATAAAGTTTGTGCCGATCGGATACTAATTTTTGTTTTTGATATTTGTCAAAAGTTTTCATGCTTTCTCTGCCTGTTTCACCCTCTTTCTCCATCTACCTCTCTCTTTCCTATTCCCTATACCCGTCTCAGTTTTCATCTCTTTTTCTGACGCTCTATCTTTCTCATATTTTGCTACACATTAAAAACTGTATATGTATTCTTCATATTCTTTCATAACAATTGTATGTTTTATTTTTTTTTTCGCCTTAAATCGAAACTAGGTAAACGATCATTAGAGTATCTTGCAAATTATTTTATATTTAATTAATAATTAATATTTATTATGCGCTCTGCATTTAACAAATAACGTAATACATATATGTTAAGTTCTTCAACGTTTTTTGCTTAAATTTTTTGAATTTTGTTCATATTTATTCGTATATTTTATATAAACGGTTGGCAGAGAACTCGTAAACTTCCCAAATTGACGTAATTCATGATAACAATGCTCTCGTTGAAGCACTTTTTGGTGTTTCTTATTCTTTGCTCGTTTGTTTTGCTGTTTTCAAAGTTAATCTTCTTTCTACCCTTAAAGAAGAGATCATTCGCTCTTTTCCTACAAATGATGTTTAAGCCTGCAAGAAGGCACAAGCGTTGTTTTTAAGTGTCTGTTAATGTTTTTAAATGAGTTTTGAAGATAATTTTCAGAAATTGTTATACATTCCATACGCATAACAGAAATTTATGAGGTTTAAAAAAACGTCAATTGTATGAAAATTGTTTTGTTTTTTGTGGTATAAAATCGAAAAATTTATATACAAATAAATTTAAGTTGTCAGCTGAAACATTTTTGTTTGAGCAAACTAAAATTCTTAATAAAGTTACATTCTTTGAGCAATAAAAAAGTATTGCCCATATGTCTCCCTATTTTGCTTAGCAGTTACGCATGATTTTTATTTCGTTAAGTTTCTCCTGACAGTAATGTATCCTTTATTTGCAGCTGAGTTTTTTTGATGCCACTTGTCACTTAGTGAGCGTGCACGTAATGTCTTGTAAGAGCCATAAAACTAAATGCTATGGTTATTCTTGTCGCCGATACGCACATGACATGCGTAACATGATTTTATGGGCCAAAAAATAATCGCATAGTTTGCTTACAATCCCAAGCTAATGCCTGCTTAGCTGTCAGCCATGAACAGCAACATCATCATTGCCAACGTCGCAAGCATAATCATCACAATCACAATCACAATCACTATCACCATCACCATCACTATCGCCATCGCCATCATCGCCATCAGAAAGACTGTTTTGAATATTTACTCAAATTAAACGCACAAGACAAGTTTAATTAGTTTTGTTCGGCAGTTGATGTTGATAAGAACAAGATTTTTGTTATTGATTTCCACTGATTGCTTTTAGCTGCTGCTGCTTTTGCCTTTGCCGTTTGTGCTGTTGTTTTAGTTAATGTTTATGGATTTTTATCACTTTAGGTGTCTTTGACATAGACAACAAAATATCAAATCGTATATTTTATTACTATCGTTTATTCGTAAAGTTGTTTCTTCAAAAAAGTCATTTCATAAAATTGTTAAAATATTATATTATTACTCATGCAATTTACGTACACTGCACATCCATAGGAGTATATTCTACACTAGTTTGACATGAACGTGTTCTCCTACATGCATATAGCGTCGGAATCGCTTTTAAACATTTCCGACGATTTCATGGTTTTGATGCTCAGTATGAGATGGATTTCAGTTAATTCGCAGAGGCATGGTCCGTAATTTTCATTTGCAGCCCAAATTTAGACAGACTATCGCAGAAGCCACTACTTTCAATCGAGTTTTATGAGAATGTTCCAAAATGAACGTATTCGGCATAAAATATATTATTTGCTATTATTTCGGTAAAGAAATAAAAGGCATATATTTGATAAAAGTCATAGTATGATATTGATTGCCTATGAGAGGTGTAAGAAGTGCTTTAAAACTATCTCTCGCAGAGCCTTTCCAATCACACAAAAGCAACCAACTTGGCCAACTTCAGCTGATAATGGCCGAATCAAGCCTTTTTTGACCAAGTTTTGTCTGGTGACGAAGAATTCATAATCTACTACAATGGCAATTGGCAAAGATTTCTGATCAATCCTTATGCATCAGCACAAGGAAATCCAAGAATAGGCTGCAAAAAAACCGACAGTCAACTTTGATATTTATTGACGGGGCCAAATTCGTGAATTTAAAGACTTATTTTGTGTCGTAATAAGGAAAGGTTCTTCGTAATTCATGCACACCTGACCTGCTTTATTGTCATTTTCTTCCGAGCTTGCACAACTCTATGAAAGTACATATTTTCATATATAAATGACGAAGCAAAACCAACAAAAATTCGGTGATTCACAATTTTGTTTGAAAGACTATAAAAGATATTCGCACCATATAAAAAAAACAATATGCACATAAAAATGACAAAATAAATAAATAGGAAAATTATATTTGACTGTGTTATGCACACTCCCTTCAGCTCCAAAAAGCTGGATACTCTATAAAATTCGATTGATGGGGTTGCGTTTCCCATATTATATTTTCACACAATACACACAAAACAAATATTTTCGCACAATTTCTTTGCTTTTGAAATTAGGGAAAGAACAGTCTACGTTGTGCTGCAGGCGTATCCGTTGACCGATTCGCTTTTTTTTTTAAATCTGTGTACAAGAAGTTTCAACGTACTTTCTAGATATGAAGCCGATATCGTAATTTTTCCGAGCGATAAGTAGACCACCAACACACAGGTAGATGGACTAGCGGACAGAAATACCTAAATCCATTCAGAAGGTGATACTGTTCAAGAACGTATACGGTTCATAAAATATACTTACTTTAAGCTCCTTCCTTTTGGACGTTGCAGAGACTTGGAAAAAATGGATACGCCCTGAAACCATTAAAGAGTGGTGTGTATAAAAGAGTTTTATATCATGCTAAGAGATCGATATTACTTTTTTGCCGCCGTTCTGAAATTTTTGAAAACATGTTTGTGGGTAATAATGTCGTTATTGATCTATGTAAATATATCTTAATGATAAGTTTTATTGCAACAGGACTTCCATGCGCATATCTTCGTTATGAATAAAGTAGAAATTTTATAAACGATATATAAAAAATATTCTACAGCAGAAGGACTTAAGATGGGCATTATGATTTCTCATTACGGTTATTTTCTCGATTCACGATCATTTCTGATGCAATTTGAAATCATCTGTGTCGGTCTATCCATTTACCCTCCGAAGGCTGTTTATACACTTTTGTGTTTAAGTTACATGCCGCAGTTTGTGAGATACTACGACGACATTTAGAATACTGATGATGAACGCTAATTAAAATGAATTGAATCGAGCGATTTTTACGCGATCGGCAGACTAAATTCATTCAAAAAAATTTTTAGCGGATCCTACAATTTTTTAACCAATTTGCATATAATCGGTCCTGCGCAAAGTAAACTTTTGCATTGTAAAGAGCTGTAATTTTTAGTAACTTATGGTGAAAATAATCTTTGCTATTACGGAAGAGCTTTTATCACAAAATATTAACAATAATTCTTTTTGCTATACAAAAACTTGCTATTGTGGGAAATCTTATATAGAGAGGAAAATAGACTTACATGATCCAATTTTGGTAATGGTAATTCTTATGTTAAATTTCTGTTATAAAATAGTTTTCATCAAGGAATACTAAAGATTATCTCTTTTCGCGAAAACAAAGGCCTACTTTTTCAGTTTCCAAAAGCAAAAAAACGACGTCCGTTATTATAGAGCGCCGAAAAGTGATTATCTTCGAATTATTTTTAAGGTAAGGTTGGTAAGCCCAGAATATTCGCCCATAGTCGAAATGATTTGTTACTTATTTTACTTGTTTGATTTTCTTTTTTAGTTGTTGTGTGAAATTATCTTATATACAGAAACGGTATAATAAGAGAAATTCTTTATGACCTGCTCAACACATTCATTCACTTCCGTATTATTTTCTCAATCAATCTAATCTAGAATTTCTAATTTAGAATTTGCGAATTTAAGGAAATCCTTAGCACTGTTAAGAAGTTTGTGTCTGGTTGCATCAATTAAATTGGAATAACAAATTGATTTCAGCGAGTTACAATCTCGTATAGCGCTAGAGTATAATATATAATCTCTCACCAACCACTCCAAGGAAATTTTTTGAATAGTCCACGTGTTTTATTATTAACCATCCGTCAATGCTTGGAACGGGAGACTCTGTAGTACTACAACGTATAAACGGTATCGAGGAAATTACGGAAAAAGGCTGACTGTAAATAAAGGATAACGAATCAATAATATCTTCAGAGCATAAGTCCCAGTCAATGTCACCCAGCGAGTTCCTAACTTTGACGTAATCCGTTTTAGCAAATGAACGCTGATCACTAGGGATCACTTGAGTACATGGTTCATTGCCACCTAGACAATTTACGGCCAGCAAAAACGACCGAAGTTGCCTATCTCCAGGGAACAAAGGGATCAACTCGAGTAAAAGATGCATTAGTATCCCAGTAAAAAACTGAGTCAACTAACCTACGATTTACATTAAAGATGTTGTCAAGCTGACACAAACTTAACTCATGGACACCATCGAAGAACTTTTCGTAAATTAATGGATAAGAAAAAGGAATGTAACATCCAAAGTCATCGTTTGGAAATTAAATTAAAGTGACCTAGCACTGTTAACTTATCAATGGATTTGAAACGAGAAATAATATTTTTGATCAAAGACAAGTGCTCTAAGTAAACCGCAATATCAGATGCTGGACGAATGCAAGAGCATGTAATATATGCATTTAAGCAGTTTTATTTTAACGCCCACAAACTCAACACTTGCAGACACAGAAGTACTAACCAAAGATGAGGGAAAGCAATGATTAACCGCGACTAACATTAATCGCAAAAAACACACTAAAAGAACTTGCAGCGGTAATTATTGTTGAGCTCTTTACAGCCTAAGGATAGCTAACCCTCGGCGGACTAAGCGTTTCCACTGACTCTTTATCCTTGCGACGGGAAAATTCACGACATAAATCCTGACCCTTGTCGCTCACGGCTGGATTTCGTGACGCCAAACCAACTAAATTGACCGATGGCAAGACAATAGGCGGAACGGCTGCAGACGGGGTAGAGACCATATTCCAAGCTGGGATGTCGAATTGAACCGGTTCCGTAGGGGACTGTCGGCACGCCACAGTGCAAGTTGAACATTTTTTGGATATTCGAGGGGAAGTCGCAGTCTTTAAAAACTCACGAGGCCCAAACATTTCATGGCATTGCTTAAATACCGTCATCGCCGTATCTAACGACTTCTTAGTCTCCAGAAAACCCAATTTCATCCGTGTAAACAATCTGTCGAAGTTAATACCTTTTTTTCTACAGTCCAGGCACGATTAACGTAGTCCTTTCGTGGCATCACCAACAGCATCCGCTGCCCTACCAGTGAGATCTGCGCACTTGGGATAGCGCTCGCACAACCCACATGATATATAACGATGGGAACCGGAACCAGTTTTTGCTTGGCACAGATTAAAAAGACAGCACATGTTGCCTAATAACAAAATCAATAAAATGTTCTATATCCAAATAGTTCCTCTCAACCACTTTTCCCGTTGATAAGCTCGTAGACAACTTTAAACAGCTGACAATACTTATAGCGAGCCTTAGTGCTCCAAATATTAACAACGCATTCGTATGCTAACTCGAAGCCGCTGCCATCCAACACCAAGTAATCTCTTCAACATATTATATGTTCAGTTAATTTAAACCAAACGTGATATTTTCATGGATAAACTTTCGCCATTTTTCTGCTCAAATTGTTTCGACGTCAAGTCAATTCATTTTTATGGTCCTTTTATGAAAATCCAGGTGCGAGTTGCGCGTTAGACGACTTAAAAACTTCTAACCAAGCTGCAATGGGGGGCGACATCTCTCTTATTAAATCGAATTACTTGTTGATAGTAGAATGTGGAATGAATCGCCCGGCTAGGTTGGAACATTCCTTCCTGTTACTCTACTAAGCACATAGCATTACTGTAGCGTACTACACGGAGTTTGACGCGGTTTGTGGAGCTTCATCATCAGCGTTTTCCCACTTTATTGCCGTTTGTGACCCGTTTTCCATCGACCGTTAAATAACTTAATTTCGTTTCACCTCAATAGCGATTGGGAGACGGCAATTTAATCTACTGAATTTTTCGCTTTTAATTTAACATAAGATGAAATGAGCTGGTCTCTTTCCAATTTCACAAATAATTTTGTCGACTTTATCAACAACTGATCGAGGGGGAAAACGAAAGTATAATTTAAATTGTACTAATTTTAGTAAAGCATCTTTGCAATAGCTACCACAAGTATTTTCATAGACTTACGAACAGGGAGTAGTACTCATGACAATACCACCATGTCTGGTTTTTAGATTATGTACGAGTTATCATGTTTCCTATGCGCTATAGTTTGGCTTGATATGATTAGTGTTATCAAAGTTACATGACTGTCAAACTGCCTATTGGCAAATGCGCCACAAAGTTTTCCTTTTACTTAGTATGCTCCTATTAACAATATACAGGAATGTGTGCTCAATCCTAGAAGTCGGAAAATGATATATTCGCTTCATTACAGAACTGTAACATGGAAGTGGTATATGCGATAAAACAAGTAGAAAAAATCCTGCATTTATACTCTTTAGATAAAATTTTCAAAAGCAGATTTATAATAATTGTTGGGTTATGTCAATCACATTCCGTCAAATTTTTTTTTTTGCCCTGCCCAATTACATCAGCTTTACTTGATGTACACTTTATGGAAAGAAAACAATCATCAATAGCCGTACGTCACATAACAATGGCAATGGATTGACATAACTGCGGGATAAGCAGGCAGTACATTTTCTTGCAATACCGGCATAATTTCGTGAACATCCAGAGTTTCATGGGGACATGTTCCGCTCCACAACTATGTGATTAATTTAAGTTTAAAACAATGTCAAGACATCGAACGAATCAATTTTGTGATGCTACCTATAATTTTGGTATACTATCTATCATTTATCTCTGAATGTCGCCGCGTTACACAAATAGGAAACGCCTCCTGAGTGATTGGTCATATTAAAAAAGAAAAAAAAGATTATAAGTTTTACCTAAATTAAAAACATTTGTTGCTATTGATATGCATGCAATGTTATCTAAGCTTGCATTTAAAGCAGCCTTTTTCTCTTTTAGTTAATAACAATTCATTGTATTCATAGAGATAAACACACTCGCTTTTGTACCTATGTATGTATCAGTTAACCATAAAATATTACGATTTTCATGTTTGCAATGTTGTATTTATTATTTTCACAGCATGTCAATAACAAACGCACAATCATATAGACTCTTGCAATATATTTATGTCAGTATTTTTGTTAGTTTTCGCAAATATAACAAAAGATAGGTCTATATGTGCATATAGGAGGAAAGTAATGGAAATGGCGGCAATTATCAAACGAGAAATCGCAAGAAGAAATCGCACAGGCCTATGTAAGTAAGCAAACATCTGTCTACACACTTACCGCTTATAGCATACCGCATATGCTGCATTATCGTGGGTAGTTTACGGCAGACTGAGAAAAAATGTTAAATTTTTCTTATAAAATTCTTAAAAGTTTCTTCAGCAAAAAAAACAAAACACGCAATCCATTAGAAAAGTTATATGTAACTTAAGTGGTCTCATAGAAATTCATCTCTGAAGCAAAAAAATCACACATATTTTTTTTAATGAAGGGCGTGTCAGTCGAGGTTACTTCTGTATTCTGTAATAGTGTACTCTTGTGTCATTTGACAAACACGAATGCCAGTTCTCAAATCTGCACCAATTACAGATTTTAACTTATAAACGAAAATTTTTAAAAGAATTTATGAACATTAAAGCGCATTTCGTACATATGTGGAATAAAACGAAAGAGTAAACTCGCACAGTTGTAACGTTTTCCAACAATTCTTGTGACTCTATTCGATTCACATAAATCTCCTTGGCGTAACAAGGTTAAATCAGTTAAACATCAAAATTATATTTACCTTAGTATTAAGTCTCACTTTTAAAATAGCATTAAAGTAAATGTGACCGTTTTCAATCAATAGGGAACGGATAGACATGCCAACGATATTATCGATGTAACCAGATAAGTGGGGAATCTTATGCGTATTAAGAATACATACATTGTGAACCCTTACAAAAATAGTAACGAAATTATATATTATATATATTATTCTTAGCCAAGCGTGGATAAAGATTAAAAAGAAAAGTACATACATGTATATGAGTAGTAATAATAATTGTTTCTATTGTAGTTTATTATCGCGATTGTTTATCAATTCTCATTTAATCCTCGTTCACTTTATACAATGGCCTTAGTAATCACAAAAAACTAAGAAAGACTGAAAAAAGGTAAATACTCATAAGTTTTTTTTTTTTTTCTATGGCTGCAGTACTGTTTTTTATTTTCTGGGTCAATTTTTTATACGTTTTGCCAAGGGAAGAGCGGAATATAATGTTGTTATATAATTTGTAACTTTCTGTTATGTTGGGATATTATTATTAACAACTAAAAGATATTGCTAACTAATGATGTGAAGTATATATATACTTATTATTTTTAATGAACAATTACGCGGAGGATGTTTCACATTCGTGCAACACGCTGATGGCCAGAAAGAAGAAGATGTAAAGAAAGGGAAAGATGTTGGAAGGGGACCGACGTCAACTGGGTCTGTGTAACCAATCGGCAAGTGTCATGCCTTTACCAGCTGACCACTCACTATAGCTACGACCAAAGTAAACTCTACCGCACTGAGATTTGAATCCGCGAATACTAACGTGTTAGACGTGATTCTGACCTACTCGGCTGCTCTTGCGGATAAACCAAACTAAATAAGAGTGGCCACTGAATGTATGTCAAAGCGTATATTTCCCAAAGTTTTGTATACATAAGTCAGACACTGCAGCAGCTATATAAACTTTTAATCAGTATGACATTCCGTTCGTCGGTTCATTTGTTTCTGAAGTGTTTAAAAGTTGATGTAGATCATTGCAATTCTTAACATTGTTAATAACCAGCGCACTGCCAGTACACGTTTTCATTCATGTCATTCTTTTTGTAATTGGTGCACATTTTTCTAAGAGCTTGGAAGATATTTTAGAATACCTTTAATAATACATTACTACTTTATTCTCTTTAGACCATTGCCACACACAACCTTGCTTACTAACCTTACGTATATTTTTAAGAAATATCCATTGTAGTCCTTTTAAAATGTATATGAACTTCTTCATCTTACGATTTGCATCATCTTATTACTATGCATTTTTCTGCCTGTCCATGCATACTACCTTTTCTTTTGTCTTTTGTCTGGCTGTCCTTCCATTTTTTTGTTTGATTACGATTGCAATTTTTATAGTTATTTAAGTTATAACAAGAGGCTACTTTATGTTTCAATCACATCTGGAAAACTGAAGAAATTTCCATGCAGCAAACCAGAATCTGAAGTTTAGCAAAAATATTGAATCAATGAAAAAGTTGGGCTGTGCCTATGGCTATACGCATACGAAAAGGGACAGTTTGTAAATAATTAAAAAAAACAAAACATTTTAACATTCTGTTTATTTGTTTTTTCAAACTAACCCAAAACTGCGAAAAAATTTCTACATTTTGTAATATCACTCCGACCAAGTCAATAACTCTCTGTTCGAATGCTTATGGAAATACCCGTGGTAGCTATTATGAAGATGCTTTACTAAAATTAGTAGGATTTCAATGATTCGTCCGATTTTCCCATTGATCAATTTTTGATAAACTCGATAAAATTCTTAGGGAAATTAGAAAAGACCAGCTCATTTCATTTTATGCTAAATTAAAAAAAAAAAACAAAAATGAATAGATCGAAATACCGAATTACCGATCGCTATTGGAGTAAAACGAAATTGATTTATTTCACGCTTGATGAAAAATGATAGTGCGTCTATAATTGATCAATAAGAGAAATGTTGTCCTCTATTGCAGCTTGGTTGAAAGGTTTTAAACCTAATCTGACCTACAACACGAAACTTCATCTCCAAAGAAGGGCCATAATTTTATTTGCCTAAAATACCAGAGCAACTATAATGAAGATTAAATGGTTTGTCCGGAAAAATGCCATACTTTATCGGGTAAAATGCCACATATAATTAAGCGAATATAATATATAAAAAAATCAGTTTAAATTTTACGGAAAGAGGATAACTAACTTTTTCCTTGATCTATTACAATCAAATTTATATAAAATAGATGGCGTAACAACGGTATACACTAGTCTGTTGACAAACCCGTCACCCGAACGATTTCTAATTAGCAGACGGTTCACGAAATCTAATAGATTCATTTCATTTACTTCATTATACCCTACACCACTTGTGGTACAGGGTATATTAAGTTAGTGCGTTCGCATGTAGCACGCAGAAGGGTTTAAAAGTGACCCAATTTTCATTATACCGATCGAACCAGAATCGTAATCTGCATTGATCTAAGCCTGTCTGCAGGTCTAATGTCTGTCCATGTAAATATGTGTTCATAGTACAGGTCGCATTTTTTGAGATATTTTAATGAAATTTGGTACAGTGTCGTATGTTGATGCACGCACGAGCCATATTGAAAATGGTTCGGATTGGTCCGCTTTTTCAACCCCTCTCCATGTAACGCTGTGGCAATTTTCGAACACCCTCTCATGTAACGAAAACTGAAGTTCATACGACAAAAAGCTATAATTTTTAATGCTTCACCATGAAAACTATACCATAATAGTAATTTAATATAAAAAAATTAACTGTGCCAAATTTGGACCATTTCGGTCTATTTTTTGGATCCTACCCTAATAAGGATTTTCATGAAAATTGATCCTTTGTACAGCAGAACAGTCTAAGTTTTAGTATGTGGTGATGGAAATTGGTCCATAATATTATAGTAAGTTCATACAAAAATGAAATCTACAAAATTTAGATCGTCTACGCCTATTTTTGGATCCTGCCCTATATGAGGATTAAACTTGTACTACATTATGTTGCGTTTTCGGGCCGCGTCCCAGTAAATACGCATATTAAAAATATACCTTTACATAGAAAGAAGATTAAATTTTTGTTTTCTATAACAAAATTAAGAATGGTTTTAGACAATGTGGTGTAGGGTATTTATAGTCGATCTTGCCCGACTATAATGTTCTTACTTATTTATGCATCCATTTATTTCCTATTCGCACGCACATTGGACTATGTCTCTATCTTATTCAAATCAATGTCCTAATGTTCAATTAGGAAAAAGGGGAGAAGGGATTTGTCGTCAGATGGCGAATTTCCGTTTCATTTATTTTCGGTTAGAGTATAGATTAAATAAAACTAGTAAAACCTACCTATAAGGCGTTAATGGAAAATATTCCTTAATAAACGCATTGTCTTCTTTGTTCTTCTTGCTATGTTTTTGGTATTTCCGCTTTCGTTTATCTATTCTTTCAATATTTGCTGCTACTGTTAATGATGATGTCAATGTTATTGCATCGTTTCGTATCCCCATTGAAATTACGTCAAAATGGCGAAAATTTTTGATCAGATTTGACATGTGATTAACGTAATATGAACTCAATTTTCAAGAAGAAACGGTATGTGTATGTAAGTAACATATACTCATGTTTGTTGAAATATAAAGAGTTGTAAAAAAAAAGTAATTAAATCTCCATACTAAACGTTTTGGCTGTTTTAAAATGCCTGAGTCCATAACCTTTTTACAATACTTGATGCTGAATTATTTGGATTAAATTTGTTTAATGTCTTCATCTTGTTGTTATTATTAAATTTCGTTTGGAATCCGTCAAACAAGCGATTTTGAAAATAATAATAACTTTATAGTACTTTTAGAATAGCATTCTTTTTAAGCAAACTGGACTTACTTTCTGCTTTTCATGAAAGTGGGATAGCAACATATAAGGATACCTAGCAAATAAGTAATTTGTCTTTATTTTGGTGTAAGCGATTCGCTCCATCACCACCTTTGGTCGAATTGAAGTTGTAACGTTTAACTACGCTCCGACTTGACAGTAATCTAAATAAGAAAGAAGCTAATGCTTCCCCTTTTCTGATTTCTTCTAATTTGCTTACTAAACCTTTTATTTGTGTTTCCTTTTTAGAAATAAATATTTTAAAAGGAGCAAATGTGTAAAATTAGTAACTCCATCAGATTTGCTAAGGAAGAAGAGGGATTATTGGACGGGTTTGCTTATCGACCGTGTTTCAAGTTACCGTCTTAACTTTGCTTTCAAGTATACAGAAAAGTAAAAAAAGTCAATATAATTGTTCTACTTCCACATAAATGTCTAAAAATACTTATTATTTTTGTTTTTATTTTCTTTTTTTTTATATTTCACCTGACTGCTTAGTTACTAGCCAGCCTACCTGTTAACCTCATACAATACTTTAGTGTTATTGAATTATTATCAATTTAATGGGCAATTATTTTTCGCATTCACCGAGTTAAAAATGCATTAAATAAATGGATTTTAATCCTATAATTTAGTTTTGTATGTGTCAGCGTTCGATGATAACACCTGTTTGTTGCAAACATTGTTAATGACGGTCAGACCCATAACTTTAGAAATGGACTGGGTTGATGCAAAGGTATGCGCGTTATAAACTATGGAATAATGTAGCGCAGTCAATGCTCTCATTTTATGGTGTGCTGAAGTTTGCACTTCTCTACTACTACTATTTCATTTAAATTCTCATATTATTGAATTTTGCATAAAACAAAAAGAGGAAAAATTTTGAGTATACCCTTCACCGCACAGTAGAGTTACGCTAGTTTCGTCATTTCATTAATAGCAACCAAACGATGTGTTTCAGACACTCTATAAAGTATATAATTATAAACCGATGTACCGATGCTCGCCTGTCTGCTCCACTATTAAGATTTATCCCAAGACTTCAAAATATAGTTTCAAACTTTACATGTGTTCTTAGTATATTAATGTTGGCTACGCCCAAACTAAATTAGCTGTATATTTCTTCCTCATTTGGTGTATACACTGCCAATGAATCCTATGGCAACAACCAGTTCAAGGTTTCTCAGAAGCTAAAAATTCATGATCCGTTGGACTCATTAACAAGTGGATAGCTAACAAAATATCTTATAATGTTTATTTATTTGCTTGAGATAGCGGATATCCCAAACTTCCCATAAAGTCAACACGTGACTCTTATATGTTTGCCAAAGTAAGTAAGAAATAATTTTTTAAATTTTTGAGTAAATCAAATTTAGGCATGCCCTGACTTATGCGTGAAAAACTATTTGAAAACCATTTCCCATAGTTATTATTGAATTCACTTTAAAGCTGAGGCCGGCAGAAAAGTGTTCATCTTCTAAGCATGTAATATATAATTAGTATCTTATATTTGAGTTATCTAAACGAGGTATTGAAGCTAAGCAAAATAAATTGATGCAGATTTTCTAGACTTTATAATATATGTCATGTTACGATGCAATATTTGATTTAGAGCTCGAAATGGTCGACATTAACAACGAGCAGAGCACACCAAAGCAAGAAGTAAAGTATTTCCGATCAAAACGAAATTCGTCGATAGCTGACTTATTTTCTTTAGCTTTTCTAGCATGTTGTCACAAATTTTCTTTATCACAAATTAACAAAAACTCAATTGCAGATGTGTAATAGAAAAAACGAAAACGAATAATTTCTAGTGGGTTCGCTCCGTCGAATAAAGTTTTGTTCACATGTCCCCTGTATAGTAACTTCGAAGGGTTTGCGTTAAAATTGTGCTAATCAATCCATTTTTTCAACAGCTAAGTAAACAATGTATATGTAATTTAACCCAACATCAAAGGGTAAAAAGATATTGTGCTAGATCTGCAATATTTTGTGCAAATATTGTCGTTTTTCCACAGTTTCTGTCTTCAGTTTTGCAAGAAATGATTCATAGAATGTACCTGTAATGGTTTTTCTTTCTTCAAAATGGATTAATAACGCTTCACGATACCACTTTCCAACTAAAGAAATAAAGTTTTGGTTTCTTGGTGCTGAGGCTCCGTTCATAATGCATTGTTCTGACTATGTTCGTGTTTCTAATATGTATTGGTGTGTCAAAATTTCATCGACAATAATTAATTAGCGACAAAACACTAACTTAGTACACTTAAACTACGCGAACAGAGCGTAGGAAATTCGCATTCGAACCCATTTTTTCCTAATTTCTGCAGTCGCGGCACACAACGCGCGTCATGTTAAAATTTTGACTCAATATGCAAGTTTCTTACTATGTGTGTAACCTTCACTCGATGGTTGTTCAGCACCATGCGGTTTGGTGGGACGATATTTACGTCGCAGTTTTGGCCATGCCCAACGTTTATCGTCACCTAATGGTGTTTTAATTCAACTACTCAAAACTTCACCACAGTTGATGATGACGCACAGTCCACGTAAGCAAGGTCCCACTCGACCTTTATTTGTGTGGACAAAACACAAACCGACTCCCTCAACCAACTTTTAAACAATAACTCCGTATTCAAAATGAAAAAAATTTTGGTGAGTACTTATTAACGCGTGCATCAACATAGTCCTCAACTTCTGTAGGTGCTGCCATCTACTTTAAATCAACACCTTTCCAGACCGCCTACGTCATTATATTGGGACTAATCTTTGATACGTAGCATACGTACGTACGCTTTCTGGGGATTGTGATCTGCTCTCAACTTTGATCTACGATCGATAACTAAGAACAAATATATGTAAAATATCAGATTTTTATCTAAAACACAACACACATATATATTACGAACACTGATTAATATCGCTCTAGTATGTTTCATTGCGAAACCATTATAGACGAACATCTATTAGCGAAAACGCCACGAGCTTTTTACTCCGCCCTATATTATAAGGAAAATACTCATATCGACGTAACAATTTAATATTGTCGTATAAAAAAATTTTCCTTGAGAATTTAAAAAGAGTTATTTTAGCAGTCGTAATACGTTTAGTATTAACATTCATTTGGGCCTGTATTTTGGGCCTTTTTTACACATCCCAGCGAACAGAAGAAGAAGAATATTTATTTGTACACTTGCCGGTTTTTTTTCTGCTCGGATATTAAAAACTTTTACAGTCATCGTAAACCAACAAATACAGTTAGATAAAGGACAGTATTGACACAGAGCAACTCAATACCTTCAAATATTTTACAATGGGTGTAGTGGGTGTAGTTTTCTTATAATTAAGTCGTAATCCTTGTTCGTTTAATAATGCGTAAATAAACGCCTAAAAGTCCAATTTTTACTTAGATATATGAAAAATAGCATTTGGTAATTTTTTTTTTCTCATTGCTCTTTTAGCTAAGCCCACATGCTTGATCATATATTAGGGGGACCCATAACTAATCAATTATGTTGCATTCATAGACAATATGCTTTTTTGAAATGACATTTTTAGTTTTTAATCGTTTATGTAATCACCGTCGTTTGCGATGACTTGTTGCCATCGTTCCTGCAAAAGTTCAACGCCTCCCTTGAAAAAGTGGGGTGGGCGTGCCTTAAAATCTCATTCAAGGTACGTTTGGACATCGGATAAGAAATTAAAATTTTTATTTCGTAACGAATGCTCCAGTGAACAGATGGTAGTCCGGCGGTGCTTGGTCTGGAGAGTATGGAGGGTGCGGTAGAAGTTCCCAGCCTAACTGCTTAATTTTCTTTTGAGTAATCTTCGCTGCATGAGGACGGGCATTATCTTATTGGAGTATCACACCTTTTCTGTTCACTAAAGCTGGTCTTTTTTCTATGAGTGCGGACTGTAACCATTGTAATTGTTGACAATCCAGGTCGGCAGTAACTGTCTCCCCAGGTTTCAATAATTCGAAATGCACTATACCGGAACAATCCCACCAAATACACAATAACACCTTCCTCAGGGATAGGGTTGGTTTAGGGGTTACAAGAGCTCTCCCGTTTGCAGACAACCATTGTTTCGATCGTTTTATGTTATCATACAGGATCCATTTTTCATCTCCAGTTACAATCCCATACAAAAATGGATCTCTGCTTAGTCTGGTGAGCATAGAATTACGAATTGTTTGCCGAAGATCTTTATTGGCCTCAGACAACAGGTGTGGAATCCATTTACCTTGTGTATGTAACTTGCCAATTCCTTTTAAATGCCTTTGTACGGTGGACCAGGTAGACCCAAGGCTTCTTGATAGTTCCTGTATAGTTAACCTTGGATCGGACTCCACTAGTTATCTGGCAGGTCGTAATCACTTACAGCAAATCTTCTGAACCAACGTTGACACTTGTTGACCTTCAACACATCTCCATATATGTCGCAAATTTCGCTTGTTGTTTTCGTGGCACTGCTGGTATTTCGCATTACTTCACCATCATTGACCAAAATTAACGCCAGCGCCTAATATTTCACATAAAGGTTTATTGAAGAATTTGTTATTTTAATAATCAAAAAATCCGCCTGAGTGGGCGAGGAGGCAAGAGTCTCGACAAGCAATTCAATCGCCATGGATTCAAATCCCAAGTGCGGTAGAGTTTTTAATAATAATAATAATAATAGTAATAATAATAATATTAATAAAAATAAAGCCGAAAGCCTTAGATGCTAGTGCTTTAAGACTTTAGTCTTAGAATTTATTCTCTGGCTAAGTTTATATAATAATAATAATAATAATATTCAAAAATACAAAAATACTAGTATATTTTGAAACATAAGTGCAGGGATATAATGTTCAAGTTTTAATTGCCTTTTTTCACGTTCATTAATCTTTAATGTTAAAAAATGGCATTTTTGGCATGTATCTTTTTTAGTGAAAGAAAGTGAAAGTGAAAATTAAAGTTATTTTTGAAGATATTCCTGTCTACCCATTTGTTAACATGTTGTTGTTTATCATTTTCACACTTTTCAAGACATAGATTATACATATTCGTAATATTTAGATCTGGACTTAAGTATTTTCTGTAGGAAGTATGACACTTTGTGTAATGGCTTATGAATGCAGGGAAGCTTTGAACAATTATCAGAGATCCTTCCGTTCTTCAGATTTTCAGAAAAATACGTTCATTGATTTCAGCTTTTTAAAAAATACTGACAATACTTCTAAACAATACTTCACACACACTTAACTCATTTTTAACAAAACATTAATTCTACCACTTTTCCACTAGTTCCCGTAATTAATTTCCTAAGCGCAACGACTAACACCACTTTTAAAGTAAACATGTTTGTTGCGCCTTTAATTAACAAAACTTTTCTCGAATAAAATCTTAATAGTTCTCAACACATTGACTACAAATATATTTAAAATTAAAATTTGTAATTAATGGTATCATTAACTTAATTTTTTTGAAAAAGTAACTTATTGCATTTTCAAAATAAACGGCTCATATGTAATCATTGTTGTTGCCATCATAGTCCTCTCTCATTATGCTTCAAATGACAAGAGGAACGGAAAAGCTAAGAGAAAACAATTTTTTAAATAAACCTTTGCTGCACGCAGGCGTCGCTACTCAACACAACGGGTGTTTACGTTTTAATTTGCTAAAGCTAACAGGGCTCTTATTGACGTTTGTCTGTCGGCTTGGATTGTGGTTAGACGGTTACGTGTGTTACATATATTTAACGCACACAATGGGTCACTTTAATCAATATCTAAAAAAGAGTATCGTCTAAAAAATAAATTCAAAACAGCTCTTTAATGAGAATATCAAATTAATGGAATCAGATATTATCATATTAATCCGAGTTTGACAACACTCACAGCAGCAGTGAGTGGCTCAGTCGGTAAAAGTATAACCTTTACCAATTGGGCACACATCCACTAAGCTGCAGCCACTCCCTCTCTCATTCTATTTTCGCGCCTCTTTCGGAGCATCATCATGTTACACGTATGGGAGACATCAGATTAGTCGTATTAAAAAAAAAAAAAAAAATTTTTGAAACAGGGGAGTGAGGAGTGGAAGAGCTACTTCAACAATTCATTGATCCACGCTCGAAAAAATGGTAGTTACGGAAGGAAATTAGATTATCACATCCTTTCAATAACAATTTTCTTCGAATTGAACAAAGAAAAAAGGTTAGTAATGGTCAATAGCGTTTATTGGCAGGTAATTTAATATATTAATGTAGAAATCAAAAAACCTACGTACAATTCAGTGAAATTATATATATGTTGGCGTAAACCGAAAAGATTGTGCTTTGAAATAAAGCGGCCACACTTTTATCAAGTCTCATATAGGATTTGTTATGATTTTTCTGACAATCAAGGCCTTAAACACAATAATAGGTTGGTTATTCCAAATTTCGAGGCGGGACTTCAACTTTACCGACTTTTTACGAGGCTTTTGGAGGAATTGGCAAATTCCACCCACCACCATTCATTTTATCATACCAATAGCAATACCAATGGATTGTAATGTCCTATCTTATCACACTATGTTAGGATAAAACTGGTATTGCATCTTATTACTATTAGACCAGTATTAAGGTGTTTTGGAAGTTTTAGGTGAATTATTGACAGGTTTTGTTTAGAATCAAATGAAAAGAAAACATAAGATTTGATTTTTCTGCCTAATCTGAAGTCAATATCTTAATTTTTTTCACTAGGAGGGTTTCAACAATACACATTTGCATAGTCGCACAGCACAAAGACGAGCAGATATCGCTAGATTCAGAATTTGACGCTGATCAGGAATATAGGCTCTCTGAAGGTTTCGTTTGAATTTTGTAAACATTATAACAAAATGTGTGTGTGCCCATCGTTCGATCAAAGGTATAATAGAAATTGAATATCATCTGGTGAATATATTGACACTAATCTTTAGCAGAGGGTGATGGAATTGCTAAGAGAAAACACCTCGCAAAACTAACCTGATGGGGCGGTTATCTGGCAATACATAATTCTTTATAATGTATATAGCTGAAAGAAGTTTGCATTGCCATTTCAATAAAATTAATCCTATCCTCAGTGCACTACTAATGTTGAATTGATTCTTTTGTGTACCTTAACTAAACCTTTGAGAGCAATTATAGTCGTTTTTAATGGGAATTTCGTTTCCTATCTGTATACAATGAAAACAGATTTAACGTTTTCAAGGAAGTCAAAAGGATTGCTAGGGAAACACATTAAATCTTATTGTTTTGAATTCGCCATGAATACATATTCATCAATGGAGGTTATAAATGCCGGCCTGGTATAAGGTGATTGTGTTGGCATTAAAACGTTTATTATAGTCATTATTTCAAATGTACAAATTGTAAGCTGCATTGCAACTTTAATTGAACTTAACTAGCGTAGGAAGTTGTTGTTGTTGCTAAGTAAGCTAATCCACACAGTATATAAATTATTTATCATTGAATCCTCCTCTGGTCTGCCACACGTTCAAAATATTGGTTATATCCAAGTTATACCAAGTTATAGCAAATGTACCAATTTTTTTATTTTAGTATCTAAGCAGGAATTTTTATCTATTTATCTCCTATTATAACTGTAGAGCTACCCCATATATTTCTACTTCATTGGTCTAACAATTAATATTACAGCTTCAAATTAGCCAATCAAATAAAACCGAAAATTGTTAACTAGGCTTTTGGGTCCAAAGCTTCATATGAGAATTAGGAAAATTAAATTGCTTCGGTGCAAGATGAACAGCACGGGCGAAGCATTTCACGCTCGAAACATGGACAAATGTCCGCGAATGGTTTAATGAGATAGCTCGGTTTTCTAAAAGGAACGTTTTCATATTTCAAGGATGTTCTCACGCTATGACATCGAAGATCTACCCTGCCTTCAAACTCTTTTATGGGCTACTCAAATGGCTTCTGTGCGCATATAACGCCGGTCTTTTTCACGAAGGGTTTGCTCAATTTTAGCGATTTTTTACAGAAAAATTTTACTGGAAACTCAAAAGAAGTTTGCAAAATGAAGTTTCCAAAAAAAATTCCAAAATGTTTATTTAGAACAAAAACCGAAAAATTCAACTTAACTGACCTATTGTAAGCAAGTGCGGTCACACATGGCTTTGAAAACATCCACTTTATTAGTTTATAGTTCATTAAAATTAAAATTTATTTTTTGAACATTTTGAGTAAATGCTCTTCGTGTATGAGTTACTGTACAGCATGCATATACAAAGCTGAGGATAAGAACCTAATATACATCCATAAGACCAATAAGACCATTTTTTAAACTTTGATTTACCTGAGAAATGCAAACCCGAATTGTTATATTAGTATTAGGTTTATGAGTTACTTTTTGTAGATTTTTAAGTTGAATTCAACGATTGCTGAGTTACAATAAAGCGCAGTATTGTTTATGATTACTCAATATTTCTCGCACATTTCTAGTAGCATTTGAATTCCGTGCGTGCGTCCTGTGAAGTTAGTCGGGAAAAGATCTATTTTTAAGAACTGTCACAAGAAGCACTGTTCAAATAAACGCTAAAATCGATCTGTTTACGTAAACCTTAATCAGAAGCAGCAATCTCCGAACATATTATTGCGGACAGCACATTCAATTTCAGTAATGTGGCCACGCAACGGTAGGCTGGAAAATCAATTCATCACGTGCTCTTTCAATATAACCGCCGTTGTAATCGAATCCATCAATTGTCGTTGGCAACGTTTACCAGCAATTATTTTATTGTGTTAGGTAAATTCTTACTAGAGAGAACATGAGTTTAGAGTTGTTATTGCTACGTCTGATCTACATCAAGATTTTGTATACTTCAGATTATCGTAGTGTACCCAAATTTTGCGATCCAGGAGCATTTTCCTTTGAATGGAACAGGATAGATAATGCTTCCCACAGTGGCTTGTTTTTGGCTGATAGCTCAAAGCTCAAAATAAACAACTCGCATGAAATCATATATACTGTGGTTTCAAACTTAAAATTAATACCACAACTTTTTTTATATTTGCTTTGGGTATCTCCCTTATATGGCAATAATTACGAAGAATTGTGAAAGGAGAAAGCGATAGGGAGGGGCCGCAGCCTAGTGAACATATGCCCAATTCGTAGCCGGTATGCCTTTACTAATTGGGTACTCACTATAGCTACGATCACGACGATCAAAGCAGCACTTGATATTTGAACCCACGGATATTGGCTTAGTAGTCGTAATTTTTACATACTCAGCCATACTACTACTTTTAAGGAAAGTTCAATTCCATATTCAGTCGCTGTACTCATTATGAACTTTCAACGTCTCGAAGTTATTAAATATAGCTAAATAATGTTGAAAGAGACGACAACCGCCATGAAGTGACATCTTGCAAGATCTTAGTTGAATCTTTTCGATAATTCACATAAAGTGTTTATTTAAATACAACTTTTGGTTGTCGACCTTACCAAGGCTTAAATAAAACACAAAGAAAGTAAGCGTCATAAACGGTGAGTTGCTAATTATATAAAAACTCGTCTGCTGTAAAATGCGGAAGAGCGGAAGTAAGTAGCGTTTTAGATAGCAGTGCGATGGGGATTTTCTGCGTGGGAAAGCGCAATATTTAGTCTTCAGATTATAGTAAAATCTAAATTGTTTCCTTGAACATGTTTTGAAAATGTTGAGATATGCACCAAAAAACTACGAAACCTACTTTCCACTGAACCGGTTTTAATAGATAAGTCCGACATAATATCTGAATCGTAAAAAACTGTTATACACGCCAGCCGAGCTGCATGTAGTGTAATATGAGTTACTCCAATAATCTGCTATTCTGTTAATAAAATTGCGAAAGTAGTGGTTAGTGATGGCTTCAAAAAAAGCAACAACATTTTATTACAAATAAAGGAAAAAACTCATTCATATTTTTAATGTACTCATTTTTTGCTTGAAGCTTTTCCAAAAACTAGAAGCCTTATAAATTTAAGCTCTTCCCTGAATCGTTTGTTACATTATTTATACTTACCAACAATATTAATTCAACTAATTACCGGTATGTCGATTTATGCTATTTTTATAACTTCGAAATATTTTTTGTATCTTTTTTCTGTAAAACCCTTTATATGAATGAATTGAACATTCAGGCAGACAAATAGGCAGGCAGGCAGAGAAGCAGACAGGCAAATTGAAATTATTTCTCTAATTGTAAGTAAATCGTTTGAAACGCTTCTTGTATATGAACGACAGGTGCATGTTTTTTTTTTTTTTTTCATTTGGAACACCTCAGATTTTGCTTGGGAATATAACTAAAAATTTAGATTGGTTATAAATCTGATTACTTTTTGTCCCGATTGGCTATGTCAACCCCTCTCTCTTCAGCGGCAAAAGACAAGTCTAAACTCGTCCGATATGCTTTACGATCAACTAAATAATTTAAGTTTGGAAAATGACAATGCCTATCCGAAAAAAGCATTCCATAGTTAATAAACTAGAGACTATAATAACTTTTTCCTTACAATTTTCATCTGCGGTTTGACTTATTTACCGGATCCTTGTAAAACTTTTTTATTAAAATTCCCCTTGTCCGCTCACTGTGGTTCGCACTTGCGTTAATAAATCAACGAGTAAGAGAACTATATTCTCCTAATGGGAAATCTTTGCTATTCGTTATCAATAATAGTATTATAAAAAGAAAAGTTGTATCCCAAATGTGGGCGTGTCCATGACTAATACCCTTACATGCTGGTGCAGAATCTGTTCAAGTTATTATTGAAAATATGTTATTTTGAAATATTCGTGATTTTTTCGGCTTAAAGGTTTCTTCACTATTTTAGATATTGCAATTTTGTTTGATCCAGATACACCCATTTCAAAGGTTTTTTTTTTGAATTGAGTCAAAAATCTATAAATTCGGTTTAATTTTTGTTACAATCACACTTCATTAGACTCATAAAGTATTCACTGATTACAATTGTGTATGCCGCATGTTTCAGCGGTAAACCATCAGTCAATAAGTTCGTAGGTTCACTAACATAACAACAACTTTTAGATAAAATTCGAGTTTCTTCGTTAACGTAATCATTATTAATAGAAATACATCTATTCCAACGCTTTCCTAACATAGCTATTCCTATAGAACGTATAGTCCTTTTAGACCTTTAAGATACGCTTAGTTTCGGCGATTGCCTTTTCATTGGAGGAATGGACGAGCGCTTTCTTGACATTCGCGAATAGATAGTAATCACTGTGGGCTAAATTTGGAGAGTGTGGTGGGAAGCAATGCGAAATGCAATTCGTACAATTTTCCATTATTGTGGTCGACTTGGGACACGTTACATTACCTTGCTGAAAGAGCATTCTATTTTTCTTCATTTGATGCTCTTTTTCTTATAGTTTGGTTATTCACATGTTGCAATAATTCATGCTTCAAGATTGATCCTTTGTCTATTTTCAGAATAGACGATAATTGTTATCTTATGAGCATCCCAATACACGGACGCTATAACTTATCCGGTTGCCGTTCGCTAGGTTGACTGCCGATTTGAATCTGGAGTATAGTGATGAACCCATATTTGATCCATTCCTTAATGTTGCATATTAAAATCGTTTTTATTTTGTCTAAACAGTTCCAAACTACGCTCTAAATCATCAGCTCGTTGTGGTTTTCGGTCGAAAGTGAGCATACACGGTACGTACAGAACAGAATTCTCATGAACCAATGTTCATGAGAAATAATGGAAACACTGCCTTCTGGTATCCTTAAGGTATCAACTATCATACACAACTTCAGTTTTTGGTTTTTCAAAACAACTTTGTGCACTTTTTACGTTTTCTGGAATAATCACGAATTCGGGCAACTCGATGGTTCAGTATGACGGGTGTCCATACCACTTTATTTACAATTACCACAAATTCAATTTTCCGACAAACCAGATTCATCATAACATCTTTCAAGCCATTGATGGGTATGAACGTATTTCTTCTCATCAAAAAGTAACGTTTAATCAATAAACGAAATTCAGAATTTCGTATTGTTTTGAAAATTGAACAGTAGCGCCACTAAAACAAGTGTAACTTGCAAACTAATTGTCAAAATATAATAACATTTTTGATAGATTTCTTTTAAAGGTTGGTACTACCTAAAAATTACATGGATTCATCAGTAGTGGCTACTTAAATATTGATGCTTAAATATTTAAGCAAAACGTGTACATTTTTTCGTCTTTTTTATTAGAGTAATCAAGTGTCATAGATAGCAACAATTAAAGTAAGCTAGAGAAAAAATTTTAGCTAATTTGTTAAAATTTTTGATCCCAGTCAGTTACGATAAATCTAATGCCCGTACTGCTAGTTGTTATGTATACGTTTTCACCAGTTGACAATGCTATTAGAGTAACTGAATATTCATATTATTCCTCACTTTATGACTGTTTCTTTAATTTGTTTGTTTGTTTTCCTTTCCTTTTTATTGTCTAACAATTGCCATCGATTGTCACAAATCAAGTCAATTTGCTTGACAATTTGCCGTTAATCAATGATCGGTATGTGAGTGCGTAGCATCTGTTTATTGCAAACACTGGCAGCAGGAAATAGCAAATATAAAACTGTCAACTCTTTTAGCGCGTACAAGATCTGCACGATGTACATGCCTATATAAGCGTTTGTTATCGTAAAAATTTCTTTAAAAAACAGTTGTAGAAGGCTGACTGGCGAGCAATTGAACAATTTGTAGACGTGTGCGTAATTATTTCAGTAATTTGCTGACAACAAATCAAGTCCAAGAGAAAAAAAAGGAGAAAGAGAAACACTATCTTGAAATAATTGTTTGTCTGCAGGTTCGTCCGCCGTTCATTTGTTCATTTATCCGTTCATGATTCTTTTCAAAATGCAAGATATTACATGTTTTATGAGCATATTTTGCTTTTGTTGATTTTTATTTCTCACATTTGCCGTTTATTTATTTAAACTGACAAGTAACACGGCCGTGTGTTTGTGTTTTCGTGTAGGAAACATTTTTTTAATTTTCCTCTGCTTTTTTCCTGTACGAACACATTGAGTAATTTCTGACAATTGTTTTCTTTCAACTCATGATAAAATTAAAACTAAAATGAAATGGCAAATAATTGTGTTTAAGAAATCGCTTTAAAAATTTGCATCAGTCATTCATTTTTGTTTAGCGTATCAATACGGCTTCCTTACAATATAAAAACAAAAAGCAGGAAGATGAGTTCGTAACAATTTAAGGATTAAAGCAAGAAGCGTTTTGCATTATCTCTAATACCGTGAGGATAATTATGTCGTGAAGAGCTCACTTAATGTTTAGCGAAATTTATGGCGACCTTGTTATGATAATCAAATTGCTATGATATGAATTGCTTTCTCCTTTCGACATAATACAAATGGAACTATTGTCTTGGAAGAGTATAAGAAGGTTAAGGTAAATGTGTTATTGTTGGTAGCAAGTAATTAAGTGAATAGATATTAACTAAAATGTTAATAATTAACATAGCAATTAAATTTATTAAGCCTAAAATGGCCAATCAGATGATAAGCGCAATATTACGAAAATTCTTCAATATTTGTTTGCATTGGTTTAAATGGTGTTAACCCAGGACTACCGAGAACGTCAATTTGGTACTTTTTAATGTTCGAGATTAAAAAAAATATTTACAAAGCATGCCCCGAAGTTTTTCCATAACCTGCATTGAGACCTTTTTAAACACCTGCGCTCAACATTTTTCCACTTGCTGTAATCTATGAAATGCCGATGATATGAATTTATTTCTAATAAAGAGGACCAATTTTATCCGCTTGCTTTGTGATTTATTGTGGGCATTTATGTAGACTAATTACAACTATTTTTTAAGTTTGGAATCTTAATCGATCAAGCGATGTTTGAGCCTAACTTCAACTTCCTATATTAATTTTTGCGACATCCACAAAAAGTGTGAAAGTATAGTATTGGGTATAGAATGGCTTTATTTTTTCCTTTTGATCGAAAATTATTTGAAAACTTGGGAGGAATTTTGTTACTTTCGAATCAGATTTTCTTCTATTAAAAACTATATATTCGGATCGAAAACAAATCTCTGAAGCACCCAAATGTACTCTAAAGGCATCCTAGGTTGGAAAAGTAAATTTCGTTGGAGCCAGAGTTGGCTTCGTCTAAGACAATGAAAGGTATATATATGTACATCGGCTAAATGTTTGAAGAAAAACTTTCGTCTTTTCAAGTTAAATTGATTTCAGAGTGAAATCTAATATGAAATGTTCAGTAATTACAGTTTCGGGGCCAGTCTATTTAAAAAATTTATGTTAAGTAAAGAAAATTTATTCAAAATTATTTGGTAACAGCCAGGAAAGCTCTTTGCATTTGCTCCTAATAAATTTTAAGACGGCAGAAAACAATTTTCTTCCTTATTCTCTACGGTCGTAGAACGCATATTTAGTCATATACCCACACAAACTCTCTTGAAAGTGTATTGTCAATAAATTTTTGAGACAATTTAAAACATTTTATTACAATCTACAAATATTCCGAATAATAACTTTACAAAGGCTTTGTCTATAAAAGAAGCATGAAAAATACGTTCGGCTCTGAATGAATCTTGGATATGTTAATCTTTGGTTTCTTAAAACTGATTAAAACTTCTTTGGAACCGTACTTAATAGACGTATCACAGAATTTATTATTATTAATGATGACATAAATTTTGCGATACGTTGATGACAATATTTTAACATTTTCTTAGGTAATTATCAGCTTCGAGCGGCCATGCTCAGTATTCTGTGTGCCTGATCTGATCTCTGCATTGACAAGAAAATGTGTTTCAGTTTTTTATGTCCAATTTTGCTATCTTGGGAATTTCAACAATATTAAACCAGTTGGTTGACGGACGGGCAGATAATGTTACACATAACCGTCGAGTGTATCTTTGGCTTTAAAGGATTTTTAACGCTTACCTCGAAAGTAGGATGTTAACATTAATGACTTCACCATCACTGAATATCAAAGAAGGCTTTGTGCTGTTCCTCAATTGAATTAACATCCAGGTCTTTCTCTTAAATTTTTTTTATTTAAAATATGTATTGAGTTCGTGATACACTAAAAAAGATACCAATTTTTCTCCCGTTTTCCAGCTACGGAAGGATATTGACAAAGAAATAATTTATTGCGTCTATTTTGTATTAATTAAAATATTTTCCATCATCTTGTAGAACTTTATCCTATTTTTCTGGCAATATGGCGATACCATATCGGTATGCTTCGCTATTGCTTTGATAGCGATCCAATCATCGACCTATTTTCGTACTTCTTCAGCATTTCAAAACAGCGGGCCAGCCAAACCTTGCTGCATCGATCTGAACAAGTGGTAATCAGATGGCGCTATGTATGGTGAGTACGGTGGGAATGGCAGAACTTCTCTTTCGAGTGGCAACAGTGTATCCTTGATAACCCTTACAACCTATGGCCGATTTTCGTTATGCAAGAGAATGCCTTGGCGTATGTTAATCACTATTGCTGGTCGGCTTTGCAATGATACATCATTCAATTTGCTCAATTGATGTCTATAGACATCTGAATTAATAGTTTCATTCAGTTTTAGCGGCCCGTAATACGCTACACCTTCGTAATCCCACATTATGCACAGCAAAACTTTATGGCCATGAACATTCCGCTTCGGTATCGATGTGCACGGCTCTCCTGGACTAAGCAACGACTTTTTGCGCTTGGGATCAACTGCTAAGCTTTTCGAAAGCTTTTTGCGAGTTTGGGCTGGGTTTTCGTCCAACAAGTCTTGCAATTCATTGTCCTCGAATTTTTTTGACGTTGACATTATTCATCATTACTATTAAACCGTTGAAACCAAAACCGACAATTGGGATATGATGGAGCAGCATCACCATAAGGTTCAAAAGTGTTTAATAGGCTTCGGCAGCAGATTTCTTCAAATCAAACAACAGAAGTAATGAATGTCGAAAATGCAATGTTGACCGTGCCATGATTAGTGTCTGTATACACAGAATAAGTCAATAATACTAAATGGAAAACTGTTATTTTATATAGAGAAAAGTCAAAGTCATCCAATTTGACCGTTGTGTACAATTTGGAATTACCTCACTTCCCCGTGGTGATCCCGGGAAAAAGACTTGAACGGCGAAGAAGAGTTTAAGGCTGGGACTACCTATAACTTGGCGACAGTTTTCTGAAGGATAGCTTTGCGGTAAACTGGAAGAAGCACTTCTTTTTTCATGGACTATTGCTAAGAAGGATATACAAAACTGGTAACTGGTAACGTAAAATACATTGATATAGTAATATAGGGTAGTTCGGTGTTGGCTAGTCAGGATTGTATAGTTAATCCAAGGCAGGAGTGACTATGTCGCGTAAAGTAAGGCTAAAGGCTTTATAGTCTAACTTTAAGCTCCACGGGGGTCAGGAGCCCATTCATTATATCACGAGCACCTGCGGGTAGAGGTGACAGCATTAGTGTACTGCAGATTGGTGCTTGCCAAGATCCTTCGAGAAAAAGCTTGTATATTTACATGCAGCTGGAAAACGCGGTGGAAGCTAGTATGTCCAGTCCCCAGTTTGAATGCAGCAGTTAACCAATGTGTCAGCCCTGACTGCTGGGTAAGGCCCTTCGGGGGCTTCCTAGTGGTTGTGGTTTCCATCATTCCTAAAGCAAATGATCCGAGGTGATGATAAGCCTCAACACTCCCCAGAGTGGTTTTGTTCAGCCATACACAATAAACATATCTAGTTTCTCCAGTGTAGTTTAGGCCCCTAGCTTACAGGGATCGTCTAACTCTCTGGAGGTCGCAAAATTAACCCGTGTGTAAACGGAAACCATGGGGTTAAACCGTCAAGGCGGTTAAGCCATCAAAGACATCTGTTCCTTTATGTATGCACGAACAAGCAGACATGCATAGGTATATTCCGAATTTGAAACTATGAATGACTTCCAATGTTTCTACCAAATTTAAAGTTGATAGCTTCATCTTTGCGGTCATAGGAATGTTGACAACGGATGTTACTCGGACTGACAGACGGGCGGACACACGGGCATGGTTAATTCTATTTAGAATTTGATGTTGATTAAGCATACATATACTTTGTACCGGTCTCTAAAGCCCAATGAAAATTGAATACATCCCTCACCCTTCGGAGATGGGTACAAAAATAGCGGAAAAGACAGTTGCAATATTTTTAAGTGATTTTGTGGAATATGAGGTACAAAAGAAAAAAAGAAAGAAAGAGAGAAAACGATTGTCTTATATAAAAATAAAAAGTGTATTCTTACTTGCTTCTTCATTCAAATTCAACTCTGACGTATTATCATTAATATCTATTTTAAAAGCCACTATGCTTACTAATTTGCTTACGAAGCTTGCTCTAAACTCCGGTATTACTCCAATAAATATTATGACTGTAACAAAAATGTGTGAGGCGAATGTTGTTACTATTGAAATGATTAAGTTGAAGGAAATTTTAAAACTTTTTGAAGATTTGGAAAAGCTCCTTTACAGTTTTTTGATTCACAAACTATAAAAAAGATTAGTCAGAAGTCAGTTTGATCCAAAAGTCCTGCCTGCCTTTCACGAGGTTATTAGAAAGTGGTGTTTGATCGGTATTTTCAATCAAAATTTGATGAAAAACTGCATAATTTTAATGATTATAAAGTTATTTTCACTGACGCTTGTAAAAAAGATGTATGCATTAGCTTCATGTTCATTATTGCCAATAAGCAGTTCTATCCCAATTTACAGGTCTACGTTTCTAACCTAATACACGGAATAAATATACAGTACAATCAAGTTTACTTACCGCTATAGACGCTATAAAAAATGTTGGAAATAATGAACTTCACTCAGTTTTCAACCCTGCTCGAAAAAGCGCTCTTTGGGTGCTATAAATTTGTGTCGATAGTTTTTTTAATTGATTTTTTCAACAAAGTGCGAAAAGGATTGCACTAAGTGTGTGTCACAAATGTATTTAAAGCTATTGAAAGACTTCGGAAGATGAAGTGATTGGACTTTGTTTTACCAAATTTAAAATAATAATAATAAAATATGACTGAATTTCTGCAGAATTAATTAACCTTCCCTTGGAAAGCTACATTCAAGACAATACCGAAAGAAACGTAACCAATAGTTCCCATAATCAGTGGTGTGGTGCTAATTTTTTTTTTTACCGGAACGCGTATATATAATTATATAGACAGGGCCGATCCTGCATTAGCCGCAGGCCCATTTGGGTATGGCAATAAACTATACCAGGGATGAGTAACGTACGCTCCGCTTGCATTAAAATTTATGTATGAAATCTTTACTTTTTTAAAATTTTACATTTTTTTCTTCTAATGTTTATTATAAATTCTCGTTATCAGAAATCATTTTTAGTTCCGGAACGAGGTTCCTGTCCAAAAAGGAAGTACCGGAACGACGTTCCGGAGCGTTCCGGCTCGACAACACCACTGCTCCTAATGCATATAACAACAAAAAACTTACACAAAATACCAATACTCAAAATATCAATACTAGCTCTACAGTAACATCCGCTCATCCAAGAGCTATCAACACAAATTCTACGAACCGCTTTTCTATTCTGATCTCTGATAAAAACATTGTTATTAACGATAATAATACCAACGGCGATAATGAAAAAATAAAATAAATAATACTTTTAAATTAATTAATTATCTAATAAAATAGAATTTAAAAAACAATACGCAGGCGTCCCCCATTTAACACGATACTTATAACGCACGGTTGCATTATATAAAATTTGGAAATATTATAACACTGTTTCGAAACAACACGATTTTAAAGAGTTGAAAATGTGTTTCATTCAATTAATTTTTGCCTTTGTTTTCATTTTACTGCTAATAACCATGTTAACCAAATCTGAGAAAAAAAAAGATAGTTCAACAGTGATTTTCAACTAAAAAAAAATTTTGCAATCGTCACCATATTTTTTCACATTTTCAATTTTTAATAGTTACCAGGTAGTTTATTTTAAAATTTTCATCATAATAGTTTGCATCTTAACACTTAGTTTCTGTACAACATGCAAACATTGCATCTATTTGCATTATTTATTTTATCCAAGGTACCTTACAACACAGTCTCGACACAACATAAAATATTTCCGATGACATGGTTTCCAGTATATTCGTGGTAATGATTTTGAAGAGAAATTAGCTAAGCTGTCTAATTCATTTCCGTTGGACGTTACCAACTATTTTAACATTTCTAATGTAACACGCTTCAGTAATTGTCGTATCACATAGCAACGAATGGTACTGAACAAAGAATTATAATAAGTTTTCCGTTTGCGTCTATTTAACGAACCATAGAACCATTCGACTTTGCAAAAAGTTCCTAGTTAATGCGTTTACGTTTAAAATACGCAAAAATTACTCATCGACTCTTTATTGGCAAAAGTAATTGCTTTGTATACCCCTTCTGCGAGCAAAGTGATATATCTGTGCTACGCTTATTGCATTTAGGTAATTGTACTCACAATTTAAAAACTCGACTGCTCCATTGTCCCTTTGTCTGTTGTCAAACGACAGTCTAGCTTGAATATGTTAAACTTTCTAAACCATTTAAATCTCTTAAACCAAATCTTAAAACTTATTTTAGTTGAAATTGTATAAAACACATAAACCACGTAGTTATCCATTCATATACATATGCTCTATATTGTAAGAGGCCTGAAAGCCTTGTTGCTGTAACTTGCTTTCGCCTCTTAGCTTATAAATTTAATTATAAATTATTGGCTTAAAAATAATGATAATTTAAAAATTTTTCCCTTCTTTTTTATGCTTTTTTTTTTAAATTTTCTTTTCAAAGTCTTGTGTACAATAAGAAAAGTTCTTTATAACTTGTTCAACAACTAGATATCAGAAAGTCACAAAATCAATCTAACATTTGTTCGTGACAATCTTCTGACTTGTGACGTCCCTGTAAAGTTATTCCGAATGCGGCTGTAAATTTGATACAAAGTCATTATAATATTGCAATGACTTGTGGACCTGTCACTACACCAAAATGTAACTACTTGACTTATCGTAATCGAGCGACTTCTTAACATCATAAATAACGCGGCGGCATCATTTTTGTGATGATGTGTTTTAAAAAGCATTTCAGTGTTCGTATTTTTCAATCATTCCCACGACTTTTAAATATTGTGAAGCTGTTTATTCGTCACCATTCAAAGCCCTTGATTCACTGCTATTAAGCATTTATATGTTCGCATTTGCAGTTTCTTAGCTATGCCGCGTGTTCTTTATACTTAATTTCAGCATCAATGGCATTGATTTCTACCTAAATCGTTTTCCATATAACGGTTTGCGTGGAAGATGTTACTAGTATGGTTTTTATCGATATTTCGGAACGGTTTTGTCTTTTCAGATGTGATATCATGATTATCGAATATCGCTTTCCTGAAATTCGCAAATAGATATGTTCGCAGTGCATGACTAATGGATTTTGGCTAGAACTAGTTTAAAACAAGAAATAAAATAACATTTGAAGTGATAAGAAGTAGTAAAGTAGTAAAAAGTACAATGTAACTGTAAATTAATCGCTAGAGTTGTAGGGTGATTGCGCTGACTTCTTATAGCAAGCACATTAGTGGAAAGAACAAGAAAGAGCCAAGCGTGAGAGGTCAAAAACTAATACATGTTCATCTTCAAGGCTTATTGACTATTAGCACGGCGGATACATATGTCCAAGTTTAAGGTGACTAACGCTACTTGTATTTTTCACTAGCTTAACTGATTCGTTTTTCTTAACATCAAACAAAAAACTAAAAAAAAAAATTAATAAAAAAATTAGCCAAACATTGCTAGACTGCGTCGCACATACCACATCGTTAAAACTAAGTTTTCAGCATCGTTTACTCGACTGCATTTCAGTTTAAACCTACCGCATGATGTATTGCTAGCCATCAATTAAGTAACAATTTTGTATTTTTGAGTTATGGATCAAATAGGACACTGCTAAGGCTTATACATTAAGGCGATAATTGAGTCGCTTGCCTACTACCACGACTACAACGCAATTGCTAATAGCGGAGTAGGATAACGTGAAGCTTGAAGCTTAAAGGTGCAAAAATTAATTGCAAGTGATTACTCACATGATTCAGTAGATAAAGAAGCATGTATTAATGATGAATTAAAAAATAACAAACAGCGGACATGAAATGTAACTGACACTAGATGGTAGATGTTGACATGATATAGCGGCATTTATGTTGTAAGGATTTCTAAGCTCATTCCATCGGACACGTAGATAATTGGTTTTAAAATAAACATAAAACTTGTTATAAAAATTCAGAGAGACATATTTTCCTTTTTTGTTTTCTTAACACAACAACAATTAACACAAGAACATGCATAAATTCTTATGAATGAAATTTGAAACCTTTCATGGTTCGGATATATTTCACAAACAAAAAAAAAACAAAAAGAATTGTAGAAAAGAAAATATAAAGTGCAAGACAACAATAAAATAAATATCAATCTTCAAGGAAACTGCCATGCGTAAAAATACCGCGAAATCCTTTACGAGCGCACATCTACACACAATCAAAAACCTATATTATAACTTATGGATGGTTAGTCGTTTCTTTGTATAACAATGATGGCAGTAAAAATTACAACAACGCTATCATCATCATCGTCATCATCGTTATTATCATCATCATCATCATCATCATCACTAATGTATGTCTTTGTCTTCTTCTCTTTATAGCGCTTGTATCCTCTTTCATTATATTATTTATAAATAACTGAATGCAAACATATGAAAAAATGAACAAAACCATCTCCAATTTGGAGCTAAATAAAGACCCTCCTCTTTGGATCCATATCAGAAAATATATGTATTTCCCTTTTTGTCTATATAGGTATATTAAGAAGGTAGATATTTTTATGTGTAGTTGCGTGTATTTGTGTATGTATAAAGCGTTAACATGGTAACAATGATATCCTGCTGTGACATTGAAATATTGTTATTATAAATTTTTATGACATTGTCATATGGCACGCTATGCGACACACATCCTCTGTCTCTTATTCTCCTCCCGACCTTTCGTTGATCGCAAAAATAAACGAACAAATAAAGAAAAAAAGCTTTCTCCCCTAATCCACACTGTTGATCTTATAAAAGATCACTGTATGTATTGTATGTATGGATAAGTGACAATAACGTTGTGTTTGTTATTTTAACTTGTTTAACTTGGTAGTTGCATTGTGAATTATGCCGCTGAGGATTATAAGCGTGTCCGTAAGTATCATTTAAAAAAATTAATTTTTGTGTCATCTTTATAAGTTTGAGAATATCGGAGAGAATATTTGGCTAAGAGAGAGAATATCTAAGCTGAGCTGTAACGACATAAAACTTCCTAAACTTTGTTTAAATATTATCATCATCCAATAAACACACCAACTTAAGTATTCATTAAATGGTAACAATAAAAACTATAGTCTATTAAAAACGTAAACATATTGTGAGAAGTTGGAGCACGCGAAACCATCAGTATATAATATGCTGTTGCACGTAACAAGCTTTGAGAATCTACTACGAGCAAATGCATTCTGCAATTCTATGCAAGATCGTGAATGGATTTATTCTCGTTCTCGCTATAAGCGGGCAATCAGTCAAGGAACCGCAGACTTGTCGCAGCCTCCGCTGTTATAAAGAACACTGATTCGACATCATCCGTTATTTTGTTTCACTACCCTGAATACGTGTGATAAGTAAATTGTATAACAATCAGAAATAACGGTTGTACGAAGTCACCTTTGATAGGTGTTTCTTTTCGCACACTGCTTTTGTCGTGCTTGGGTCATTTGAAAAGATTTTGTGCTGAAATGCGTAGATTTGTTATATATGACGATATTAGAAACAATCTTTAAGGCGGACGCAATTCGCGTTAGAACGCTCTAACCCCAAATGATATAAAAAAACTAAATATACAAATAATAATAATCATACTAATGCCAAAGGTGCTTACATTTTACGAATGCTCATGTTACAAAATTTATACGAAAGTCACTATTATTTTATACGAAAATTGAAACCTGCTTAAGAAGAGTTCTTTAAAAATAATATACGAGTGATGTCCAAGTCTCTCTCCGTAAAATCAGACGTGACCATTAAAAGTGAAACGAGGCTAATCTAATCGTTTTTGCTAAAACAGGAAACATCGAATTATTCTAGTCAAGCCCGCGCAAGAATTCAATATTAACGTTTTCAAAATTACAAATTCAAATAAAAAGCTAATATTTTGCGAATACATTTCATAAAGCCCCCTTAACCGGTTATGTTACATAGTGAAAATTTGTGCATCACTTTCCTAGTGATGCCTTACATGATCCCTTAATATTAAACTATGATATTTAAAGAATTTTATCGGGGGTCGTATCCTTACATATGTGCTAAAAAAGTCGACACGTTACTTAAACATGTTATCACATCAAAATTTGATCGCCTTATTATCAAAGGTGTATATTTCTCATTCTTTCAATACTTAATCACTTAACTTAAAATTTGGAATCCAGCTTTACAATATTCGGATTTATTTACAAGAAATCGGTCTGTTTGTTACTGGTAATTGTATGTTAGTTGAGTTACCTCCTTTTTTTCTGTTTGTTTTAATTATTGCTATATGAGTATAGGTTAGCACCCAACATGCAGTCCCTACCTAAACAATAAAACTTTATACAAAATGCTACTTTATACTCTTAAATTCAAAACAAAAAAAAAAATTATATAAATATATAATTAAACATCCGATCCACTAAGTAATATTAAATCGGTATTCTACAATATTTTACCTTTTTTCCCGCCTTCTCATACGTTTACTTTTAGTTTACAAATTTTTATTATTTTTAATTTAAATGCTATAAGAACTCTCTTTAACATAGCGGCTCTTTTTTTAGTTCACACTCTTCGAACATGTGAACGAGCAAACTGTGCTGGATTAAATTATTGTTGTTCCTATAATTCATATTGTAAGGGTCCAAACTCTGCCGGGGAACTTGTTCGCCGTCTTCTCAACGTTTCCTTTATATTATTTATATTTCTTAGCCTTGCTCAGAGTAATCTTAATGCTTAGGTGGACGGATGAGGGGTTGGACAACTACCCTACTTCGCGCAAACGTTTATACGGGCGGATTCCATAAATTGATTTCTTCAAGCAGTCAACACATCGTTCACTTATCGTATAATTCATCCTGACGATGTCGCTTACAATATTTTGTACACATTACTCATTATGTTTAAACAAAGAAAAAAAATTATCTATAACCCATTCGCTATCGGTTCCTTACGAAAGAATAGAAGCGTCCGCGTCGAAAATAGAGTATAACATCAAAACTTGATATTGCCAACATTACCAGATTTCGGTCGAAAACTAGCTGTTTGAGTGAAGATTACGTTATATTTTGAAACAATCCCTACATAACTAACTTCAAAATATAAGCCTACCAACTCAGCCGCAAGAAAGGAGGTATAACCATAAAAGAACAAACGATCGAGTAAAAACCCATTAAATTCAAGCAAGGTCTTTTGCTAAAGATTTAAACACATTAGTATAATTATACCCTATACCACTTCTGGTAGAAGCGTATATTAAGTTAGTGCGAAAGCACGGAGCATCTACAATGACTTGAGATAGACCCATTTTTTGTTATACCGATGGATTCAGAATCTCTTTCAACCCATAGGTCGTAATTGAAATGAAATTCGACACACCGATGCGTTTGGCCCCAACGACGTACTTTGTTGAAAATGGTTGGCACCGGACAACTTTTTCGCTCACTTCGCATATAACGCCTTATTTTGGAAAGCCGTTATATCGTAGTTAAATTGTGTAGGGTATTTAACGATGGCTCAGGGCCCACTATAATGTTTTTACTTGTTTTCCAATTGTGTTCATAAAATTTCGCTGATTAGGTACACTATAAAAGCAAACTCTAATTTCTATTATAACTTACAAACTGTCGATAAAAAATACTGAAAATTTTCGTTTATCAGCTTCATTTTCTAATTTTTTATAGGTACTCTTCCGGAAAAAAAAAGATATTTCTAAATTTCAACTTTCTGCGACTTTATGAACATATCGGACAAACGGATATAGAAGAAAGCAGGAATTATATATATATAACAGAATCGTTTCAAAATCTTACGCTGACCAGATATATATGGTTTTGATTGAATCGTTAATGTGCCTGGTTAAATATTCTAAAAGGAATGCCAAGCACATCTTTGCACGATGAATCTAAAGATCTGAGTTGCTCAAAGGCGCCTTCGTAAAGTGGTTTTCAGTTTGAGACTTAAGAAAAACAAAAAGGTGGTGCTCACTCAGCATTGCGGGTAAATTGATATACGACTCAGAGCTAAAGTTCGCCTTAAGGCGAGTAGAAGGACTAACTCAGTTTTGTCTTTTAATTTATTTTTATTGTAAAATATCTAAAATTTCATAGTAACCCTCTCATAACCAAAATGTCCGTACATTACTAATTTAAATCTTTTCAAAAACACATTTTGTGAACCTTCTGCTCTTATTGACCTTAAAAAAACGCAAGTGATACGTTGAATAGTATAAATCACTCAAAAGCATGTGATCTAGCATATGCGTAGGGTAAAAAGAAGAAAAGAAAAATAGAACCAACACGTAAAATGTATGTCTTTAAAAAAGGGATGAACAAGAATATTTTATTTTACAGAAAATAAATATCCTTTTTTTATTTTTAAAGGTAATATAACAGACTATAGGTAAAAGTTATTCACTTCAAAACGACTTTTCAATACTGACATTCTACAGCGAATGAAAATCTGAGATGTTTTTTTCGATCCGAATATCTATCTGTAGGAATGTTATTACTACTTCAGCTAAATTTCAAGTCCGACATATAATAAATATTGTCCATGGACACCAAGTAGAGAAAAGAATTTTAAACTTTTTTCTCCTTCCTGTTTTTTGAAGATATTTCAGTGTTTAAGTGATTGCTCATGTGGCTTTAAGTCATGTATTAATTTTCACGTAAAAATCCCATCAAAAATATGCTTACCAAATTGAAGTAAGTTTTTACAATAAAATTTTTCGATTTTGAAGTAAACGAAATATTAACAGCAAGACGAGTAAGCACGCGTTACTTAATTGCGTAATCGACCTATGTACCTATTCATACGGGCGTCCTTTGCTCTTTTACTGAAATAAATTTCGAAACAATCGCTTTTACTACAGGGAGGAATATAATATTTCATTTTAAATCCTATGAAACAAATGAACTTTGTTTGCTTGCATGATGTTATTTTTCTGTGGAAAATTCAATTTCAAGCTCCAACGAACATGTTCCCATGTTAAAGTACGTTGGGATTTACTAAAAATTTTATGAGGATTTCGTTGGCTTTTAAAGGCTACCTTGATACATTGTCTTTACAACTGAATGATTTAATGATTTAGCGTTGACCTTAACTTATAAATAACATGGATTATAAACTAGATTCATATAACCTTAATGCCGTTTCATTAACAAATGTAATCCAGAGTCTTCATTTTATAACAAACATTCATTCATCTGTAGATTCATTTGACTTATTTTGATTTTATTTTAAATAATGTTTTAAATATGTTAATAACATATAACTTATAGCTTTTGACAATGTAAACAACAAGCCATTTAGATCACAACAGATGCCTGGATGGTGTCAAAACAAAACCGTGAAATTAAGATGTTTTGGAATCTAAAAATTTTATTGAATTTTTTTTTCAATTTTGTGCAATTTTTTTATGGTAAAATTAAGAAACTTGTCCAAGAAGCTGTGAAATAAATATTATTTTAGAATATATAACATCTCGTTCTAATATGTAATCCTAAAAGAAATGAATAAGAAAATTATATTCTTCTTCGAATCTTTTATACCCATCCCCGTGATCCTAAAAAAAAGAAAATAATTATATGTTCATACTCTATAATATTAGTGAGCGCTGCTGATTTTTTTCCATTTTCTTAATAAAAGTAGAAATTTATATGATGCAAGTGTTGCCCTTTACGAGTAGAAAGCAGAAAACACGGAAAGCAAAGGTGTTCACAGTTTATGTTATGTAGAAGTGTGGACGTTGTAGGCGTGTTCCTTTAAAAGTTTAGGTCACTTAGAAACTCTTTTGTAGATTTGCAAACGATATCATCATTTTCGTTAACGGGAGAATGTGTACCACAGATACTACAAAGATGCGCAGACGGACAGATGGACAGATGAATGGGCGGACATGCCTAGGTGCATTCTGAGCTTGAAACTGTCCAAGGGTTTATATACCTTATCGAATTTTAGAAGATTATTTCTCTGCCTTGTAAAAGTTTTGAATTAAAAAAAAGACAACGCTAATGGGTACAAAAGTTTCGGTCACGACCAAATATTACAATTTTGTTACTTGTTGATAGTTATGAGCAATTTTTTCGACTTGGATAGATTTCAAATTTCAAATTAGATAATCGGTTTGTTAATTGTAAGCGAGTTCATTGACATTCCATTTACTTTTAGATTTAGCCTCTCAAGAAGAAAAGGAATAATTCGATGAAGAGCCATATTTACTAACCACACTAAGCAATTTCGAGCACTTAGAGATGCGGAGTCTATCGTCGATAGTTTAACACTTCTCAGTCAAGCTCTGTCAATTTTTGCAAAGTCATTAAAGACGAGTGTGACCTGACATTATCATAATGAAGGATGACGTCCTTACGGTTGATCAATTCTTGACGATTTACTTCAATTGAGCGCTTTAACCACATTGGTTGTTAAAAACATCGGCAATAGAATTAATCATCTGACAAATTTGAAGCTGCTCATGATGTTCTAATTTTATCAAAAACAAACTATTGCCTGGCGTCATTTTGAACTTTGTCATCGTTTGTGCAACTTCATGCACCTTAGACGGCGATCGATTTTATATATTTTTCCAATTTGTAACTCACCTTTCATCGCACTTTATCGAGCTCTTCCAAAAACAGCGTGATTTCATTCCATTTCAGTAAAAACTACAAATTTTGATGTATACGATCCATTAAATTTTTCCCTCTTACTGTAATATGTAACAAATTAAATAAAACATGCCGTTCTTTTTGAATTTTTTGATGAATTTCATCGAAGTCATCAACGGCTGATCAAACAGCGAGCGGCGCATTTTTAATATGCAAATTTACAGAACGGTAAAAAGCGAACCATTTGCGTGCAGTTTATTCTATTAAAGATCATGAACGTTACAATTTTTTTCGCAACCATGGTAAACTCTATCCCCTGCATTACAGTTACATCGTAAACTTTATCGTTCTGAATCCTGGGCTATGCTGACGATCTTGTCTTTCTTAGTTCCAACTCTGATCCAGATTTGTGTAGGCGCAGTTTGTAATCTGCCCTCAACAGAATTTCCTCTCGTTTTGAATCACTTTAACTCACACTTTCAGTCAATAAGACCAAATGCTTGGTCTTTTCTAAAAAAAGGAGACACCCCACGGTTACTCCTCTGCTCATCTATGTTCTTCTATTCCGTTTGATAAAATTTTTGACTTTTTAGGCTTTGTCCTATACTCGAACCTTTCCCCAGCACCTCACATTGACAAAACTGCCGAACAATTCAACTCCTTGGTTTATCAATTGCGGACTAAGACGTGACATTATTTTTCTTATTAACAGGTTGATGTTCAATCCCACGAGATGTAGTGATCATCTATTTGTCTGTCAGAATGCTACCACTTCTATTCGCCTTCCCACACTTCGCAAATTAAGTATATGTGGTTTTCGTGACCACAGCATTCTTCACATTTTGTGTTCTCGCAATTTAACAGCTTACGTCGCAATCTTTTCTTTTTTTCAATCAAGGCATATAAGCGTTTACAGTCAATTTATGAACCTACCCTCTTTCACACTTTTTTGGTCTCACACCCATCAATTCCTTCATATAACTTTTTGTACTCATATATCACATTACATTTAATACATCGGAATTTACTCCTCGCTCTTCTGTTCTATCCTAAGTGGTGGACGAGTAATATGCACATTTTAATAAAAACTATAAAAAAAATAACGTGACGGACGTAAAATGTACAAAATTAAAAAAAAAAAAAACTTTAATCAAATAATCACTAAAATAAATAAATAATAATATTATATTCCAAATCTAGCCCGAACTTTACTAAGACCGAAACAAACACTGTGTTCACATTGGGCTCTTTTTAGACATCCCAGTGAATTTTCGGTTGTTAATTTGCTAAATAACAGAAGAAGAAGAAGAAGACATATCGTTTTTTTCACATTTTCAAAGTGAAATTATTCACTATTGAATGAACGAATGTCGCGATGTTTTATTTCTTTTTTTTTATTTTTTATTTTTTTTTGTTAATTATCTATAGGCTTTCACATTGCACAAGCATGGCACCTACGGTACGGTAAGGTCTGTATTACACGTCTCTAAAACCATCTATTAATAACAACGTCATCTTTTTTTTCGTTGATCTAATACATACATATTGTTATATTCCTTCTATATTGGTTATGCGATGTGTTCCTTTCATCTTGATTTCTCGTTTTAAGAGCTATTTTTCCTGTTGTATATATAGACTAGTTTCTTTCACCTTAAATGAATTGAAGACAATCTACAAAACGCACTGCAATATTTCCCGCGGAGAGCATAAGTAATTGGCGAAAATGAATTTTAATTAGGACAGTTCTTCAGACTTATAGGTAGATGGACCATGTATATGTTACTATAAATGTAAAAGTAAATTATTGAAAGTAGCTAGATAACGTCGTTGATGTGCGGATTTATTCAACGTTCAGATCCAACATTAAAAGCTTACTTTATTTCCCTTAAAGACATATTTATATTTAAATAATTTTTCTGTCTCGTACTCTATGTTAATTGTATTAAATGTGTTTTTAATTGAAACACGATGTTGCCGCCAGCCACATTTTATAACAGTGATATAGCTTCATTTCGAAATAGATAGGAGGAGATCTGTTTGACATCTGTCATCAAATGCATATACTCTAATTTAAGTACATCAACCGTAACAACAACAACTATAATAGTAGCATCAAACTGACACTTAATATAATTGAATAAACAAGAAAACTTCCCACAACTGTTGTATTTGGAATATACTTAAACAGTAGCCATCAACATCTAATTTATGAATACATTTTTTTTGTTTTTATTTTTGCTTGTGTTTTTATATTCAAGCGGTTTTGTTGTTGTAATCAATTAGCACAAAAGATACCAAAAATAGTTGAATATCATCAGACAACTTGTGCGGCTGTTTACCCTGGAGAGTTATGTTACAGTTTTGTTGCTCTCATCTTTGGTTTTTTGGCTGCAGTTTCATTCTTTACTTTTCTGAAATTATTTTTAAGAATTTTTCAAATTTTATCCATTACTCTCGTCCCGACATTTTATGCGTTCCTTCAGTCGATGTTATAAAAATTCATTTTATTTATAGCTCTGTCAACGCGTTACAGCTGTTTTATAGCTTATGTGTAGCTTTGCTTTAATTTGTAAGTGTATAGAGCATAGGTATATGCAGATGTTCTTGTGACTCTCCATTATGAAGTTTTCAAATATATATTTTGCAACTTGTTAAGAATATATAAAAAGAATATTTTTATATGAAAATGAACATAATGGATTTACATCATTAAATTATTTGTTACATTAAAAACTTTACGCTTATTTATAAATATTCCTATCTCTCTGTCTATAAGCGGTAATGAAGTGTCAGGAATTTGAACAATTTTGCGGAGATATAATCAGCGCTTCCTTCATGATTTAACATCACCAGAATTTTAATCATAGATTAAAAATCAAGCCTTATAAAAGAATGTAACCACCACCACGACCACCACCCCTACCAAAACCGCTTACTGTTTGCATAGCTAACAAACAATTGAATTTAATATATATCAGCGACAACGATAGAACCCCTTTAGCATTTCCCCTTCATATTAACGCAAATTACTTTAAAAATCCATTTGTCAGAGGTTTCAGATTAAAATCTGGTTATAGAGTATCTTCGAAAAAAAAAGGAAAATATTTGTAATTTGATTCATAAGCCAGAGAGAAGCACTCACTCACTAAAAACACTAACCAAATCATGGTGCGAAACGGCAAAATGCCATACCGTGTTAATCACAACCAACAGTCCCTTCTTCTTTCTGCCTCCTCAAACTGGTTTTAAAAACAAACATTATTATCATTGTGCCAGCGACCCGCGTGTTGCTAGAAAATTAAACTTAACGGAAGAGTAAATTTCCAGTACAGCTTTCTGCTGTTGTTGTTGTTGATGTTGTCAAAACAAGGGGCAATCTCTAAATGACGCCACTATTTGCCTTTGTTTCTTCCGTCTATCCTTGTTCCTGAATATCCCTAATGTTATCCTCTAGTGTATAATTTTTATACATATGTAACTATCTCTAAAGTGTGCCAGTTTATATCCCAATTGCACTACTTACACTATAACAGTCGCTACAACCACTACCACCGGCGCCACCAGAGTACAACCACTGCTACCACTACAACCACCACCAGTTGAGTCCATTAATCATTTTCTAATTTAATGATTCTTCAACCGACAGTGACAGAGGAAATCTCTCACTTGTTTGCTGGCATTATACGATTTTTGAATGCTTTATATCTTGTTGTGTGTAAGCATGTGAAGATTTCTTATTTTCACAATAGAAAAATTTTTTTTTTTTATTATCAAGTTTACAAAGTTACAAAGATAACAGCAGGGCCTTAAAAAGTTCATTTGCATGAAAAAGGTGCACGAATGCATTGCGTAGACATCCTCTACACATGATTTTTCGCTACTGTAATTGTGTTTGGAAAGGCCACAGCAATTTTAAAATAAAATCTGTGGAATTGACGCAAGATACTAAGAGGGAATTTTAAAATTTTGTGTTAAATCATTGTGACTTCGTTTCAAGAGCAATCATGTTTTATGGGGTTTCGTTACTCAGGGTTTTACAATTGGTTCGCTCTCCAAGGAATTTATTCAAAATTAAGTGGACCTTCGTATTTATATTACAAAACATATTTTTACTGTTACGCGGGAACTAATAGTATCATATCCCCTCATGACGGTAATAATTCTAGTAATCCGCTTGGAACTCGACAACAGATGTACTTGCTCGATAGGAAAAAAAACCGAAAGTCGGCAACTCATACGTCTGATAAGTGGACTGTACCACTTACAGGAACTTGCTAGTTTGTTCGATTTCCTGCATTTCTGGTTTCGTAATTACACATCCTTGGTACCGTGTTTGATGTGAGATCTATAAGTGCATGTTTAAGAGGGTCAGTCATCGTCGGGCAGATACACACAAGACAATGAGTAATAATTTTGCGCCGAATAGCACAAGACATGGCTCTCTTTCAGGCCGCAATACGGTGAAGCAAGTAAACACTATATATGCCTTACCCTACCTTACTTCCCTTGTGAACGGAGTAACATAAATTGTTTGGCCTTATCTGCACATTTCGGCTGTTCCTGAACAAGTAAACGGTGGATCTGTGCTTTTTCGTTGCTTTTACAGAAGTTTGCTGGAACATTGTTATGCTTTTGCAGCACTTTCATCACTATATTTACAAAAGCTTAAACGACTAAGAGGGTTTTCGCACTTTCGCACTTTCAATAACTCTAATAATGAAACATATGTTTCTTACTTTCCCTGATATTTACCAGACGTTGTTTGAAAGATGGCGTTAAAGGTTTCTGTAGAGAATTCATAAAGAACTTCAACGTTTTTTAAATAAGGCCCTTAACGTACTAAATAGCCTTGAATTGCAGTTAAACGGCCCTATATTGCTGCATTGTACACGTAATTTGTAAAATGGATTTGCTTTGTGTTTGGTCTTTTTGACTCGATTACATGGCGTAATGTTATTTTTATGGATTAAATACTTTTGAGTGGTTGTCACCCCAGAGGGTTTTTAGTTAGTTAACTAAAGAAGAAAAAACTACGCTTAAAATTGATTTTGTCAAATAAATTTTTAAATATTTTAAAATAATGTGCAAAACTTCCAAAAATTACTTAAGAATCAATAATCATCCCACGGTAATTTATAATCATAAATCTTAAAAGTCATACTTAAAATTGAAACGATTGTAGAATAACGTTACAAACACAACCATATCGCTTAAAAATCTATAATCTCTGATCATCTAGTGAATGGCTTCGCAGTCGATTGAAGATTTTGATAATGCTACCTTCTAATACAAAATTCATAAATTAGAGCGAGCGCGTTGGAAGAAACTCATAATAACATTGATTGTACTCGGGCAGAAAACTGTAGACTTCTTGCCGGCCCTACAGAATTTACTTCCATTTTTATGTATCAGATAAAAATCGAAGAAAATCATCTTATCATCCTTTCTCTTACAACGTCCAACAATAAACATCATAAAAATATTATTAGACGTGTACAATTTGCAGTCCAAATGTCTGCTCTTTTCTTTGTTGATTTTGCAAATGCGTGTATTTGGCTATTTGGCAAAGGTTATCGAACGTAAACGTAGAACAACTCGCACATCGTTTCATAGATCAAAATTGTTTTTATCTCAAGCCTTTACGTATTTCTCTCAAAATTGAAATTGGCAGCATTATAAGTTTTTTCCGTCAAAGTTGCTCTTTGTCGAACTCAGTTTTTAATGCCTACATTTGTCACCAGCCTTGTGGTATTAAGCTTTCGTTTGCTAGTCAAGGCAATCTTATAACCAAATAAGGTGAAGTTTTAGTGCAAATGAGGCAAAAAGCTAATCGCAGACGCGACCAGTTTCCGAAAAGAGGACGCACGCGATAAACTGACATCCTCATGGACATACTTACATAACACGTCCGGTATTTGTTTGTATCATTCTAACACGAATGTTCTTAACTACAAATAACGATTTCTACTTTAATTAATCGCTTAACGAAACAATTATATTGTCCGTAAGCTAGAACGAGCATAATGCAGCAAAGGACAGAAGGATTGAATAATTTTGTAACAATTTTCTATTTTATTGATTAAGTAGAAAATACCGACATGATGAGTTGTTAAAAAAAGATAGAGCGCCCCCATAAAATGATTCGAATGTATTGCAAATTAGTGACGTAAATATATGAAAAATTTTCACATTTTTTGAAAATATTGCAAACTTCTTAAGTCAATTCTTAAACTATAGCTAAGGAATAGGTTTAAAGATGTATTTGCGCAGATTTACTTACTTAAACTTATTTTTTTTGTCGTTCAAAATGATCGTGAATGAAGCGTGCAATTAACGCAAGCGATTAAAATTAACTAGACTGGGGTTTTATGTTATTTAAGAATATATTAAATTTTCTAAATATAAATTCATAATTTTTTCTACTATAAGCACCGCTGGCTGATTGGCGATAACGATTCTCATTCTCTTTCCTTTTAGTAATGAGCTTTGGAAATTCTTTTCAAGCATTCTTACTTAAAATAAACAGTAAAACAGCAACATTAATTCTCTCAAAACCTTCTTATGAAAATTTTTCCGGTTCATAAACTTCCCTCTCATTTGTTTATTTTTATTTTCGTTTTTTCAACTCTCGAGTGGATTTTTCTTAACTTGATTACTTTATTTCCTCCTGCTGTGAGTGAGTGATTAAATGACTTCCATGCAACCCCTATGTTTGTGTGTGTGTAAAATATTAACAACATCAACGGGAATCGTTTGTGACACTTGTTGGTGTTTGCTAACAAAACACAACTAAGTACAGAAATCATCTAATAATTGACAAAATATTGTCATTTCCATGCCAGACACGAGTGCCATTCAAATGCTGTTGTTGCTGTTGTTTTTGTTAACATGCAAGAAATAAGACTGTTATTATACCGTACACTGTTTGTGGTACAGGGTGTATTAGGTTTGTGCGTGCGTAAGTAACACTCAAATTTTTGAGATATGTTCATCAAATTCGGTACGCTGACGAGCTTTGACCCTAGAACGATCGGTATTGAAAACCGTTCGGATCTGTCCACTTTTTCGACCACTCGCCATATAGCGATTTTCCAAAATAAGGAAAACATTTCAATTTTCAAAGTTGTTCGACAAAACTCGCCGTGTAATAGTATTTCGACTTTCCACATTGCTTCGAAAAGTTTGGTTCGAACAGGGCAATTTTTTAAGGCCCCCTCATATAACCGTTCACGATAAAAATTCGTCCTTAATAGTATATTGATGAAAAAATCAACCTTTTATTCTCAGGAAACGTAAGCCCTTGTATGCCGAAAAGGTTTATTTCTCAATGTTTTATGATGAACATTTCCTCATGATAGAAAAATTTAGATAAAAATGAAGTGGATCAAATTTGAACCACATGGTTCTATTTGTTGAGAGCACTGCATAGTGGAGGGAATTTGGATGACATAAGCCCATATTTTAGATCTTAACATTTATAAAGGTTATCATGACATGCAAGCTCTTAAAACTGAAAAAAACAATAAAATTTTTGGGAAATAAATTAAATCTGGTAGATTAGGATCAGGTCACTTGATGTTTTGGCCATCCTCCAATATGGGTTTTCATGAAAAGTATGCCTTTGCACGAAAATCAACCGAATAGCTGTACTAAGCGAAGTGGTGTAGGATATTTAATAAGCGGCCTTGCCTGACTACAATATTCTTATTTGTTTTTTTAATTTTATTTTGTAGTTATTACATCAAACAAATTTTTCATCACTTTTTGTTTCTTTTTCTTTGAATACATTAAACAAATAATCCTTGATTTGACTCCTATTTCATTACCGTTTCGAATTAAGGGTGCTTTTTATACCCACCATGCTGAAAGTGAGGTACATTCATTTTGTCAAAACATTTGCGACGCCGAGAGGAACACTTCAGAAACCCCACAAAATATTTGTATATGTGTTTAATTAGCATGAAATTCTGAATCGAGCTAAACATGTCCGTCTATACATCGATTATATGTGTGCACAAAGAACTTTCTCGATTGCAAAAATTAAGATGTCGTCTCCACATTTGACAAAAACATTAAATGCATTGAGTATAAAAATTTCGTCGGCAGCCGAATGTAATTATTTTACTTGTTTTCTATATAGACTTTCAATTCATTAACAAGATGGGGTGGACTGTAAACAAAGCATAAATAAGTCTTAATTTTTTTACATTTACATGACCTTTTAAGAAATTGCAGAACAATGGATGCAGGAAAATGGTTTCTTCCTAAGGTCACATAATCTCTGTGTCTCTATTGTCCAGCGGTACGTATAATGTAGAAAGAAAGGAATGTAAATCTACATAAGTGAAATTGAATTGGAAATTGATTAACAAAATTATATACAAATGCCAAATGACCTCATTCTTTATACCCTTTAGCTCTAACTTAGAAAGCAAATTAAGAGCTTTTGTAAAACTTTTTCGCAATTTTTATTTTCTTAATTTTAAGCGTAAATCATTTTTATAATTATTAAAAAACGACTAAAAAACTATGTGTATATACATAAGAACTTATAGATAAACGAAACATTTACAAATGATTGCATTGAAGTTTTCCTAAACAAATACCATTATTTACAACATTGTTGTGCTTATATTAGCCCCTATTTTTAATACTCTTAACGCCAATGTATCATATAAAGGTGTTGATCTTTGCTAAACCATATGACAGTATATTGTTTGTAACACAAGGTAGCCAGCCCATCAATTTCCTATGCTGTTTTGTATTTGGATATTAATTTTTATCTTGGCTAAAAACTCTTTTTCATTTTCTTTGATTTTCATCCTCAGCAATATTTTGCTTGCATTATGTTTTCATTGCCCGCTATTAGAGCGCACGTCTCGTTAATGGGACATAATTTCAAATAGGTATGTGGTGTCTCCATAGGCTCTATGAATATATATGATATATATATACGAGGTGAGGCCAAAATGCGCCAAGTGAGTGGATTAAATAAGCTTGTTTCATATTCCCACGAAACCGCTGCATAAGCGGGATTTTTTATACTTTGGCCCGCCACTAATGAAGTGTATTCAAAGCCCGGTTCAAAGTATATAGGTTTTGTAGAAAATTTCATACTCTCTGTAGACTCTTTACGATGTTTGCCGTGTAAACGTATCGAGACGGTGCCAACTTCTCCACCGTGCGAAATACTCTCTTTGTGGCCAGCTACCCGTACAGTGATTTTGTAATGGTGCCCTAAAATTAGAAAAGGAAAATTTTTCTAGAAATTAATATATAAAAAATATCAAAGTACAGTTGAGTGTAAATCTGTTTATATCTACACCAAGAGGCGATAGTAAATTAAGGAAATTTTTTTAAAGTACAAAACTCTGTATATTTTCGAAATTTTTTTACCGCTGCTTGTGCATGTATATGAAGTATGTGCTGTAAGTAACACCCAGCAAGATCTAAGAAAAACCAAAATTTTATTATATCAATCAATTTGGAATTATGTTTTGAATCGATTTAAGCTCGTCCGTAGTAGTCGTAGTGTAGTTTTGTATTCAACCCACAGGTTTGACTTTTTTATATATTTCGAGGAAACTTTGTTCGCTGACGATTTTTGGCCCAAGCGTGGACAGTTTTTGAAAATGGATTTGATCGAACCATTTTAGTTTTGGCGATAAATTACAATTTCTCGCCAAAAACCGCTGAATAATAACATTTCGGCTTACCAAATTGATAATGAAAACTTTGAATAGGCTAGCCCAATTTTCTAACCCTCTCATATAACCGTTCCCATAAAAACTGAACCTCTATATTGCAGAGTAGTATAATACTTCCGTAATAGTATAGTATGATATAAAAATTAACTGCTCCAAACTTGAACCGCGTACGTCCATATTTTGGATTCCGCCACATATAAGGGTGGCCAGGAAAAGTAAGTCTTTATATGGCAATAGGGTCTAATATATTGTGATGTGGAATAATAAAATCTTTAACAAGAAAATAAAATCTCCTAAATTAGTTCACGAATTGTGCACCCGCAAACTTTCGTGAAAAGCATGCTTTTACGTGGAAAGAAGACAACGGCAGCATAATGCAGATAGGTAAATAATTGAAAATGAGTGAATAAATGTAAGTAGCATAGGGCATTTAATTTTCGACTTTGCCGACTATAATATTTTGTTTCATCTCCTTTTTTTTTTTATTCAATGAACAGTAGCTACGTTAACGGGTTGCAAAGCTCAAGTCAAGTGTAAAGTCTTTTTGCTTTAGCACAAGCTTTGGTATCAATAATTTTAAGAGATTAGTTCTCCAACTTTCTTTTGGTGTGTTAAAGAAAAAGGCAGAAGTGATGTCTCATGTGTATTTTGTAATGTTTAGCTTCTTCACGTCCTTGGCAACATATATGGGCGTTTAGTTTTTTATAATTATAATTGCTGTTAATAATAAAAAGAATAAAAATTAGGCATTAACTCATTCACTACAAAATATGGTTTGGCGGCACTGATAACGGTATTTCCAATGTATAGTTGGAGATAAAAAGAAGAATGAAGTAAATTCTCGGGAGTCAGTGTTTTTGGATTATTTGGACAAATTAGTAATATTTAAATATAGAAATATATTTAATCGTAGCAATTCCACGGAATTTTGAGGAAAGACTTTACAAACCAATATGTTTATGTTTATCATTCGAGGTCGTGCTTTATGCAGACGGCGATTAAGTATAGGTATTCGATCTGCTATCCAAAAGCTTTACAAGCGCCCCGATACCGACAGAATCTGAAACAATTGACGAAATGATTTTGCTTTCTAAATACAAACATAGAGATACACATTATAACAAATCCTAACCGGGCAAATGGGATTTGAAGGCTCGAGTTAGAGCCTCGCATGGTAGGCACGTTTCGAAATTTGGGATGTATCATAAATCTCCAACTGTTAGCGCACAATATACCATAGTATTGTTTTTCAATTTTTTTAAATGTACCTATTGTTAGTTCATGCATTGTTTTCAATTAGCCAAACATTAAAATGATTTTTTTGAAGTTGCCGGTATACCCGATATGTATGACACGACTTCACTCATAAACTATCAATAACCCTCAGCGGGTAAAAATTTTTTTTATTATTTTTTTTTTCTATGAATTTTTACTGTGTTCTTCAATTTTTTGTTTTATTTTTTGAATTTCTTTCAATTTAAAAAGGCAGCCAGTTTTTGAAGTTAAGAGGTTGAATTGATCTCGCTGTTCATCCGCCTATTAATGGTTCCATGAAAATTTATATAAAAAGAATAGAAAATCTAAGTCACAAATATGAATTTTGTTTGTAAAACAAAAAATTTATTTCTTGAATATAAATTTCTTTTTATACCCAGGTCTGCAAGTTGGGGGTATACTTATTTTGTTTTTCCCCATAATGTAAGTAACACCCAAAAGGAAACTTTCGAGACAGAGATATTTTTAATCAGCGTAAAATTCTGAGTTCATTTATTCATGTCTATTCGTCTGTGTGTCTGTATACTGTTTCTTTTTGGCATTCTCCGTCGAAAAAATGAAGATATCGACTTCAAATTTGGTATAAATATTTCAAGTTTCAGCACGCAGGTTGGTTGTGGTATTGAAAATGGGCCGAATTGGTCACAACATAAGCACGCAGTGGAGCGTAAACTGAACGCAACTCCGTTTTTTTTAACAAAAATTTTCCGATATTTGCTCATTACCCCGAAATTATTAAAGTTAGGAGTTGAAATTTTCCACACAAAATCACAAATAATTAAATTTTATTTTTTTCACTTTTTGGAGGTTTTATGCTTATTTATTATAAGGCAAACAAGACAGAATATTTAAAACTATTTTGTGCATTCCTCAAATGAAGATATATTATCTGCCTAAAAATGGGTTAATTCTAAAATGAATATGGTAGACACTGCGATAAATTTTTTCTTAATAATACCAGCGATATGAGTATCTTGAACTTGAGAACTTGAAGAGTAGAATGCGAAAAGCATAGTGGAGGGTATGCGAAATTCGGCCCCCGCCGCATATAACTTTTTAACTTGTTTTAAAGTTTAAAAATACTTACGACAGAACGGTGCTTCTTCTCCTGTAATCAAATATATTATAGGTGGCTTTGATGTGCTGATTTTATTGCGTTTCAACAGTTTACTATAATCTTCGTAACTATGATAGCCCATACGCATACATAGATGAGCGTTTTCATTACAACATGAGCATCTCCCGGCTTTGAAACTCTTTAAAAAGCACAATGAATTTCGATAAATTTGTAACTTTTTAAAAAATGTTCTGGAGTTTACCTGATATGAATCGCAGGTTACACCCATAAACGGACAATTGCTTCGTATACTTTCTATAAAGTATTGATAGCTACGTACATGATTGCAACCAACGAACTTTTGCATGTTTTCGATGATTGTGTTTTTACTATTGCGCATATACTCCTGTAGGCGGCCATCGCAACCGGGATTATCCATTCCGCCGTTAGGATAAAAATCTACATGACCCAAACGTTGATGAAGTCCTAAACCACCTAATAAATTACCGTCGGTGTGTATTATGTCAACGAAATGCGCATCTGAGCGATCCAAGCGCACTACACCATGTGTTTCAGCAAATAAAGGAGCTGCCGGATCCAAACCAGTAATGCGACCCACCTTTAAGCCGAAATCTTTTTGTAAATGATAACCAGCATAACCGGCCAAATGGGAACCCAAAGAATGGCCAATAATATGAATTTTGCTTAAGTCCATGAAAGAAAGCTCTTCCTATTAAAAAATAAAAAATGACATTGAAAGCTTATAAAAAGGATTCAATTACACTCTTAGAAAAATATTCTATCTTGAAGAATGAAAGCTGAAAACGCGTTTGTCATTATTTGAAAATATTATAGGACCAATCATGCATGATTTCGAAGATTCCATTAGCCTCCTTGATCATTATTCCAATAACATCGTAGTTTCCTTTCTATAAAGTTTCTGCAGTCCCTGGTCAAATTGTTTTAACATGCAGGTCTTGCGAATCCAACATAATTCAAGGGCCTTTGTAGAGACCGAACCATGTATTAGCTTGGCAACGTTCAGTTCAAATTGTTCTTAAAATGCTAATGACAGCACAAGTGAAGAGCAAACTCTTTAAAGCTTTTAAGAGAATAGATAAACAAAGTAGACGTTTAAAACGAAAATAAATAGATATTGAATACATTCGATTATTTGCCATTATGAATGAATTTATCGGTTTTAGTGTTTTTATTGTAATAATCTCCCCTAGTTGCTTTAGGTTAGAAGAGCGAAAAAATGTTGCCTATCTTTAGGCTTTACTATAAAAATCGTTAGTTTGGTGTACACGAAAAATACAATGCAGAAGTGGCAACTTGCATGCAATACAACATTATAGAACTGTATTCGGCTGTGCACAAATCATCTACATTTAACGCTTTTTCTCAAAAAAAAAAAAGCAGAAACACAAGAAATGAAACTTTACTATACTATTCTGCGGCCATGACCGATTTTTTCCATTTTTGTGTAGATACTGTAGGATCGCCCATAGAGTAGACAAGGACACTTTTATCATTATATATACATTAGAATAAGAATAAGGAGCAAAAACCTCAATTCTTTACTGGGGTGAAGTTACCGCACTGTATCTAGCCCACATTTTTGTCTTCACTAAAATGTGGCTATTATCAGACTTGGTCCTTGTTTCTGGTAAGGTAATTGATAATTGAACGCTACTGAAAGAATAACAAAATTAGCAGAAAAACTAAACAAAACTAGAAATACAACTATCAATAAAACAAGACATCATACAGAAATGTTATAAGAAATTAAAAAAAAGTTTTTTTGCTACTATTTACCACATAGTACATGTATATTATTGGTAAAAAGTTGCAATACACAAAGTGTGTATAAAAAATGTTAACGAATTTGAAGTGTCTTAAAGGACGCTAAAACCTATCAAAAACACTTAATTTCATTACCCTGGCCTTGGTCCATCAGTGTCAAATTCGCCCCAAACTACCATCTCAATATATACAAGACGCTATATGCAAAATGTTGTAATAATATTGCTAATGAATGTTGCTATGAAATGTTCCAATTAATATATATAATGTTTTTGTCTTTATTCAACATGTATGTTTAAAATCACACATTACAAGCATGTGTTTGCAACAGTAGAATGTGTGGAAAAAAGTGCGCGGGTGTGCTAGCGCCAATAAATAAATTAGGTAATAACGATTTGGAAGCCCACAATTTAGGTGTGGTTAAAATTGATATTGAAATAAATCTGAAAATTCTGGTCCCAAAATCCATGTTTAAAAACCATTATGTGGGTTCTCTACTATTTTCGAAAATCTCTGGCTTAAGAGAACTACTTCTTGATTATTTGATCTGATTTTATTTGGCTCATCGTAATTATATTGTAATTACTTTAGATACCATATTATCTTTAAATAAAAGAAGTTATAGAGCATAGGCTTTGAATATACAACATCATACCAAAAAGTCATGAACTGAATTTTTACCGATATAAATAATGAGAACGAAGAGCAACAAGCGCACGCACAAGCGCACACAAACATTTTCGCTATAGCATATAGTCTAAATGCTTATAGAATGTTTTGAATAAAATTGTACGCCAGTGTTGATTCATATTTAAAAAATGGCGACAACTCAATAACGTTCAAATAACTTCTTAAGCAAGTGCATGGACAAAAGCACAACATTATTGCACCAATTTGCATTCAGTGTCTTGTGTATGTGGCGAATTTGGTGGTGACGGACGGGACAAAGTTCTGAAACTCGGTTTTTCTGATAAGTTTTAGCGTCCTTTAAGTCATATCAAAAACGTGGACAAGACGAAATTCGTTAAAATTTTTTATAATTAATTTAGTGTCTTGTGTGTATGGAGAGGACGGATTTAGGGCGAATTCGGCGATGATAAACCCTGGAAATGGTAATGAAATGAGATTTTTCTGATAGATTTGAGCATTTTTCACGACATATCAAAACCTACAGTCGAGTAATGTTTGTGAAAATTGTTATAACACGATTTGGACATTGAATTCTTTCAGTATTTGTACTGTAATTTTGCATGAGATTTAGTAACAATAACTTAGTTTTTTTGGTTTTGTGTTCGTAATTAAAGGCTTAGTTTGTTTTATATCTGCACGTTCGCTAATATTATTTTATTTTAATATCTATTTTACATGTTTGTTGTTTATTTCGCAATAAATCGTAACTTAGCAAAGACATTAGTAGCGAAAACCCGAACCTTAAAAAGGTAGGTTACATTGGTGAGCTATCATCACTTCGCAATTCCTTTGCTTTCGAAAACCGAGATATTCTCACTGTAGCTTGTATTGTAGGCCTATGCACTGATTTTCTCGACTTTCGACGCACACCTGCCTGCTACAACCTCTAACGTTTGTACCAAATTTTAAGCCCATATCTTTACTCTCGCGTTTAGGAGAATTTTTATCACACAAATCCACAGGTGCCGACAGTCGGAAGGTCAGACAAGCCGAGATAAGCTCATTATTTGACATTGATCAAGGATTTATTTATATATATATAGGATTATTTAATTTTCATTTTGTGTATTACGGACGTTTTGACAAAACGAATATAACCCCGTCCTTTGGTGGCGGGTATAAACATTGGTTCCTTGCTCATTACTCTCAAGCAACATTTTTTTGCTCCATGTCACGCTCATCCAACGTTAGAGGGTATTCAAGCTTTTTTGTTTTTTGTTTCTTAAGAAAAAGGTGATTGATACAAAAGATTTGACCCCAACCGAATACTCTTTGATTTTTTACTTTTGTTGTAATTATTATATGTAACATTAAATATGTTATGATGGAAATCATTTATTTGTTATGTATTTGTTTAAGCTACTTTGCTTAACGCTTGGTGTTGCTGTTTATATAACCTCACAACGAAACTCTAATGAGAATTTGAAAACTAAAGGCTTAATGTTTTTAAGACCATTTGATGTTTTTGCTTACATAGATCATATGCATAACATGAGCAGTTATGGCTCCTACCAAACGTATATTTGCTACAGCTTGAACATAGGGGGGGCTCGAACCATTGCCCCAATCTATAAGAATCACAGCAGCCTGACCTTCAGGTTCATATTTTAGCAACATTTGGCATAATTCTGGCATCTTAAAAACAGAAAAAAATGAGATCATTGTAATGATTCCATTACGATTTTTTGATGTAATTTTGAATTACCCAGTCAATATCTGCTGTTTCCAAATAGCCATGAGCGATAAAAAATAGTTTTCCTTTAGGATTTATGCCCATGTGCTGTAAGGCTTCGGGTTCATTTAAATCGATATTTTTAGGTTTATCATTCGCTTCCGTTGTATGCAATATGAAACGTACACCAATTTCCGACGGTTTTTGAGGATGAACATTGATTCGCCGAGTATTTGTAGTCCATGGTCCATTTAAAGGGAAGCATCCATAAACCCCGTAGCATTTCACTTCGTTGGGATCTGTAATAATTATTGGTTATGATACATTTAACAATGCGTTCATTGTTTGTGAAAAAAAAACTAAGCTCATCTCTTTGAGCAATAATGTTTTAAGTACAACTGATAAACAAACAAATAAGAGAATTATATGCGGCCGTGACCGAATCACCGAAGGGAACATAAAACAAAAATAAAATTTCAATACTTCGTATTATTAGATAGGTGCAACCTATTTTCCACTTCTTTGTACAGGTATGCTAGGGTTATCAGTGGAATATACCTGAAAATTTTATATTTTATCTGTTATAGTTTATGAGTAACAAAATAAAATCAATTTTTTTTTTTTTTGAAAACGATAGACGCATCCTTCGACCGAGTTGTCTCATTCGCAATACGACTTGTCTGTAAGATATCGCAACGTGTTGGCCATGCTTAAGTTCGTGATTTTTGCGACCAGGAAAATGTGCACCGTAGACATTATACAGATTAAGAGACGAACAGACAGATAGAGGGATTTGCTTAAATGGATTCAAAGTTTTGTGTTGACTAGGAATGAACATGCTTTACGGGCACTCTGAAGTTTTCTTCTGGATGTTGCAAAAGTTTCAACAAAATGAATATACATCCTTCCTTTAGTGGCGGGTATAAAATTATGCGTTAATCTCAAACAACGCTTGAACTTTAAACATATGGCTCCCGCTTTGTTTTTTAATTGTAAATTTATGTGCTCATTTTGGATAACTAAGTTAAATAATTAGCAAAAGAATCTCAATGAAATCTATAATGACCTTACAGTTTTTGTTTTAATATATAAAAAAAGAATACAAAATCAAAACCTTATAGTAAACGCACTTGTTACTAAGCCTCTTATAATTTCGTGGCTAAGAACAGACGCTAGTAAGCATATGTCTCTAGAAAAAAGAAAAGAATAGCGTTTCTTGATAAGAAAGATTTACTTGTAGTTGATATGTACTGATAAGTATTAAGCATTTCAACGTTTGCGAGAACTCGTTATATATAACATATTTCTGTGTATTGGATAATATATAAATAATTGAAGAGGAAATTTGAAATCCTCACATTCGTCTATCATAAATTAATCAATTCACGTGTTACGTGCTTAGTTCTCTTTTGAGAATGTGTCGATATATATCTCTTGACATTTCAACTTCTCGACGCCTTTCACTTAATTATGGATAGAATGCAGTCCAAATTTCTTCTTTTCTGATCTGTCAGCCTATTTCAAATTGTGTATGCATAATGTCATATTTACATAAAAAATATAGAAACGAGCGGCAATGATGTGCATTATCTTCAATTGATATTGGGGAAGACATTGAATTCCGACACAAACGATAAAACAAAGCTTTCACTTCAAGCTGGCAAGCGAAAAATTAAACATAAAAAATATGTGTGAAGTTCGGCAAGGATTGACATGTACACATATGATAAAAATGACATGATACGAGTTATTCAATATTGCCTACAACTTTTTTGTAACAAGATCGAGGAATGCAGTTCGAGATTGGAGGGCTTGCCATCTAAGCAACACGTGAATGCCAAAATTTCTCTAAAATCTTCTCTAGCCACAAATATTTTCGAGGAAAAGGATATGGAGAGACAGATGTGTTATTAACAGGGGTGCTCGAAAACTTCTATTTTCTTTATTGATTTTAAAACATCTGTGGAAAACTCACATTTAGCTACCATAACCTATGCATTAGAATCAAAATGTCTTTTATGCATTCTTTCTTTCATTTTCCGGTACTTTCTCAACCACGTTTTCTATTAAACTGGTTTGTCTTATACTCTTGGATTATTGTTATTGTCTCTGCCCGATAGTTTTATGAAAAGCACATTAGTTACAGGAATATTTCTCATAATGAAGTTATATATCTGCACTTTATATGTGGCTTATACAGACTGCCAGACGGACGGCCACACGGGCATGCTTAAATCGATATAGAATTTGATGGCGATCAAGAATATGTATACTTTGTGGGGTCGCTGAAGCCCCCTTCTGCACATTGCAAACATTTTGACAAAATGAATAAACCCCTCAATCTTTGGTGATGGGTATAAAAATAAAAGGTCTTACCGTTAGGACGCAGTTCGCTCTAGTCACACAGTTATTATTGATGTTAATTAAACTAAAATTTTAATTGATTTCAATAGACGTTTTGTTTCAACGCCCTTGAACCCATTCACAGAATGACATTCTCAAAATTTAAGCTGAGAATGTGTATGACAGATTTTCATTTATAGATCAAGTTTAGTGACGGTAATTGTAAAGATGGAGTGTAATGATTTTCTTTTCTGACTATCTTGACTTTCCATTTTTGATTTTCTTTTTGATCCTATTATTATTAAAGACAAAATTCTTATTATCAGAACCCACAACTCAATTTCACTTTCACTCTTTCGTCATATCTAATCTAAACAATTGAAACGATGTTGCCTATAATGCTAACGTTATTGGAGCCATTAAAAAGTCGTAATAATAAATTAATTTTGTAATTTGGTATTAGAATGAATCATAATCTCATGGACACCGTTCTGCAATTGGTAACATATTCCTTACCACTTGTGGTTACCGCTAGTAAGTCATTCGATCTATCAACTGCCGTTCGAGTGGTATGATTGGCTAAATACAGCATAGTCTGCAACATAAGACCGCCGGTGGTATTTGAGATAAACATTTTCTTTACTTCCAAATTTTGTTTTTCCTAATTTTTACTTCTCATAAAAATTATCATCACATTTCTTGCTGTAATTTTTTTGTTTTAATTAAGGTTATTTCTTAGAGTAACTGTTTATAAAATTTCTCTTATTTCTTGTTGATAAGGTATGGCTTTTGTTTTACTTCTTGAACAGTTTTAAGTCGCTTTATTGAGTTTACTGTGTTATTTACATGACATACTATTGACATCAACGTTGTTGTTTGAAAATCACTGTTTCACTGATTGATTATACGAGCTCGACTAGCAATTTAAAACAGTTGTGTTCCTCCTCACTATTTATCTCTTTTATTTCTCTCTCGCGCTCTTCTTCTCCCTCTATCTCACGTGCTCTCTATTGTTGAAATTGTTTATCCATTGCGTTGTTGCAATAATTTTTGAATTTTTTCTCTGATTCACTGACTCAACGCCAAATTCATCATAAGTCTGCTTTTCTATCTTGCATTAAGCAATAATTTAATATTTCTGCATTTTGTTGCTGATTGTGCAGTGCCTACTAAAAGTCTTTTACACTGAATTATTCATCCAAATTGATTCGTTATCATCCTATACATTGAGATTGTCACGTAAACCCTGTGTGAATATATATATACCGTTATGTTGATACCCATCACTAGGCAATGAAAACATACTAATTTTGCAGCTCCATGTCTGATATCGAAATATATACATCGAGGACGTTGCGAATTATTGCGTCTCTATTGGGTATAAATCCGCAGTTAAAAGTGCGATTAATTCCCTCTATATTCGTTAAAAGATCCAAAAATGATTAAAGCAATAATCTGATCCCCATCAGTAGTGATTTACCAATCAACACAATGAGCATGTAAAGACCACAGGCATCGAAAAGACTCCGCCACTAATGTTATATGCGCTGCGTATACAGCGCTTACATTGTGAGATAGTTACTTGTATGTGTTTTGTGTGCTTGTATTGAAATAAAAACCCCAAATGCTTCGGAGATTCGGGGCTTTTCTTATAACTTTAAAATGCAATTGAACTTTCTATAATTCCGGCACCTTGATAAGCATTCTCTTAAAATGTTGGCACAAATCTCAATTTAATTCAATTCATGACGTTGAGGGGGAAATAATTGTGCACTACATGCGTTGTATTTCAAGACTTTTTGCATAAATTTAATAAATATTTCTTCGTCCCGTCATTCTAAATCGTCTAAATTTAGACGAACGCATCCGCCAATCTGTAGCCGTTGGTCACGATTTTCAAAGTCTCAAGAATTGAAATAGAAAACCAAATCTCGTTTCGTAAATTTTTATGGTGTCATTATGGTTAATAATATGTTTACACCTATATTTTATTAAAAGAATAATAGGAATTTATTTCATCGAACTGTTCATAAGAATCAAAAGGAAAGAATATCCCAATTACTCATCGAAAAAACCAAATGGAAAGAAGTATCTGCTACATTCTTAATTCCATAAATGAATGGGATTGACTTACAAATATCCATACAATAGTTACAATGGCGGTAAGAAGAAGGAAAGAAAAAGAAGAAGAAAGAAGGTGCTATTCGAGAAATACGTGTACGTGGATTTCCTTAAATTCGGCACAAAAACCGATCCATTCGTCCAAGTACATTCGACAAGCTGCTCATCTTGGAATTGTCAAAATTTTTGTTACTTTGGTATATTTATTCGAATTCAAGCCAAAAAAAACTTTCATTACCCCAATTTACGGAAGGAACACCGTTGCTTCAGAAATCAAAATTTTTGTTTGAATGCTGATTTAGATCTCTTACGTTGCTGTTAACGATTTTTTAATTCGATGTAAAGTGAACTACACCTTTTTATACGCCGCCCAACGAGTATGACGAATTTCTCATTTTTTTTTTCTTTTCAAATCCTGCATTTAGTATATAGACTAACTAGCGTTCATACTGACTGAACATTTATGTCATTATTCCACGTCCATCCGGCATCTTAAAAAGTTCTGAACTTTACTTGGGTTTATTACCCTTCCTGACATTGTAATGAAATATATGTTGAATATGCTTCTTGTGCCTTCGATTGTAATTTCCAAAAAATTATTGTTGAATTGCAAGTCCAGCAAAGTAATGTTTCCGCCTATTTCTATATGCAGTAGCCTTCTCTAACTTTTATTTATTTATTTATTTATTTCTCTTTTTTTGGTTTTGGTGTATCGCTAAGCCCGCGCAACATGATTGGCAATGAATAATAGCAAAATGTATATTAGCGAACCATACGAAGCGTGAAAGATTAAAAATTTATTTGAGCGCGATATCAGCAAGACACGCATGTTAGTGGAAGTTGATTTGCGATTAAATAAAGAGCCCAATACACTATAGAGATTAGTTTATTGATATCATCTAGATTTTTGCATCCGAGCCTAAATGGTAAAAATAAGTCGTAGTTACATTTAGATCACTGGAGTCTTGTCAAAACGAATTTCACTTAGAAAAGTGGTTAGGAACATTCAAGTGTATCTCACGTAATAAAGCCGGCCAATCGTCACACTGCTTATTAATTTACTAAAATTGAAATGCCTAGAAGAAGTTACGCTTCTCTAGTCACGTTAGAGCTATACGTAACAATCTATGTGTGACCAGAGAATAAAAATATTTTGAACTGAGCCAACTGGATCGAGATAGTATCGTTATAAAGGAGACAAGAGAACTCTATATTGACACGAAGTCTTTGTACGAATCCACATTCTCTAACTTATGTTAGTCAACAAAGCACTCATTAGTGAATGCATTTCTTTTTGATAAAGAAAATTCATTGCATTTTTTTAGGTTTAAAGTTATAAAATCATATGAGCATCATAGAATTATTATTAACATTTCTTAATCGTTTTGAAGACGACTATGGTACGATTGCAAGCAAAAAATAGTAGGATTCGAAGTGCTTTTGTTTAAAGGCCGCGGGTTGCAGATGTGTTTTTATTTCTTCCCCAGCTTTAATTTCAGTGTTTGAGCAGTCTCCGTTACATATGGAATGATGACGCAATTACCGGTCTATAATATATATACATATATATATATATATATATTTGTAAAATAGACACTTTTTATTGCTATTACTTTCAAATATATAGAACAAATATATCTTGAGTTCTCTATTCGCATTTTATACTTATTAATATTTACTAAATAACCAAAAAACAGGAAGCTTAGAAAACTTTGTTGTTTTTTATTTTAATTTAATAACCACTAAACAAAATTATATTAATAAAATAGTAAAATAAAAACAATGCAAATTGTGACAATAGATAGATGAGCGCGACTCAATTGTGGGACACTTAAGAAAACCACATTCTTAGGTGAACTATTGATAAAACAAAGTCCATTGCTTATAAGCGACCTATATGGCAAGTGCGTTTCTTTGTTTATTTGAAAATCCGGGATTAATCTTAAACGATTGACGTCAATGCGATATAGTTATTGGTAATCATAGAACAAACGAAGCGTACACGATGAATACAATGAAAGCTTATCGTGAATCCCATTAAATAGGCAGAAGCGTAATATAAAATAAAATATCAAAAATAAAAAAAACGGAACGAAAATAAAAAAATTCAGTAAATACCACGTTTTATTTATTTATTTTTGTTTTCTTATAAACTAATTAGTGGTTCAATTTTCAAAATAAATCATGAAATTACGTCGAATTAAACTTTAATCAAAGTATACCTGCCCAGTTGATAAACCCCTTATCAGAAAAAGAACTAGTTTCAATCGGAATTCTAATTCACACCCTTTTTATTACTAAACTCTAGTAATTTGACTTTTCATGTTATATTAATTTACGGTCATTTTGAGTTACTTGTTCAAACTGTTGTTATATAGGAATTGGCCGAAAAAGAAGCCCCACCTGAACCATTTTCAATAGCGTTAGTCCTTGGACCACAAAAAGACGGCTGACCAGCTTACATCGATTCAGGAAGTGATTCTGAAAAGATCGGCCTATCTCAAGTGCTTCAGAGCATTGCATACATCCACATAAACATAATATATCCTTGTACAACAAGTGTTGTAGGGTATATTAACTCTCTTGGTTTATTGTTATGCTTGTTTGCTTATTTACTTTCCTCTGCATTGAAACACATTCCTCGACTTGGCAGCAATCGGGCTGTATAAACTCACAAAACGGTATTGTCAAGAATGACTATCGAATGGAGTACGCATTCGATATAAAAAACTATAAACTAGCTAAGGGGCGGCTTGTTATGTGATTGTGCGAATGTCAAGTTTTTAAGTAGCCAGGTAGTTTGTTAACGAAGTCTAATATAGCTTGAGAGTCACTGTAATTGTTCACCTTTCGCCGCAATGCAGCCTGCAGCCGTAACAGTCAATTCAATGAAAGATATTGGGGTCAGCGGATGAATGTATTGCTCTGTAAGTGATCCACTGGATTTAATCGTTCGATTATTTGTACGAATAGAGATCAACACTAGCTGAACAAATACGAGTTGTTTTTAAAGTATGGTTAGTAACGCTATAAGTTATTTTATTTTAATAATTAATTTCTAGATTTTCCAACGCACATTTTTGTAAGCAACAATCCGTTCACTTTCGGTTCACAGCAAGCTTAAAAAAAAAGAAAATAATTTATTTGCGCTTTCGTGTTAATTTTTTTTTTTTAACTTATCTTTTGGCTTTGACTTGTGCACATTGTGCATTTCGTAAAAACTAGATCTACATTCTTCGTCTTATTTATTTATGACTTTTTATATGGGGCGAACTCTTAGTCCACGTTTTCATTTTACGATTTACAATTAAAAAAATTTGTGTGCATATTGAATCAATTGAATGTTGAATTTACGCCCTGCAGCTACTAAGAAACCGTTTCTCTTAAATGAATTTTTCCCGAAAACAAGCACAAATTTGAAATTATGAAAATTGCTTCATTTTGAATTTGACTCATAACCCTTCTAATTACCCAATATATCAGGAAGTTCATTGAAATTCATAATATTAAAAGTCAGACCAAATAAACTATTATTATTATAATTTATAGACTAATGAAATAAATTCTTAGACTAAGAAGAAAAAAACATTAAGCACTAGTAGCACAGGCTATCGCCTTTATTTTACAAAAGAACATTAGATATTAAGCCTAATAGTTTTAGTAAAGTAATATATTGTATTCATATTGCGTTGTGTAGCTGATTTCAAGATGTCCATAGTATTAGTTGCTCCAAATGCAATACTTCTTGCACAGGAAAATTTAAGCAGCCACAAGAATGTGAGAATTTGTCCACAAATGTAGATTGGGGAAAAAGACTTGTTTAAGATCCATTGGTGAGTTGCAATTGTATGGCCAAGGTCAAATGTTGTTGAAAATGTTTTGATCTTGATTTTTTCAATATTTGTTGGATATAAAGGTGGAAAGCATACTTCGCCGCTCGATCAGTCCGCTCACTTCCCAATAAACCGATATGACTTGGTACCCAAAGCATTTAAATTTCGCCGCATATTGTAATAATATTCTTTAATTTGTTAATTGTGCAGTCTATATACAAGAAAGAAAAGAGACAGCGAAATGTCAAAAGGGTATTCTTTCAAATCTGATGGAGGTTTGAGACCAAAATGGCGAAAAATTTTTGAGAGACCAGTCAATTTCTTTGTAACATACAAACAAGAGTCAATTGCGGATGGTGGCTTTCTAATTTTCTTGGCAATAAAAATCTTTTTCAAATCTTCTTTCTTCTTAAGAATAGATTTGTTTGAATTAAGACGCTTCGGGACGATTTTAGCTGTTACTTTATAAAGTCTATTTTTAAAGCTGGAAGACCAGTTTGAATTATGATATTGTTGATGGGCGTCGTCCGAAAAGCGTAGCGACTTTCTCTAAGAGCTTGGTGATAGAACGTTTTAAAAATGTTAATTAAATTGCAATTAAATTTGCAGCTATTGCTGCTATAAATTATCAAATCATAGTCAATCTTACTTAAAACAAACGTTTTGGTAACATAAGGAATAGTGTTAATTTCCGCATGGCTTTTCTAAGGACCGTATTGTATGAAATTCACCCTCGTTAAAATGGAATTTTTTAGCAGAAGACAGTGTGTTTTCCAACGATATTTGATGGAAAACGTGGGCCTGAGAACATTGAGCGTCTGCACATTTTGTACTGGTAAGTCATTAATACGCATCGGGCGATTTTCTGCATGACATATCTGCTCTCAAAAAATATGCATTTGTTTTGATTGTTGTATTGAAATTTTAGAACCTAACGAGTTTGCCCATGTAGATATTTCTCGTACAATAGATAGATTCGAGGATGTTGATTGTCTTCGTGCTATCTTTTTCTTTTGTTAAAATGTATACATCGTCCGCATAGAGACAATATTCAATTTTCGGTATACGGCAAAGAATTTTACTAATTTCATTGAAAGCGATCTGAAAAAGCGCATTAAACCGACGATGCGACATGGATGATTTAATGTAATTTCAGAATTTGGGCGCAACATTTCATGATTTCATGAGACTTGAAGTAATGTGAAAACCAATTCTGTCAAATGCTTTTTTGAAATCAATTGAGAGAATTGTTCCGTGACTCGCTTCAGAAACTACTTAAATTAATATCCAGTATGTAAAAGAGCATCAATGCAGCCTGTACACAACTTGAAACCTACTTGTTATTTTGTAATCAGTTTCTTGGACTCAAGAAACCAAGACAGTCTAGATGCCATAGTCCTTTCCAATACTTTTAAGAGGCAAGATAAAAGAGAGATTAGACGACAGTCCGATGCGATGGAGACATTTTTAGACAACTGCCGCCTGTTTCCACATGTAGGAAATGTGGCCAGTCAAAAATACCGTATTATTTAGGTACAGTAATTTCTTTTTACTTGAATTAGACGGAGCACTGATCATTTGGTATGAGATACGATCTAGACCAGGTGTCCTCCCCTTCGATATGGAGAGACAACTTCAAAATCTAAGGTAGATGTACAGTTTTCCAGGAACATGCCACACCTATCAATAGTAATTGAAAGAGAAATTGGAGTTTTTTTTATTTTCGATGAAGACACTGGAGAAGTTGCTGAAAGAGAAGTATTTTTATCATGCTTTTCCAAAATAATTAGAAATCTCACCTGCGTCAGTCAAAGTTCCATTGGGATTGCAGATGGCAGAAATTTCATACGAATTTGAAGTCCCACTGACTTTGTTGATTTTGTTCCAGACAACTTTCATTGATGTGTTTCTACGAATTCTTTCAAAAAGTTCAAAACTGAGTGCCTTTGATTTTCATAATTTCTTTCTGAATAGCGCATTGGCCTTTTTATATAATACCAAATGTCCATGGTCAGGATATCTTTTGAAACAGTGCCATAAATCCATTTGGTTTTTCCTCAATAACGAAAGAGTGTTGCTCCACCAAGGAAGCCTAGCTCGTTTAAAAAAGCTGTTGGATTGAGGAGTACAGAGATGAACAACCGTGCGAGTGGCCTTAGACATAATAGCAGCATCATGGTTGCAGTTCCTGTTAAATGATCTTAAATTCAGAAATGAGTCGGCATGTTTGGAGTAATTAAACCAATTCGTTTTATCTAGGAGGAATTTAAGTTATTTTACTGGGGTAACAGAAGTGTTTGAGAGGTTAAGATTGATTATGATTGGAAAGTGGTCGCTATTATGTAGATAATAGGAATGAGTTGAGAAATGCGTTGGTCTGCCATCATTTAGAATGCAGAGATTGTTTTGAATGAAGGCCTTTTCTAAAACAGTACCAAAATTGTTGTCCCTGTTGAGCCACAGAAGGTGTTCCAGCCGCCACATATAATTAAAGGGGAAAAAGTACGGAGAAACTATTATAAACCTCTTGCTGAGAAACAACTGCGAAGCTGGGATATAGACCGAAAGCACTGTAAATTTTTTGTGTAAGATTATTTGCATCGATATGGCTTGTATATTTGAGCTTAAATTAATGCCTTTGCGAGGGATATTGGATTTTATAAAAACACCAACTCCTGGTTTGGAATATGCATTTTGATCAACGTTCATCCAGTATATGATTTGGGTGAAATAGGGCTATAAGAACTGCTACAATGGGTCTCTGGAAGTGATATAAAGATTGGGTTAAAATTACCTATAAGTCAGCCGAGTTCATCAAAATTATTAATAAGTCCCTTAATGTTCCATTGTAGAATTTTAAAAACTTTATTTAACTGTAGTGATGTGAAATCGAAGTGATAGGCACGTTATGTTAACATGTCAGCGTCTCCGTCGAAAATGTCGCCATAGAAATTTTGCATGAATAATTTATTCTTACCAGCAGAATAATCGGTACATAACTGTTTGCGTACATTTGAAGTGCAACGAGTGGGCACACGTGAATAATTTGAAATTGGAGATGGATTCATTACAACTTACAATTTGTTGAATGGAATTGAAAGCTGGTAATTCTGGGGTATTTAGTTTATTAGGCTTTAGGACACATGTTGTTGGTTTAATTTTGTCCATATTATTTTTGACGGGTGATAGATGCGGACTTTCAATATAATATTTAGCTGATGATAGAACAGGTTTGTCATTGGCAGGAGTTGGAGTTAAAGGCTTATTAAACTCGACTTTCAACGCGATGGCAGATTTGTCAGTATTGCCTTTGTTAATTCCTTGGATATCAATTGAATTTATTTTCCGGTAGTTGCATCGCGCTTCGCCCATGCTACAGTAATTTTCTGTTTTGATATTTAGAATTTTACGCATTTGTACATAACGTGGGGAATGTTTGTCTAACGCCGAGTGCTGACCATTGCAATTTTTGCAGAAACTGCGGATACAGCTTTCAGCATGCGTAGGATGACCACAGTTAGCACGAGGCGGAGTATTATTGCACCTTTCTGTAGTATGATCCAGACGTTGGCAGTTTTTGCATTTCATGGAATTTGTTATGTAGAGAGCCACTTTATACTTGTACCAAGCAACATCAACTGTTTGCGGTAAACGATAGCGGTCAAAAGTCATAATTATCCTTCCTGTTTTCCGCGATCGTTTAATTTGGTGAATTTATAAACTTCAGTTATACTTTGATTGCTCATTTCGCGAACTTTTTCTTCTTCCGGTACATATTCTAAACACGGCCTTTAAGTAAGTTGAGATTGTTGTGTAGTTTACCGGAAATTGGACATAAATTAGCAAGCTATTTTGACTTAAGGAGGTTCTCTGTCGCGCGCGTGTTACCAGCGAAAACAAGTAAATTATACTCGAGATAGGGTTAATATATGATGTTATGCTGTCTAGGAATTTTTTTATAGCAAAAGGTCTAATTTGTGAAATTGTTATGCTAACGTCAGTTGGAGAAATAACCACGTACTTTTTATCAATCGGAGTGATGTTACTGATTGGAAAAATTGGAAAGTTCGAAATTTTCATTTTTCTCTTTGCGATGATGTGTCTGCCAATTAATGGAATCTATTTGAGTTTTTATCTAACGGCCTTGGGAACATAATGCTTTTTTGTTGTCAATTTATTATTTAATAATTTAGGAAAGAGAAAACATTCCCTTGAAAAGAGATTGATAACTATTAAGTAATGTTAAATTTCCATTGTCAATTGTTTTCAGTTTTTATTTATTCTATTTCTTTTAATTTTTTTTTTTTTTAATATAAAGAAGCAAACTCATATATGGTATCCGCGATACCCAATTTAGCAAAAAAACTCAAAAGGCACGAGTGGAAAGCACGAAAAAGCCAAAATAATCAAAAAATCACAGACGTAAAGAAAACATGCACTACTCGGAACACAAGTCGACTCATGTTTTTTTGACAAATAAACTATGTTTTTTGACGAAATATGCTCAAAAAGTTAAAATAAGTGTAGGATTTTATTAAAGTTAAAGAAATACCTATTTTCAAAAATTTTTAAAAAGAAAAGAACTGTGTTAAAAAAGCTGCAAATGTTTTGTTTTATCTATTGTTTTATCTCTTTGAAAGATCTAAAAATTAGTTGCAGTTTTAACTGAGAGAAGCCACGGTAAATTTTTTACATGAAAAATTTTTTATTAGTTTCGTGGGTTCTTTAAATCTTCTACCATTTTAGAAAAAAATTTATTATCTGCAAAAAACTTTTCCATGCGCCCAGTAAAGAGTGCCTATGGCAAATGTAACGTTGCTGGGAAGTTGCAGCCAGTTATTTTATCTGACGATTTCCACTTTCTCTAGTCCGATGGCAGATGTCTTTAAAAATGTTGATGGCCATTTGAAATTTTTTTTGTGTTAATTATGAGTTCGGCTATTGAATAATGAATTTTTTTTCACCGTTTTCCCGTCATTTTACAACACATTAAGTGTTAAACTTGTGGTCCTGCCTCTAACAGATCAGCTCCAAATTTTCGACCATAAAATGGTCGAAGAAAGACAATGAGGAAAAATATTTGAGCATGGGTGGATATTTATGCGGTGCTGTGTTTACAGACTAGTCGAAAAAATAATACAAAATTTATTACATTAAAAAATGTGCCTGTAGCACACAACTCAAACAATTTTCATTTTTTTAAAATAGCTTTAAAAAAGCATTCTCTAGTGCGTTTCGTAGGATTTCTATATCCTGCAATACTTGTGGTACAAGGTATATTAAGTTTGCACGAACGTATGTAGAATCCACAAAGGCTTAAGATAGGCACACTTTTTATCGATTCCGATCGGTATAATATATAAACTTGTCCGACTGTCTGATGTCTGTCCATGTATTTTTGTGTTCAAGCTACAGGTCAGGATTTTTGTGATATCTTGATAAAATGTGGTACAATTACATGCTTTGACCCAAAAAGGACGGTATTGAAGGTGGCTCGAACAGGTCCACTTTCTCGACCACTGCTCGTATAACGCCTTATTTTTCAAAATCCTTAAAATTGCAATTTTTTTTAATAGTACTTGGGCACTCGACATTGGCGTGCAAACTTTGGATCGGGGTAGTTTTCTAAACCCCGCTCACATAACCGTTCCTACGAAAACTGAATCTTTATATGGTAAGATGGCCTAATTTTCAATATTTCATGGGAAAAATTGCTTCATAGTAGTAAATTGACAAAGAGGTCAATCTTACTGAATTCGAACCAAGAAAGTCTACTTTTTGGGTACCACCTTATATACAGATTCTCACGAAACGTAAACCCTCTTATTGCCAAAAAGGTCTATTTATTAACATTTTATGAAAAAAATTTGTTCATGCTAAATTGACATAAAAATGAAGTGGATCAAATTTGAATGTATATGTATATCTATTTCTTGGACGCTACTCCTTATAAGATTTCTCACGAATAGTAATCTCTTCAGAATAATCTCTAATTTTTAATATTTTACACAAACAGCAGTTTAGCAAAAAGAATTAACGGAAGCGAACTTGGATCACACAGATCAATTTTTTAGCATTTTTAGAGAAAAGCAAACCCTTATACGGAGATGCAGTCTAATTTCTAGTTTTTTATGACGGAAATCGAAAAATAATAAAATTCGTAGGAAGTAAACTAAGTTTGCTGTGTGCCGCAGAGTCCTTTCCATTGGTAATGCCTCTCGAGACTAACTACTGAGTTGCTATTTTTTATTATTTTTCAAAAATAATAGTGTTATTTTATTACCTTTCGTTCCATCGAAAGAAAGAAAATTGTCAATAAAACGCTTTTTTTAAGGCTGTTACAGTCTTCCTCTTTTTCTGTTTTTTCTAAAACTAGTATAAAAATTTTATTTGTTAACCCGGTATAGGGTTCAAGAAAATGTATTAGATTACTTAAAGAAAAAGAAAATATAAACAAATGAAAAATAGAGAATTAAATAGTAATATATGCAATATATTTATGTTTATGGCCTTCCAATTAAATTCGAAGTAACCACTTGTAAAATTCTGCTTTTAGTCAATAATGAAATTATTGTCGTTTACTCCTAGGAAAATAGTTGTCGACATAAATAAGTATAATCAAATATTATTTGGGAATTATTAAATACATTATAAAAATTATAAAACTAGCAAATTATATACTTTTCGGGGCATATTTTACATACCCACCACCTCAAGCAGATATAAGGAAATCAAACAATATTTTGTTAACTATGGCGGTTTCAGCATTAGGGTAATTTTTTGATGTAGAGGACCAAGGCAAGAAAGAATGAATGATATTCTGCGAAAAAACGAGTAAGATTGAGATAGAGAAAATGATAATGCAACTTTATGATCTGTTAATTAACAGCTCGCTAAAATATCTGCGTGAAAATATCCGCGCAGCGCGAACGCAGTCAATCGATCGGAAAAATGATTGACAATAAATAATGGAAAACCAAATGATATCATGCGACAATAACGTGCAAAGAAAAAATCGCTGTGGAAGCGAGGTTTGCACGGGCTGTGGCAAACCTTACGCTGAGCTCTACTACCGTCGAGCAACACGACTGATTCAAACCTGTGTTGATGCCAATTAGAACGATTACACTCTGTAATTGAAACAATTTCCGAAAGAGATTGATGCCATATATAATATTAGCGCATACCTAGTTAACTGGTACTCAATCCCTATGGGTTCTTTGTGTGTCCCTGCACGTTAGGAACGAAATGACGAACAAATCTTATTTTTCGGTGGCGGATATAAAAATTTAATTAATCATAAATTATATTTGGTCATTGCTTAAAAGAAATACTTATCTCGTTTTTGTTAAAAAAATTATTTTTGAAATGTGTATAAGTTTTGGTTAATAAATTCAATTATTTTTGGCATTTGTTGATAGTAATTTCTTCTTTTGGTTTTTAAAAAAAGGCACTAACTTAGCAGATCTCTAAAAAGGCTTAAAATTAGTCTGTACGTTGGATGATTAATTCTATTTTGTCGCCGGCCGCAGCTATCAGAGGTACCGTAAGGCAACAATCGAAATCTTGTGTTTTTATATCATTAACCTTAAAGAAAAAATTTTCAAAAAAATTATTTTTCATATTAGATTTTGACTTGAATTGCTCACCTGCATTATTCTGTCAAAAGGCATTAAAAGGCCACACTTATCAGCTGGTCCTCCCGATCTAATACGATTCACAAATACACCACGTTCGTACAGGCCATCTGATACGGAAAAGCCATAATCATCGTAAACTTTGTCTTTATATAAAGTAACGGGAAATATTTTCTGTTTTTCTTGTTTACCGCTGGTCGAACTGTTTTCAGTATTCGTCGAGGGACTACGGGGGCGCCTTTGAACTTTAGCGTATATAGCTTGAGGTTGCGACAACATATTGGTTTCATCTTCGTAAAGAATACCACCACTAGTAAAATTATTTGTTGTGTCGTGGGAGCGCAATAATTTCAAATCTACCACATCTCCTATGTTTTGTAATAAATTGGTGGCATGTGACAAAGGTAAACTTTGTATGAGTTCGGTATTAATCGCTAAAAGTTGATCGCCAACTTGAACTTGACCGTTTTTATAAGCAATGCCACCTAAGGGAATGTGAAAGCGCAATATTAAAATCATTTTCACAAAAGGGGGCTTATTGTTCAATGCTCACCTTCCACTAACCCGCTTATGGTTATGGGTTTACTAACGTCCTCACTGCCCGCCAAAGTAATACCTAACAAGCCGCCTTTTGGTTCCAGTCTTACCGTAAATATAATTTGATGCAAACAATTGGCACTATTTTTACTGCTTGGACTATTATTGGATCCATAAAGCTTATTTGCCATAGGTGGCGGCAAATTGCCGCAGTCGACGCTAAAAACATTTTAATCAAATTGAAGTCGAACTTTTCTCAAATTTGTTATCATATATATCTGATTTTTTCTCACCTGTTGTACCTATCCAGCTCACATCGGACAAAGTCGTGATAGTTATTTTCATCTTCTGGCAGTTCGGTGGTTAAACTTTGGGTATTTTTATTGGCAAGGGAACGACCAGTGGTGCCAGACCAATTGCTACCTCCTAAATGGCGACGAATTTGTACCGACGTCAATGCATTCTCGTTTAGGGTGGGACCTCGATAATATTCTGGTTGCGGTGTATTTGATTTCGAAGACAAACAATCATTATATTTGATTTCTGCATATTTTGAAGCCACATATGAACTACTGTATAAGTCGTGTTCGCTGGTGGGGCTTGTCAGGCAATTGCTATATATAGGAGCTTGCAATTTCTGTTGGGTATCAAATAAGAAATCAGGTAACATGACTCGCTTTACCGTCAATGTAGTAAAATCACTTGTGGTGCCTTCCTTCAATAAAGTATCAACACTAAAGTGTTGTATGGGATGATTATCAACGGCCAATAAGATATCGCCCGATCTCAAAGACCCGGTACGATGAGCCGGACTGCCAGGCTTAACGTCGGCTATAACAAAACCGCCGTGACTAGAGCCATTAACACTCAAACCCAAACCGGCTTTACCACTACGCACTACCTTAACATTAAAAACCCCACTAGATGGCACAACTGTATCAGGCATATCAAATTCAATTTCCAATTCTAGCCAATTGGCGGGGTTATAGCTTGGTCGAGTCCCTACGTCATCCAGCAACTCACGCATCGCCTGCACTTCCAAGTTATACATTTTATTTATTGCTACTATGCGATCACCCTTTTGTATACAACCACAACGATCGGATACTGAATCAGTTATAATGTGATTAATAGTAACTGCTCGGCCGCACTCCGATTGCTGGCCTAATACTAATCCCGAACCCACACTACAATCCAATAACACCGGAAATGTTTCCGCTCTACAAATACCCATGTTTGAATGATGTGGTAAAGTGCCGGTACCTAAGCCTAAAGTATTTGTGCTAACACCCAAACTACTGCCACTTGCACTGCTACTAGGCACACTACCACTACTGCCGGCTGCACTTGCTGTACTGTTTGTTGTCCCGCTACCGCCAACCAGGCCATTAGCATTTTCCAAAGGAAACGAACTTTTACGTGCAAAGCGTTGACGTTGTCGTGACTTACGTGAATCCAAAGTGTTGAAACCATATTTTGGACTGCCTAAAGTACTATGACCTGCAAATAATAAATGACAAAGCGTACGAAGCAATAAGACGGGAAGAACTATAAAATTAAATTTATTCGTTCACTTATTTTTAGTTCACCATCCACAACATAAATATACACACATGGAGGTATACACTTAAAGTTACTCCGCCCTAGATATTCGTTATCATTTCATATGAAAATATTTAATGGATGTTTTTCTTCTAATTTTATTTTATTTGTTTGTTGTGTAAAAAAATTTATCGTTTTCCTAAGGGCTTTTGCTTGCACTAAGATTTAATAAAAAGTTGTAAACATTTGCCCGTTCTTCCGAAAAATTATAAAAGAACTAAAAGAAAATTGAACGGTTGCATGACGACCAATAAATACTCCATGGTTTGACAAAAAATTTCTTCATATCTTTTCAATAGTAAATTGAAAGAAAAAAGGTACAGAGCTAAAGTTTACGTTTACGCTCCATTTTCGTAATTTCCTTCTTAGCCCTAGACAAGCATTAGTTGCTTACTTACCCAACACTTTAACATGCATAAAATATATTTGTTTTGTTTGAAACGATTTTCAATTTTATTTTTTCCTGAACGCTCAATACAAATGGATGGAAATTTTTAATCGAATAAATGTTATTGATCTTCGTTTATATTTCAAATTCATTTCACACTTCCGTTTATGATGTGTAAAAGTAAATAAAAACTGAAAGCCATAATAGTTTGCGAAAGAAAATGTTCTTAAATATCTTTGTCCAAACTTATGAGCATTGAATTAGGAAAAAAAAATATTCTCGAAAAATAAAATTCAAACCAATTTGCTACGCACTCTATGAAGTGTGCTGTTTAAACGCTTCGTAAAATTCCTTGTGAAACTTTTAATTAAAAGAATTAATTTTCGTAAACATTATGCAACAGATTCCGCCACAGGTAGTCAGCTAATTTTATTAGTTTTCAAAGAACTCGTTAATAGGAGAGAGAACGAAGCGAGATCTGGCGGTATAATCTAAACGTAGAAGTGTAAGGTTTCCGTGCAGTCCTTGACGCGTACTGTTCATTATTATAAAATAGTGCCTTTTGCAAAATTCATTTTAAGACCTGTCTTGTATTTATGTTTTCTGAAGTATGGTTAACTGAAATTGAAATTAGGAAATTGTCAAAAAACTTGCCAATGAAATTAATTTTAAATTCTAAAGATAAATTTTTACAATAAAAAATTTATGGCATAAAATTTGCCAGAATTATTTTCGTCTCTTCGTTAAATGTGTACATATGTGAGTTTCTATAAAACCGCTCGTGTGCAATAAAAAACGAAACTAGAAATACATCGGGTGTAACAAGCGGTAACACGAATTTAACAAACTATAAAAATTATTATTTATACCGTGAACAATTCGAGCGGCTTATGGATATATCTGTTACATTGTTGGTGTAAATTTTTCCATTGATTTTGTTTTATCTCTTGCGCCTTCTTTACTTATTTACAAAAAGGCGTTCAATTAATCATACATTATGGCTTACTGTCTTTCACAAATTTAGGTTTAGAAACTTTTCTAACTTGGTTCAGTCATTCGCGTACAGAAATAATGGTAACCACTATAAGTGAATGAGCGCTAGCGAACTTACAATGTCTGTGACTGCAATCACAAATTTTAATGAAACATGACTTGTTGTGTCAAACTTTGATAGTGTAAAAAGTCAACGTAAACTTTAATAAGGTCTTCAAAAAAGAAAAAATCGAAACCGAAGACGAAGACGAAATGTCTACAATATGTGTACAAAAAGGTACAAAAGAATTATTTTTCAGCACAACAATGGTCGGCCGCATATCTTGCTCAATTAGTCAAGCAACTACTTCAATTGCTTGAATGAATTGTCCTGTCGCATTATTCTCTGCAGATGTTGTTTCGCCTAGTTACTGTTACTATTTACTTCGATCATAGCAGAACACTCTGCTCCATCAACGTCACTCTACCACTGAGGAATACATTGTTATTCACTCTAAATTAAAAGTTTTAGCTTTCGAAGAACAGATCTTCACGTTTTTGTTACAAACTTTACACCCTTGTTGTAGCTCAAAACACATTTTCTTTTTAATACATAAATATTTTCTGGTTGAAAATATAGATATCTATCTGTAGATATCCAATCCCTTCAAAAAAATTATCTCACATTTATTGCAGAAATCTGTAACAATGATACGCAGTTGCTGCGAACAGCGTTCATTGTTAAATACAATCCATCGCCGATACTTTCGTGTACAGTCAAATCGATATCTGATTGGAAAGGATTTTTTATTGGTCTTTTACCGATACTACGATTATGTACGACACTACAATAAATTGGTAGTCAAGCGAATAGAATTATTTTAACGCGGGGACGCAAACTTGTATAAAGAATTTTAATAATTTACAAACGTTGTAAAAGCAAGTGCTCGTCCATGACTTTATGGAGTTGAAGAATTAAAACAAAAAGAAACAGATATCAAGACGTAAGAGGCTTATATGTAATAGATATTCTCCGCGTACGCTTACGAATAAGCTGGTCTAAATTTTAAAATGTTTACATTCAACGCTCAGTAGTCCTGTCTTTTTGGAATTAGACAAAACAAATAGTATGTGTAAATGATGTTTTAGAGACGTTGCCCTATATTCATATGATCAAAAATATATACCGGAACTTAGATAAACTCAAAAACTGCAAAAAGGAATGTCAATGTTAATCAAAGTAATCTCTATTTATTTATTTGTGGCTTATTTTTAAAAATTATCAAATGTACTGTGCGTACCAGAAATTATTTCTTAACGAAACATTAAATTCTTTGGCTTGCAAAAATCAATCTAGAGCAGCACTTAGTAGCACCTAAAATAGTTGAGCACAATCAAAAGAAACGACGAATGACTGCAGAAACAACATCAAAGTGAACAAAAACTAATAGCGCTAAAATCGACAAAATGTTAAACAAAAAACGCATTTTAAAGAAGTACATACCTAAAGAAACTGAAATTTAAAGCCAAACTGGAAATTCTTACGGGAAAATTGATAAAGCCTATAACTAAATAACTTATAAATCAGTGGTGCAACCATCTGAGACGAAGACTCTAAAGTAAAAATTAACGTCCGTGAAGTGGAACAGATACTTCTCGTAGGAAGACTGTGTATCCGATCGCTGCGGATCTTAAGGTTATAAAAGGTGCCGCTGGAAAGAGAGAACATGCCACTTGGGAACAAATTGGTAAGATAAGCTCTACAGCGAAAGCATATTGGCCTCAGTAGCACAGTCTTCTTTTCTATCTGCGAATTTCCATAGCGTATATGGTCTGCTCAAAACGGTTCACACAACGGGAAGTTATTGGAAATACTGCGAGCCAACACCGAAGACTGACAAAAGAAAACCAAACGAAGAGCATTTTGGCGTTACAAAAGCTGTTACAAAAATCGAAGAGATCAGAAAGAAAGCTCTCAAGATTTTTGTGAAAAAAACCTATAATAGTTGCATTACATATGGGATTATCACCAGATCTAAAATCTAGTTGAAAAAAACGGTACAGAATTTTTACGAAGGCAACTAATGGAGTCAATTGAATCCAGAATAGAATCCGGAACACAGAACTATAGTAATTATAGCCTACGGAAGCATTTTAATAATTTACGAAAACTACCTTGCTCGGGGCGAATAGGCGTAGCAAGGAGAGCATTGCTACAAAAATCGAATATTTAAAAAAATAATATTTTAAAAATAAAAATGTATAAAACTACATGTTTTTGTAAAAAATGTGTTTTTTCTTAAAATTTTGAAAAGTGTTCTAATCAGAAATTCAGAATGTAACAGCACCAGCAGAACGTGGTATTCGTCACCTGTTTTCAAAAGTTTTATAAGCAGTTTTATATATCTTTGGTTAAGGCAAAGACGATAGTTAGAAAAGAGACTTGAAGTTCAAAAGTTTTATAAAAAAAGTTTTATAAGCAGTTTTATATATCTTTGGTTAAGGCAAAGACGATAGTTAGAAAAGAGACTTGAAGTGTTCTCAAAAGTAAACTCCTGGAAAAAATTTCATTGTAAATAGTCAAAAGTTTTTTAGGCTCCTTACATATCTTCCCCAATTGTTTGTCCATCAATTTCCGTGTATATTTTATCGGGTTTCAGTGAAAAGACACTATTGCGAATCGCTCGGTGTTTTTCTGCACTTTTATCGCTTTATTTTGTTTTCTATCCTCCTATTCAGCCTCCTGCATAGTAATATGCTTCCCCATCTTTCTGCGTATTCATACACGGGAAGGTTCCTCTACTTCATGAAATTCTTAAAGAAATTAGGAAATGGTAGTAAAAACCGAAATTTTCCGCAACGATTATTAGATCAATCTAAAGTCAGCCCAGCCAGAAATAGTAAAAGTGGATATATTCAAAATTGTTTCGAAGATCCTCACCCAACATAAGTATGTCTTTCCGTTTAATGACTTTCTTGATAGTCTTACTGTCGAAAGACTTGAAATATGAATTTGACGTCTCGCTCGATGTCGATGATATTCGATATCATAAATATCGATCTGATCGTGGCCAAAAATCTTAATAACTTTATTTTACAACAATTGCCTAAGTGATGATCTGATATTCGTTCCCAAGCAAACAAAGCTTTATTTAATTTTTTCTAACTTACACATCTTTCTGTATATAGACAATGTATGTTCAACAATATGTAAAATTCATTAACGGCTGTATAATCCATGGTCTCAATTAAGTTAATGATATTGACATGAGTTCTTTTTTCTTGTAGAACTCGCTACGCATTAATACGTATATTATTTGCTTATGTCTGGATTTCGCGACTCTCATCGTCGGGTTTTTTTATTAATTCGTTTAAAAGTTTTTTGTAATTACTAAACCGAAAATGGCTTTCACATAAAACATTACATAAATTAATGCTTCGTGAAAATGCCTCTATAAATACGCTTTGCATAATTTGCCTGAGCACTAATTCTCCCTTACCTGCTTAGACGCCAACTATTGTATTATGTCGTGGATCATTCTAATACGTAACCATAATAATAATAAGTATAAAGTTTATGCAACGTTTTTATTTACTTTCAGTGTATTGCTGAAAGGAAGGTCCCTTAAAATTGTTGTTTTTCATTACGCTATCGCTAAAAGGAGGAAATGTCTCATCTTTCTGCAGCCGCCCCATTATAACAGAGAAGATCACAAAAAAATGGAAAGAAATTCTTCCATTTCGATGTCGCATGAACATTCATCTAGCGTGCACTTATACATACCTCTACGTGCTAAAGCATGGGCTGGCATTATTTGCATTTGTGTATAACCGCGACCTGTGTTCGTATCCAACAGTGTCATTACTTCATCGGGAGTGTAGGCTGCATTTTCAATGTTAATATCGTCTATGGAAAGCACTTGGTCGCCAACTGACAACGCACCACATCTGTAATAAACCACAAGGAAATTTTCAATTTTTGTAATATTTTCATTACTTATTTTTCAAAACGCCTTCGTGTTGAGGCAAACCTTGAATTAATGTGAGCGAGGGCGTAGAACAATCAGAAAGCGTGTACTTTAAATCGTCGTTAAAGGTTGAAAGTTATTAATAAAAATATAGTCAAAATCTTGGTTTATTGCTACAATTTATTCGTGGATAAATCACACTACTTTCTAAATTGAATCTGTGCAATTCTACCAAGCATACACTTGTCGCATTTCGGCTTAGTGTATAGAAGTTTTGATATTTTGCGATCATTAGAACACCTAAAAGACTACTGCGTAAATAGTCGAATGAAAAGATGAAAAAATTATTGGGTAAACAAGACCATCGATAGACGATGGGCGGAAGGACAGCTAATGGGAATGGTAATTACCTACAAAAACAGATATGACCAAATACATAGAGTTATTATCTCGGACTGACAAATAGGTATAGATATATATTTATATATCTGGGAAGGTCTCTAATGCAAATATCTGAAGTTTGGAAAGGAGTAGACAAGATAGACATATCCATATAAGAATGATTGAAAGAAAATAAAGAAATAAAGATGCGTTCAAGAGAAATTCTACGTTCTGACCGCAATGAATGTCTCTTAAATTGACATTTTTTCTATATTATATTATTTGACTTCTTCTAGCCCAAAGCTCTGCATGATTCAACAGTGCGTGAAATATATTAACATTTTCAATAAACCGGACATTTGCAGTCAGGCAAACTTTATACGCACTAGAGTTAATGCACAGTAGTTACTGTTATCCCGATAAGCGACCAATTAGCAGCCTTACAGATCGGATATGGTACATAATGTTCGCGGGCGGCAATATGCTATTAACGAAGAGAATGCAGCGCTTGGGGGCGATTGGAACAATTGACAATACCACACATTTAAAAAAGACGGGGCAACATATTACAAGATCGATGTTAGAGTTGAGTTTCAAACAAGAAATCTAGTAACAGATGGCATTGATAAAAATTCCACCTATTTATATCATGGGATATTAGGTTTAATTGACTCAGAAGCTACTGCTCGCTAAATAAAACATGTATATACTTTTGGGCTATTTGTTGCCTACGATGACCTCCCAAGTGGAAGAACAATGTTAATGCATCACTAACCGTCGAACCCGGATGCAAAGGTGGGATATAAAGAAGAGGACGAAAAGTGAATGAACTTCTTGTCTCTTATGAAAATAGAAAGTAGGAGCTTATATTAATTTTAAAACAATTTCTGCTTACCTATCGGCAATACTGGCTGGCAAAATACTGGCTATATATGCACCCGCTTGGTTGACTCCATCAAATTTGCTAGTGTGCTCGGTTAAAGCGAGGGCTGATGTGTAATTACATAAAACCAAACCCAACTTATCATTCATAGGTCGTTCGATTTCTATTAACAAAGGTCCCATAGAAAGTTCTATACTTTGTACTATCGAAACATCATATTCAATGGTGAGGTTAGTGTAACCGGAAATATGGACACCGCATTTGATTATCTGTTGAGCCTCAGCCAAAGTTTTGCCAATAAGAGAAACCTTTATAAGAAACATATTAATAATAATTTCTATAGTATTTTTTATGTATTTTTTTTCTTCACTTACATTATCCACTCTTAACAGACGATCACCTGGTTTAATACGACCAGTTTTGTAAACGGGTCCATGTGGTCGCACGTGAGTCACAATAAGTGGATAATCAGCACCTCCTCTTAGTGTAAGGCCCAAACAACCACTTTCGCGTTCTACTGTTATTTGAGCTAATTTCGTGGTGACACATAAGCTATTTTGGGAAACTAATGATGAATAATGATAGGCGGCGGTGACGTTGTTAGTAATGATGAAAAATATGCCCACACACATGTGAACACACATAAAAGAAAATTGGGCACGCGCAAATGTGTAAAAGAAAACAGAAACAAATTAGAAAAAAAATTCCGTTAATAACAAACTATAGTGGGTGTTGAAATTTTAGTATCATTTAATAAAATTAATTTAGAAAAAATATGAAAAAACCATTGAATCTCGCAAAGCGCAATCAACCTACTGTATTCAAGCAGGGAATATTCAATTTCTACAACAGTTGGACCATCTGTCGAACCGCTTCCGCTTAACATGTTCATAACATGCTGATTGGTTAAACCAATAGTTGAAATACCATCGATTTGATGTAAGCGATCACCTGGTGCTAGAAAATCGGCTGCGTGACCCAATGCACTTAATGCTGCTATAACAGGTGGATATGAAAGCTCATTGCGTTCTAATTAATAAAGAAAAAAAAAGAACATTTAAAAGCATGTTTTAAAATCTACTAATTACTAATAAAATTTCAAATAATTTTATGTATTTTGCCAACGATGACAGAAAATTTTTTTTAATATCAAATTAAATTAAATTAGAAAATGTAAAATTATTATAAGCGATATTTCGTTTTTTTTTTTTTTTGTATTTTTATTTGTTTTTAAACACGATCCGTCCGATTTGTCACTGGTCGATGACAGTCTTTGTAATACGTTTCAATCACAATTGTTTATGCCTGCCATTGAAAGATAGAGATATGCATTCTGTTATATAGTCCGTAACACGTAATAAAACTTATGAAATGAATATATTGCTGTTCAGATTAAAATTCTAAATATCATATCCACCTATCCATCATTCTATTATTCAAACTCTGTAAAAATTGAAATAATAAATTTGAAGAAAGACGTCATGGACTTAACGTGCTAAAACCTAATAAATATTTAAAAATAGTTTTAACTATGAATAACCATTTTAGTTTCCTATTGAGATCTACTTATAAGCCTAGAATGAAGGCAAGTAAAAAGCTTACAATCAACCAAAGACCAGCCCTTAAATATCATATACCAGTACGTCTAATAAAAATGTCCATTTTTGTCGTAATAAAATATTGAAGATTATACTTTGTTTCCAACTAAAAGCATAAGTTTCATAGCAACCCTTCTACTGGGTGAAGTCTAAAAAACATGCTTATTCCATCTAAATTAGCTACAGTTAATTTCTATGTCAAATTACTAATTTTGCAAATTGGAATTTTTCTTCATATAACTCGCTTTTTCAAAATTAGGTTTGAAATGGAATTTGTCCTTGGGCGTCAATATACCAAATTTCATCAAAATATCTCATTACAGCATGTTATGGCCAGTGGGTCGAACATAATAGTGAAAGAACAGACAAAGAGACAGATAAAAAACTTTAACCTAGTCAAAAAAGGATTCCGTAGCGATCGGTATAATAAACAGTGGGTCTATCTTAAGTTTTTTTGGAAGTTACATACAATGAGTCTCATTAATATTGGGTTTCTTCAGTCGACAAAAAATGAACGCTTGTTAAACATAGTCTATTGTCCAAACATAAAAATTTATTTTACTATTTCATACAAGTAGGGTATACATATTAAAATATAACAGAAAACAAACTAGACATTATTCTAGTAGACAAGAAAATTAACTAATTTTATCAACTTCAAAAACATAGCGTCATTAATATTGGGTGGTTTTTTTCTATAAGGAAAGATACGAAAAAAAAAACAAGATATTCTTAATTTTGTATAATTTTTCTTGTGCATGAAACAAGGATCTTACTCCGTTGTTCTTGTAGTCCATTTTTCACATCTTGAACGGAAGAGGTTGAGTGTTTTCGCACACGGCGATCTAATTCATCCCACATATTTTTGATGGGGTTCATGCCTATTGATTGGAGAAGTGGATGAAGCACTTTGGGGTAGTTGCATAACAGCCATTCTTGAATTAAGCGGCCTTATGCTTTAGATCATTATCTTGGTAGAATTTGATTGTTCCTAAAATAACAATTTTGTCCGCACTTTCTTTCAAATTTTCCTTCAACATCCTTAAATAACCCCCCTTGTTTAGAATGTCATCCACACACACCACATCATCCACAAACACCGATTTTCCGGTTTCATTGGCTCCAACTATAACATGACCATTGTCATGTTCGCCGTTGGTACAAGAACGTAATAAGAAGCTAAGACTAGAATTTCCGAGAAAACGCCCAATTCTTAGTGTAACGATGTTATATTTGGTCTCATCAGCAAATATATCCAAAAAAATAAATTTAGAAACGTGTTTTATCGCAAAATCACAGTTCAGTGATACAAACTTATTTCAAAAGGAAAATAGAATAGAAATTTACAAAATTGGGAAAGCTATTTACGAACTATTTACAGAAACTTATTTATATACAATGCTTTAATTCACGTTCGAATATTGCAATTCAACAGACTTGACTCGACCCACTTTTCGAGTTACTTTCGCCTGTCTTTGCCTTCGCAAATATTCTGCTTAAATAGTCTTTTACGAGCAAGTTACTATTACCTAAATTCATCGCGACATTTTTAATCCGCTTTTCCACTAAATTTCGGCCAATTGTCTTAACCTTTACAACAGATGCATGGCGCATGTAACACGCCGTGAGTGTATACTTGGTTTTTCTCTGCTTTACAATTTAATTTCATGGAAAATCGACTAATTTTCATGAAAGCTGAAGTTATAAAATATGGCATTTTGGTAACAATATCTTTCGAGTGTCGCAGATATCAAAATATAGTGTCTTAAAAAAATTTTAACAATTATATTTGATTGGACATGAGTATTTTGTATCCGTCAGCTCTAGTTGAGGTACGACATTTAATGACAAGATTGAGCGAACATGTATTCACTGGCGAACATATCGACACTGATACGTCTATCATACATTGTGTCACACATGCTTAGCAAAAAAGGTTCGATTCGATTCGAATACGAAGTTCTTTTTTTGAACCTTAATAGAGCTCGCATTCAGTTTGATATTTTCTTTCGATTTGAGAGGTTCTGGCAGATACGTTTATCAGCTAAAAAGATATTCACATACTTCTTTTTTTATTTATATATAATCATTGAATTTCTTCTTTTCTTTTCGATTTTCGAAGACTAAAGAAAAATTTATGACCCAAATTAAAGTTATAAGACGAAAACGCTGAAATTCGTGACTCATACAATAATGTAAGAGCAAGAACAAGAAACCCGATTAAACAAACGTTCAAACAAATACTTCTCTGAACAGAAAGAACTATTCGATACATATGGGTTATTATGCACGGTATAAAAATGCGAAAAAAAATGTGACGGCTTTATTCAGATATTTTCATAAATAAATATAAATGATTATTTTTGCAACGAATGTATCATTAGCATGCTATGAAAGTGTAAGCATTCTATTCTATGTATAATATAGAACACATAAGCAAAGCTTCTCATAAGCAACTGAACGCGAGCTTTAATATTCAAACATGACCATCACTTAAAATTACGTGACGCCAAATTACTTGGAAAGGGAAAGCTTTAAGCTGTTAAGCGTACGGAAATTTTTTAAAATGAAAGATGTCTCAAAATTAGTTGACATTTTAATTTTATTATTTCATTACAAAATAGTGACAATCGAGTTATCTGTGGCACATTCCATTAAAAAATAATCGGTCAGGCCTTGGCTGCCAATGGTCACGTTTCAGAAATGAAGTGAAGGGCCTTGGCGTAGCGTAAAAATTCAACCAATACATTCTTCTTAACAAGAGTAGATATTTCATATCATTCTAGATTACATATAAAAAGTAGAGAATTTATCAGTTTGATCTTAACAAGTGGTATGTATTCTTATATTAGTAGCCTTTCATATTCATACCATTAAGGGCTACCGGCAAGGGACCACCGTTAACATCACCTAACGATAGAAAAACCGTCGGTTCATGACGAGATATATTTCATGTTTGCAATAGCAAAACAAAACAAATCTCTATCCATTGTACGTATACTTATTAAAAATTTAATAACTCAAATTCGTTGCAAGCATTTATCGCAACCTAGGGAGGCTTCCTTAAGCAGACCTTAATGGAAGGCGACATATTATGTGTCGTCCAATGTGTGCGGAGATCTCACTATTTATAAATATTTCTCATAACGCATGAACCGCACATCCTTGACTGAAACTTAAAAAATTTGTTTAGAAATTGATTTCTTTAAGTTTAGATGACAAAAGTAAAGTCAAATCGATTATTTCTATAGAGCAAGCCATTAATCAAATTAAATTAGAGGTATCGAAACTATTATATATCTCCTTATTACAGCTAACCATCCGTTGGAATATATTATGTTTTCAAAAAAGTATTAAGTTCATGCACGTATTATGAATTTTCTGCATTGTGTGTACAGATTTTTATTCATAATAGAAGCTTTATTTTAATCAAGCACTTGCACGACGGTTGTAAAGAATAGTTTTATTTACTAAAAGACAAATACAAACATATAAAAAATATACAAAAATATACAAAAATATACAAAAAAAACTGAAAAATCACCAAATTTTTGAAACTTCTTTATCTAATGGCGGAAGTTACTGTAAAGATTTCAGAAATTATATTTTTCTGCTTTGATTGACATAACGGATGTCTTAAACCATTTAAAATATGGGGGAAAAATCGTTACTTGACAGAAACTTTTTTTTCGAATTTCAAGGGGCTTCAAGCATCTTTACTTTAAAGAAAAGCACGTATTATAAAATATTTCGGTAAATTATGTTAAACATTATTTATGAACAAATGATTCCCTCTTTTTGGATCAAAAAGGGAACTTTTTCATATAAATGCTTGCCAAGAACTTAACAATTAAAGTTTCTAAAAATCAACCCAATATTTCTCTCTCAGCAGTCTCTACGATTCACGCAAAGAGCTTATATTAAAGAAGCTTTGCGAAAATGCCTTCGGTCTTGCTTTTGTTTAATATTTTCTAAAAATATTTTTTCTATAGTACTTAAATCGATGCTTAAGGGCGGAGGCCGCTTTATTTTCTCAATTTTTTTTTTTTAAGGCGTAAGAGATGTTTTGATGCTTCTAGAATTATGAATTGTGAACAGAAATTACCCATAGAGTTTATACATATGGTCCAAGGTTTCTGATAATAGTGCCCTTGTCAACAGAATAATCCTACTGAAAGTTGCCGTCTAATGTCTTGTCTGTTGACTTTTGACTTTTCTAATACGTTAATAGATTATATTTAGATTAGATTAAATTTAGAAGGTATTTATGTTCGTTTATTATTTTGTTTAAAAGCGTTTCTGAATAAGAATACTTTAATGTCGTTCATTTAGATGAACATTGAGTAAATATGAGGCTGAAAGCAATTCGAAAGCTGTTAAAGCTTCTACCAAAACATTGAAAGTTTAGGGCAAACTGTTTGGAATTAATTACGATCTCGGCTAGAAAATTATACGTTCTCTTGGCATTTCCTCTTTCATTTCGCTACACGTAAAGTGTAACATGTGCAGTTCTGTCTTCGGCAGATGCAACAAAAGAGGTACTTGTGAGCATAAAATCATCAAGGAAAGAGCGTTAGGAAGAATATTTGAACTTTGAACTGTAGTTTTATGGTCTCCCCAGACTAATACAAAAGAATAATAAAAACATTATAATAATAAAAACATTATAATAATAAAAACATTCATTAACGCGTTCTCCTTGAAGCGCAGCTTTTTGAAACGACCCACGCAATACTTGCTATAATTTTTATTCTTTTTATTCGACTTTCTTGCAGAAACTTGAAGTAAAATTCAAGTTAATTTGAATATTTCTTATTAATAAAAGAGTCCCATTTTCGATCAAAAATTGAACTTTTCATTCAAGGACCAATCACACTTAAATCAATGTTTTTAAAATCCCCTACGTGAATCTCTAGTTATACATGTGTGCATTATATAATTCTTTTTTCTTAGAGTCAAATTTGCGTTAAAAACGCCTAAATCGCAGAGTTCTTTAAATTAAATATGTAAGAGAGAATGTCTCCTGTTCTGCTATTAATATTTACCAAGAATGGTTTTTTTTTCATACTTTAGTATTTGCTAAATAGTCCCCGTGAACATTGTTGTTGTATTTCCTATCCTTTCATTCAAAAAAATTTATTTTAAGCCGCTAAGTTGTGTCTCCTCCCCATAAGCTAATTCATTTATTTCATTTCACGTCTGATTGTTTGAGAATGTCAAAAAGTTGGAAATATAAGTAACCTTTAACATTCAGTGCGCACAAATTCATTAAAACAATGTCAGCTTATTCTTTTTGCTAAAAAAATTGTGTCAGTTTTAGAAGAACGCTTCGCTTTGAAAAAATCTTGCTGGGTACTAAATGAAGCTTACATTTTTCAACGTACATAATGCAACAGGCAACAGGCAACAGTTTACGTGATGGAAGAGCGCGATTTCACAGTTAATGAAAAAAAAGTTTGACACCCAAAAGTACATTAACTTTAGATCCGATCCATTTTTAACTGTTAAAGAAGTAGTAATCAAGTAATCTGTTGATAAATCAGTAATTTTAAAAAAGACAGGAATAGATAGGAATATTATGTATCATACGAAATTGCGATCGTGAACAGCTGCTAGCGTACGTAAAGTTAATGTTAACGATTCTAAGTTTAATAAAAAAAGTCGAGACTCTGCAAGTGTTGCTAACTAAATTGCATATTATGACAAGTTAAAAGGTCTAAATGAACTAGAATTAACATTCGTAGTACGTGCTCTGCTTCTGCCATTGTTCTCACCAAAAGATCAATGACCGGTTTAGAAGGGATGCATAAACACCTTTGATCTTGTGCCCCTTTTATAATTCTTCCTGTTGTTTATGTTAAGCAAATTGAAATAATAACAAGAAAGAGAATTATAAAAAAAGGAAGGGAGTCTGAGCTGTGCCTCTATATTGTAAGTGGCAGGACTGCTTTAACATTTGTTATTCATTCTCTGATTAACTGAAGTATCAGCAGGGTCGACTATAATAGTGCGCGCCTTGAAACATTGTGCTGTGTAGAAAACATCGCACCAATACCCGAGTACGATCAACATTAATAATAGAGGACCTTTTTTAAAAAAGTGAAAACAATGACAAAAATATTTTCTGAATTCAAAACTACATTGATAAATAGTAACAAGTGCAAATTATTTAAGTTGTTATAAATACATGAAAACTAAATAGACTTGTCAACAAATCAGTTATTTTGCATTAATCCATATTTTTTATGTGTGATTATTTTGGTAGAAATCTAAAAAAAATTGCTTAAGGGAATATGTGTTATGATCCCTTGTGAGGCAAGATGAGGGCGAGATTGCAATGGTGATAGTGCATAGGGGACTATCAGTGATGTAACGGACGGACATATATATGTTAGACACACTTAACACTGAGTAAAACGGACAATTACCTGAAAGATAATGTTTGCCCATTTTTCAGTCGATTCATGGATTAGACACGAGAAATATTATTACTGTGATTTTTTTGATCGATCTTTTCGTTACTGCTTAACCAGAATTGAAAGCGCTAGGATTTTCTATGACAATTCGGAAGCAATAGCTATTCAGCAATTATAAGTTGAAGGGATTGCAACCTGTACAAGGAACACTCCATCACTTAGAGCGATATACTTTAGCTTTTCCCACTTTCATTGCCAAGCACGTCAGATAGAACCTGTTCTTTCCAGGAAGACTTTGTGTAGTGTTTGTTTCTTTTAAGAAAGCCTCGTTTACTTTAGAACTCAGCTTTTATATAAGATAATTAAAACCTTGAAAGGTCTGCTGCAAGAAAATTGTAAAAAAGGAAAGACACAATTGACAAACATCACAGCTGTGAAGTGTTGTTTATTATTTGTATTCACAAAAACTTTTAGGCAATTCTTAAGCAAACACATATAATGTAATGCATAATATGGTATTTTGGTTTTCAAGTTTGAAAAAACACATAAATCTATTTCCAGTTATCTATTTTGAGAGATATATCAATTTTCACTATATATAGGTATAATACACATATACGTTCACATGCATGGGCGAGTTATGGCTATATTCTCTCAACTTTTCTTTGTTTCCTCAAAAGAAACACAAACGCGTAGACATTCGTGTGAGCATTTTATTATGCGTAAAAATTTTTATGGGTGCATGAGAATGTGTTTTTAGACTCATCACCCCAGGATGACGGATTTTGCAACCTTTATAAGTGTGGAATGTGAGTAACCCACACAGGTTTTATGGTGTACTATAATTTTTGAAGCGTTCCATGCAAAAAAGTTCCCATCGGGCTGCTGGCGTACTAAAATTTAATTAAGCGCTACAATCTTCATATAAATAATGTTACCGCCACCGCTTAATCGCTAAAGTTAAGCCTTCAATTATCGACAATCGTTGGTCAACGCATTTATATGATTCATCGTTTATTTTTCTGTTTCTGTGTAGAATTTTTGGAATGGTAGTATAAGGCAATAAAGTGGAGTTTTATTCTGATCAAATTCCTTATATGAAGCCCTCACAATCTAAACATGGGACAATGGGCTGGGCCAGCTTCGGCCAAGAAACTAATTTATTCTACCACATATACACTCGGTGTCATTCTTGTGAATAGAAAGTAAACCATGTCATTGTACGTAACGGAAAAAATCATTCTTCGCAATGAAAACGAAATTTGGCTCAATTGACTCAGTGATAAAGGATTTTGCCCCATTCGGTCAAGCCCACAGCCCGCGATATTCAATGAAACACATTTTCATTAAAAATAAACGATTTTCAAAGAAACCAAATTCCAAAGAAAGGGAAAAGCCAAATACACATTCATAACGTTTTACCTGCCTTGTATATGGAGATATTTCTGAATACGAAAATGATGTGAGTGACTTAAACAAAATTGATTATTACCCAGACGTATAAAATCTAATTAAACAATTAGAGGACAATAATGATGATGATGAAGAACACGACAATGAAGATTCTCCCTTAGTTATTCTTGGTGTTGCATCTTGGAGGCAACGAAGTAAATTTATACATCACGCAAAAAACTTCTCCAATTGTCCTTCGGCAATGCTACTAAAATCCGTCAATTTCTAGCTATTGCAATATTTATGTCCGTGTAATCTAGCAAGGGATATAGAAGCTAAGAAACACAGAGGTTGCGCGAAGTTATGATAAAAAAGGTGCAGTTTTAAAAATAGATGCAAACTTCCAGCTTGTAAAGGGTTTTCACGGATTCCGTGAATCAAACCAAAGATTGCTTTGTTTCACAACAAAAATCGCAATTTCTTTACTATATTTCATTCATAAATAATACGAAAGTTCCTATACTAACAAATAATATAAATACATAAACATTTGTCTTCGTTTACAATAATTTCAGTAATAAACGCAGATTATTGCCAAAATCCTACATATTTTTTCAAAATAAATACTCGATATTATTATCTGGATTTTTTAAATTACTTTTTACTTAACCTATGACTGCATTCCTATAAGAAAAAAAATTTAAAAATTCTAAACAAAAAATCATGCATTTAAGGGTTAAAGCGAGTACAACTCTCTTACTCATTTGTCTTTCGCATTTCATAAAGACGAATCTTTTGCGTCACTCATCATTACTACAGCAACATATTACTATTCGATTCTGTGCGAGCTCGAATTAAATACTTAAGAATATTTGGGTTATAAACCTAAGGAACAGATGGTTAAATTAAAACTGGGAAGGCTGACCGATTTCTGAATTGTACACTACTCTTGAATAATGCTAGCGAAACAAAAAGGTTTTGTAGTAACGTTCAATACTGATTATAATAGATTTGCCTTAAATTAATGAAACATAGTTCATATCTAAAAATTCCAAACATTTTAATTAAAGACTTGAGTTGATTTATTTATGCAGTTAAGCTTTATTGGGAAGTAATTTATAATATTGTGTATCTCTTTGAAAAATACTGAAAATGTTTTCAAGTGCTTGTTTTAAAAGTAAATTTATTTAGCATAATTTTTGTTCTTTTCTGATTTCAATGATGTCATAAGGTAAAAAAAATTCAATGGAAATTTGACAAATTGTATAAAAAATGTTGAAGAATATTACAACCAATGAATTAAATTATATGTTTTTCAAAAATCGGTGAATATAATACAACGATATACGATACATACATATTATAACATAAGTGTTAAAGTGAATTATACGTTACGCAACTGTTGGTGTGCAGTGTATCAAGCTTGCTTCATCTAAAATGGCTTAAGAGAGACTTGCCTTTTGTTATACCAATCAACTCAAAATTGTTTTTTAATCGACTTAAATCTGTGTGTGTATTTTTATGTTCAAGCGGCAGGTTTCACTTTTCGAGATATTTTAATAAAATTTGTGCACTGGTATGCTGCGGCCCAAGGACGAGGCCAATTGAAAATAGATTAGATCACAGTATCCCTCATATAAAGTAATAATTTGAAAAAATCTTTACGAAGTGGTGCGCGGTGACAAAAATTTCGGCTTTGCCCGACTTTGAATTTTTAACCAAATTTAACAATAGGTGCTTGCATGTATTTTGATCAGCGACATCTATTGGTGGCAATGACAAAATAACGCAAAGTATCAATGTATGCAACGTTTAAATTAGATGATTTTGACCTTTTTCTCCACAAAACAACAGTTCCAACGGTTTAAAAGTGGTGATTTTGATGTCAGCTACAAAGAACAGCCTGGATAGCCAAAAAAGTTCCAAGACTTATTGGACGAAGCCCAGCTAAAACTCTAAAAAAACATTCGTACAGCTTATCAGTTGATGAACCAACTGTTTTACCATATGAATTGACTGAAAAGGCCATTTCGAACCGTTTCAAAATCGTGGTTTCATTGCTTTCCAGGCAAAAAAGGAAAACTTTTCGCTGGCGTGTGACTGGCGATGAAAACTGCATATAGTGGGATCAGCAAGGTGTAGTGTATTACGAGCTGCTAAAACTGAAAGAAACTGTTACTGCAGATGCCTGTCGACGATAACTGAACAAATTGAATGATGCATCGTTGCAAAAAAGACCAGCAATCGCGATCAATAGACGCAGTCATCCGCCTACATGACAAGGCTCGGCTCGGTGCAAGTGTTGTCAAGAATACGCTTTTGCAGTTCTAATGGGAATTATTGTCGCATCCAACGTACTCACCAGACATATCGCCTTCTGATTACCACTTGTTCAGATCGATGCAAGACGGCTTGGCTACCACGCGGTTTCCAAATACTAAGGAATTGCGAAAATGGATCGAGGATTGGATCGCTACCAAACCGAATTCTTTCTTCCGACACGGTATCGCCATGTTGCCAGAAAGAAGGGACAAAGGTAAATTTGCACAATAATTTCTTTCAATATAATATTCCTTATATAAAAAAATGTACTCCATTTTGTCTTGAAACGCTTCAGATTAGGCAAGAAAATCTTTATGCAATTACGTGCAAAAAACAGAATTTTAAGGATGCATGTCTACCGCTATTCTCTCTATTTTACAAAAATGGTGGAGTTTACTGTATTTAGCAAGTTTTCAGCAAGTGATTGGAAACGAGAAAATATGCCAGCACTTGTTTTTTGTATTAACTCAGTACACGGCACCCGTGAGAGTACTCTGTTCACACTAGTCCGCCAATTATATTAAATTTTAGTTTTTTTTGTCAATACTGACACGAACACACACTCTCGAGGAACACCCTGCAACTAATGAAAGGCCCAACAATACTCTTTAAAAAATACAATAAACGTCAAAATAAACACAAGGAGGATACTACACCAATAGTATTCTCTGCAAAGTCCAAAAAAAAGGAGCCCGAATCAACAAAGCAGCGCGGTGTTTGAGGTACTTGCGATATAGTAAAGCTGCCCATAACCTGGGGACTGTTAACACGCTACCGGTAGGAGCTAGACCAAATAGAGGAACTGCGCAAAATACGATGCACGTAAAACCAATTAACAGCAACCAACAAACACCATCCACCGAAAAATAACCGTCGTCTTCAAGACCAATTTTTTTTGAAAATTCTTTTTATTAGTAATAAATACAACACAAAACAAAAAAGATTGCTGATACAATTAGAATTTTATACAAGAACATTGTAGTCGAGCATGGCCGATCATTACTTCATTTCGCTTAGTACAGTTATCTACTTGTTTTGGTAATCATACACAAAAAATTACGCATTATTTTCGTGTAAAGGCATTCTTCTCATGAGCGCCCGCATAAATAAATTTTCTCTCCATATAAGGGCTTTGTTGGATCCAAATTCCCTATTGATAATTTTTTTGTTTGTTTTGCTACCATGGAACAGCTTTCATCATAAAATATTAAAAATTGAACCTTCTTCTAAATGGGTTGTTGTTCACGAGAAAGAGAGTGGGGTTCAAGATATACATTCATGTGTATGAAATTTGATCCACCTCATTTCCTTGTCAAGTTACTATCACGAACAAATTTTCATCATAACACATTAACAATCAGGCCTTTTTCGCATATAAGGGAATTATATGGTCATACCTTAAATTCGGATCTCTATTGACAACAACTGGGCCGTTCGAATGTAGCGAACGACAGGAAACGGTCAAAATTGGCCAACACGAAAAGTGTTGCGTTCCATCAGGACAATGTCAGCGTAGATTCTTTAGAGACTCCGGAAGCCTGATTAGGAAGTTTTGATGCATCCATCATACTGTCCGGGCCTAGCACCGACCGATTACCATGTTTTTCTTGCGTTGGAAAATTTCCTTAGTGGCATATTGTTTATGTGCGTATTTATGGGGAAACGGACCCAAACCGCAACATAATGTAGTACAAGTTTAATCCTTACATGGGGCAGGATCCAAAAATAGGCGTAGATGCTCCAAATTTTGTAGAGTTCATTTTCGTAAGAAATTACTATAATATTATGGGTCAATTTTCATCACCACCTATTAAAACTTAGACTTTTCTACTCTACAAAGGATAAATAATAAATTACTATTATGACATAATTTTCACCAAAAAGGCCCACAGAGGTGAGTTTTATCATATTATTCTTAAATTCATTACACCAAAAGCTATAGCGACTAAAATTTGTAGCTTTAAATTAATTTTCTTATTGATAACAATACGAACTACTAGAAATGCTTGAATTTTTCTTTAATAATATAAATTAACATCCGAAGACACAACACAATGATGCGTTATTCCTGTTTTCAATTTAGAAAGCCTCAAGTGGTAAAGACTATGGGAAACGCGATACCGGATTAATTTATAAGAAAAATATGTGGTTCTAGAATCAAAAGTAAAGATATCACCATGAACGTGCACAAAACAACGATACAATAAATTAATGTAAAAGCAAATTATATTTTTTAATCAGTATTAAAGTAAAAAATGAAGAAAATGAGCTTAAAAGAAAAAGCATAAAGATGTACTTCACTGACGATATAAGGCCAATATGCTGATTTAAAAGCCATACTTTAAATTGAAAATAAATTGCATTCGTTACTTATTTTTCATTCCTTAGAAAAAATATTAATAGATAAAATTCAAATAATATACAAAAAATTTAACACAAAATAAACGTAAATTAAAAAAAATGCCTCCAAATTAAGATAAACTGCTTTTTTTTACATATCACTGAAGGGTGATAGGTGTATTCAGAAGGAAGCGTCATAGACCTCACAAAGTATATATATTCTTAGCTAGCATTACACTTTAAATAGATTTAACTATGTTCGTCTGTTCGTTCGTGGGCCTGTCCGTTAGTGTAATGAGTGTTGTAAACATACAACTAACATATACATAAATGAAGCTATCGACTTCAAATTTGGTAGAACCATTGGAAGTTCTTCACGCAGCCTGGTATTGAAAATAAGTAAAATCGGTCAAACGACAGAACCACACTGAGAACCTCTGTTGCTTTTTGATTATTACTCATAAACTACAGCAGATAAACGTACAGATAATTGAACAAATATTCTATGGGAGATGCTGTAGTATTTGTAGAAAATGGAAACATTTGGGCACTCCTACCCAATATTATAGGGTATTAAAGTTTAATTTTTTTCAATATCTTTATAAGGCGCAGAGACAAGCTTCAAAGGCCCCATATATAAATTCTTTGAATTTGAAATGCACTTAAACATGTCCATCTGTTCGTCTGCCCATCTATATGTCTGCGCAGCTGTTTAGTATTTGTAGTAAATATTCTCACGACGTTCACAAGCCTATGCGACAAAAATTTAATTCTTTTGTTTTTTTTTTTGTTTGCTTTTGTCGAATAACGGTGATGGGTAGTTGCTTTGTTTTATTTGTTTGTATGCATACAAAATCATATAATTTGCCGATTCCCGTAAAGTTTGGTAAAAAGTTGGCTAAGTTAAAGTCGCATCCCGAAAATGGAAATAACGTATCATTGTGTCTGGCCACTATTGACTGCGTATGTTGTTGTAATGACGCGGTCTACCAGCGCATTTTTCATACAGATATTCACACAAAAATGTTTTCAACATTTACAAGGGTATGTTGTTTTCGCATCGGAAGCAAAATATAAGCAGACGCGTTCGCCTTTTTTGCGAATCAACAATTTGGTCTTTGGTGTTAATTACAACTATTATTATATACGATTTTGTAAACTCTGCAGTGCTAGTTGAAATTTACCGGTTTCTTCGCTTTTAGGAATGCTTCCGTTGACTCAAAAAATTATCCTAAGCGGTCTATGACCAAAAGGCTGTCCCACAGTCCCACGGTTCACGAAGAAATTTTATGTCGTCTTATGGGTTAGAAAGTAATTTATGAAAAATGCTGCTGAAAACTCTCACCTACCAAAGAGGAATTCCATGAATGCTTACAGCATTCGAAAACAAAGACTTAGATGGATTTGCTAAAAAATCGCATCTAAGCATCATTCAACCCTTTGCAAATTCTATTAGTACCATAACAGCATCCTTTGATGCGAATTTAAATTAACTGGTATCTCAAGCACTTTTCTCGCAAAATTAACGCACGTAGAGGGTATAGTGTTAAAAGTTATATTGTCATTATAATATGGATCTGCATTTGTTGGTTAGCAAAATTTAATGAAGCGATTTGAAATTTTCTACCTTTTTTTAAACTTTTTTTGTTTTAGTTATTTGATTTATCAAAGCATTTCACATTCAGCGAAACGTATAGTCATCAGGTTTCATCGTTTCCTTTGAATTTTGACATTTTAGAAATGTTTAAATTTTCATTTAGGGAGAGAATTATGGCACTCACAACTCAACTCATACGCATAAACATAACCAGGGCGATTTTTTACGCCAAATCGGGGTAATTCACAACAATTTTAGAAAAGGATAAAAGTTCCATCACAACATCACCGCAATGGACCTAAAACATATACGTAGCATGTATCTATATTGATCCACCCTTAAAAATCATTTCTGATCAGACTTCAACGCCTGTAGCGTTTTCAATAATCAACGGTCAGCTAACCATACAATTCATATCCAAATTAGAAAAATACGCTGAAGATAAGTGCAGTCACATCATCAAAAAAAAATTGTGGAATTGAGATCTACACAGATATTTAAAAATTTGTCGAATTTTTTAATCAACTTTCGCATGAAATTTTTCTTTTTTAATCACAATTACTGAATAAGTGTCATAATTACTTACCTGCCAATGTGATGCCTATATTAGTGGTATTATCTCTGGGTAAAGTAATGGTAGCGTAAGTAGTGCCACGTTCTGGCGCTAACCCAGAATCTTCCGATTGGGCTGGACTCATTGCACGATCGCCTGAAACGAGCGCATGAACACAAAAAGTAAACAAAACGGACACAAAAGAGTTACGTTATTAAAAACTAAAGTTAAGGAAACTGGGAAAACGACCAACGATCAAAAAGATATCAATTTTTCTTCTTTTTCTATGACCAGCTAGTCAGGGAACGTTTCCTATTCGTGTGGGCACGGTGGTGATCAGGAAAGGTTGAAAGATGAAATTCTTAGAAGATCTATTATATTTACAAATTATTTATAAGAACTTATAGTCAGAATGCTTCGTCTTCTCTTCTTCGTTCGAATATTACGATTCCCATGGCTCTCTCTTACGGGAAAGATGCATTAAACCTTGAGTTACTAATTTTTTATACCAATCTTCAGGTTACAAAAACAACACAAACATACATATCGATATATATTTCGTTAAATACAACATTTATACGTCTACGCTTCATACCTTGCTACTAGTTTCCGTTTGATAAGAACGAAAGAGAAGGTTTTTTCATAACTTTCCTTGTGCTTAAATGCAATTAAAATGTTTATTAAACAAACACTCCCACGAGGAAACATTAAATGTTTATTGATCATAAATATGAAAAGTTTTCGAAATTTAGGTCAATTATTCATCACACACACAAGTACATATGCTCATTTGCGTACGTTTTACAATTAAGAAAATAATAATTAAAAATTGAATATACAAAATAAAACTCACCAAAATATTTACAACACAAATTAAGAGGAAAGCAATAATGGTCAGATATGTGTTGAGTGAGCATTGAGTGATTGTGACATAAGCAACAATTAAAAGGAACAATGTTCCTACGCAAATTACAAACTGTGCACAAAGAGAAAGTCTGGGTGATCAGCAAAAAATAAAACCATTCGCGTCTAACTTGTAAATTCAATTATAGGGTGAGAAATCTCCGCAGTGTGATTGCAGTTGGTGGTATGTCTTTATAACCGCCACCGCAAACTAAAGTAATGGTAAGTTTGTGGTTGCGGTTTTACAGCCATAATACGCTTTAGAGGTTTTTTAAAATACACATTGAATATTTTTGCCCTACTTATTATTTTGCATTATGAGTTAGCCTTCTTTCTATAAGCGTGTTTTTATTATTCACGGCATCTCGCACGAATAAATTATGATAACAGGCAGATTATGATAGGTGTACTTCACCTACGGTGGTCAACAAATTGTTAGTTAGCTTTTTTAAACGAGTCGTTTTGTTGACAGCTTAATATAAAAGTTTAACGGAGAAACCGCTGGTAAGTTTTCAGAAATTCTTTTATTTGGCTTAATTGTTACTTTACACCTTTTAGAATATGGTGATAATATAAATCACATGGAAGAAATTTTTTCTTTGAATTTGTTCCTTAGAGGTCTCGCCCAATCACTCCGAAATAAAATTCTGTTACGGGACATGATAAGTGTCTTTGCTAGTTAAATTCGAACTTATATTCACACCCTTTAACCAATATTGATCGAAGACCATACTCTGCTAGCAAAAGTCGGTCTACCGTATAGTATCAGTTGAAATTAAACTCCAAAAAAAAGTTTGACTTAAAATAGAGATGGTACTCTTTATAGTGATGTATGTCTAGGTAATGTAGTTTAAACGGCATATTTATCGTCACGCAAACGCCTGGTAGCATAGGACATAATTTCAAGCAAAGTATATTTTTTACTGAAGTCTTGCACGTGGCCAGTGACAGCTGTATGTACTAAGCCATGTTAGCATATTGACATACTATCTGAGGTACTGGTTTTGTCCACTACGGACATGTTCGCAAATGATATAAGCACAATTTCCGAGCTCGATTTACGACTATCGGCTAAGCATATATATAAAAGCAGGTATAGAACCTAATTTTTGCGATAGTGGTCGCCTCACTAAGACACACAGACATATTAGTGGTCTGAAGAACGAAAGGACGCTAGTGTCAACTTAGGCCCCCGTGCATAGTCTACATTTTTGTCTTTGATAGAAGGTGGGCTATGTTCACGCTGAGTTCGGTAAGATTGGGCAGTGTTAACAGACCAACAACCGATCATAAGAAGTGAACAGAGAGAGAAAGTGCAAACATAAACATATGTTGCGAAAACTGCAAAATAAAAAAAATGCATTGTTAGTCTCCACATTGAAGTTTAAGTATAAACTCGGGAGAAAGTTACAATACCCAAAATGCCATTTATTAGGGTGCGTGCATTAATTTTGAGAACTTTTCGGCTTGAAAAAAACATTCATTGAAGAAAATTGGTACAATATACATTAGTCAAAATATTTTCCACCATTTTCTATAACTTTTTCCCGTTTTTCTTGCAAGCATGGCGATACCGCGTTGGAAAAATAATATTGGTTTGGCAGCGATCCAATCCTCGACCCACTTTGCGGAGCCGCCTGCCACACAAACTATGCTGCATCGATCTGAACAAGTAGTTAAGCGGAAGACGTCATGTTCGATGAGTACGCTGGATGTGGCAAAACTTCCCATTCGATCTGCAACAGTGTGTTCTGGATAACACTTGCAATAAGTGGCCAAAAAAGAGCATTTTCAGTCACTTCGTGTCGCCACTTTTAGATCGTTGAAATCAAAATCGTCAATTGAGCTATGATGGAGCAGCATTACCATAACCTTCTGAACGTATTTGGGGGGGGTTCGGCAGCAGATTTCTTCAAGTAAGCAACAGAATCAATCAATAATATTCAATGGAAAACTGTTTTTTTATGCAGAGAAATGCCGAAATCATTGAATTTAATCATTATGTACACTGGTATTTATCGCTTTTACCTGTAAAAATGAATGCAAGCACCTATCAAACACATTCCGAGAATTAATACAATTCCAGTTTTTTGATGTGTCTTCAAAGGCGCCGGCAACTATCAGGGTTTGCATGTGAAAACGATAGAACGTCCTACCTCCCTCATTCCTTAGCTTCCGCCCTGCCTCAGGCAGGCGGGACGCAGACGAGGAGGTAGGGATAGCAATGTCAAGTTAAGCACATTGAAAAACGGAATGTGATAGCATGGAATAACTCAACAGCATTTCCGCTTACGTTTTTTCTTCGAACTTTAAATCTACCAGCAGAATTTAGCCTCTTCATGCCTTTGATCGTATGTGAGAACGTTTAAAACTATAATTGTGATCATCTAGGCCGGGATCCCACGTGGTCTTCACCACGTTATGAACATATACTCAGACCAAATGGCCTGCACTCGCTAGGGAAATACAGATTTGTTTTGGGTATTACCTTTGTGTGTGAGCTGCTGAAAGGAACAGTAAACACTCGGGCCTTATTAAGTACAATTGAAGTGAAATGTTCTCACCGCATATTTCGTCAATTTACTTTAATTAAACTCAATCACTCCAAATTCAATTATAAGCTAATTAGCTCCTTTGGGGTTTTTTGCGACACCTATCATTTATTATTATTTATTATTTATATTATTTATTTCTATATTTTGCGATATTTCAATCAAGGATGGCAAATCTTTGCTGGTTGCAGATGAATTCCCTGGTAAAAGCAATTTAGTTTGAAGATTTTCTCATACGTAGTTTATGTCTACGTATGGTTTCTTATATTTGTGTATAATTAGCATAGTTCTTCTGATTTCTATACATCTCTTTTATAGCATATTAGCTTAACCCCTATCTTTATCATAATTAGCAACAGCAAAAAGATAAAAAGTAATTCTTTTTCTTTTCTATCCTAAAATTAGTTGATTATCTAAAGGTAGCCAATATTTATAAGTATAAGTAAGTTAATATATTAATGTGATAAACAAACATTTAATAATAAATTATTCACTATGAAGTCTTGTCGAATTGGTTATACCTAAAACGATGTTTTAAAGTGTAATGTTAGAATTACGAAAATATTGTACAAAGAAATCGTACGAATTCGTATTGTACAAGAAATTGAGATGGTTAATGTCTCATTTAGCAGGAGTTTCGATCTCTACTTAAAGCGACAATAGTTTGGGAAATTAAACCTAATTTCATTTCTTAAGTTTATGCCAACGTCGACATTAAATCGAAGCCGTGCAGATTTTATCGTTAACCTCACCTATTTGGTTGGTAATAGATGCAACTTTACCCGGATTGATCGCGGAATTTGAATCAAAGGGCTAATCAGATTGACTTTTAAAAGATTTTTATTAATTTCCCCATCGACAAGTTATTGCAATACTCGCCGACATAAAGATGGCCACCAAATAGGCCACATTTTTTAAGACATTTACGGCGATTTGAAAAAAATCAATAAAATAAGCGTCAAAATCAAACATTAGTACGGAATCCAAGCGTGTAAAACAAACTAAACCTATATTTATGGTCACAGAACCAAAAAACTAAGTTTGTTTATTTATTTATTTTCGTGAAACTTTAGTTATCATACACCCAAAACAAATATAAATAAACAACGGTAAACAAATGCAGTGAATTATACATAACAATACAATGACATTGAATTGTCTAAAAGTTTATTTCAACGTAGATTTTTTATTTGTTTATTTTATTTATTATATTTTAATTCTACTCATACATGAAACTCGACTTACCAAATAACAGTCGAGTTCAATTGACTCTTAAAGCAAAACATATATTAATTAATATTAAAACTTAGCATAAGTAAAAATAAAACAAATAAGAAGGAAAAAAGAACAAAAGAAAAAAAGCATGTACACAACTAGCATAGAGCCACACTTACAACCGGTACAGAACCAAATTGCAAAGGAACCTCTAAGTCATCGCAAACATGTGTAAGCTTGGCACCCAATAATAGTTAACAACAATTAATTTTCGAATAATAATGACGTTCTATGGTTAAAAGCTAGTTTAAGTACGATATTGGTAAATCCCGTGTACTAAGCAATGTTGCTTTAATGGACTTTGAAGAGTCAGATAAAGAGAACAGGTGAAAGACGTCATTTAGGTTCTTGCAAACAACTCTGAGCGGGTTAAATAGCTCATAATTAAACTTACACTGACTAAGGTTAACCAAGATGAAGTGTTAGGGACATTAAAACTAATTTCACCAAGTAATAAAGGCGAGTCAATAGCACCATTTATTACTTTGATTACAAAGGAAACGCCAAGAACAAATCTACGTTTCTCAAGAGACGGTAAGGACAACAGAAGCAACCTATTTTCATAGGGAGAAAGAGAGGCAATCGGATCCCAACCCAAATTCCTAAGGGCAAACAGCAAGAATTGCTTTTGAACAGATTGAATTGAATCTACATAGCATCTGTATGAAGGAGACCACACAACAGAGGCATACTTGAGTATAGATCTAACGAAATACATGTGCAGCCTTTTTGAAATGTAAGGATCATCAAGCTCCTTGGACCACCTTTTTATAAAACCAAGCGCGGACCTAGCTTTGCTTAACGAGAGCTCAATATGCAAGTTAAAATGTAACCTATGGTCAAAGAGAACGACTAAATCTGTGAACAAACCGACGTTCTCCAACTTGTGCTAATCTATGAGATACTGAGTAATGAATGACTTCCTCTTTGAGAAAGAAAGCTTCTTACATTTATTTAGATTTAGTTTCAGAAGATTTAAAGAGCACCATGCCACCAAATTATTCAACTCACCTTGAAGCTGATGTGATTGCGATTCAACAGAGAAGGAAGAAAACAGTTTCACATCATCAGTATACATTAAGATCTGGCTGGAATTAATCACCGATGGAAGATCGTTAATGTATAAACTAAATGAAATGGGACCTAAGTGGCTTCCTTGAGGTACGCCAGATATAAAGGGGAATTCATCCGAGGTGATGAAGTTAACCAAACCCCTGAAGGATCTATTGTGCAGATAAAGGCTTATCCATTTCACTAAATAGAAATGGAAGCCAGAGGCTTAGAGTTTAAAGATAAATAAGTTATGGTTAACCATATCAAACGCTTTGCTTAAATCAGTTTATATAACATCTGTGCGAAAGCCACTAGAAAAAGCCTTGAAAACATGACAAGTAGACTCTACAAAATTGGTGACCACAGCGCAAGATTTAAGTACACATGATGGAATTCAATCAGGTCCAGGCGCACAACTGTATTTTAGGGAACTCAACCCTTTAAAAACGTCATCTTCAGAAATGACCAAATTAGGTATGGAAACCAAGTTATAGGATATGGGTAGTTTGCTAATAAATCGAAACTAGAAGTCGAAAAGTTTCGACGGAAATACTCAGCAAACAGAATTGAGATTTCAAAATCATCCGAGGAATCAGAGCCTTTAAAAGAAACATGCGAGTAATGTGTAGAAATTTTTCTTTTTGAATTAACAAATTTAAAAAAGCATTTAGGATTAGCAAACAAAGAGGATTTAATGAAGTGAAGGTATCTGCAATAATAATGGTGGTTGAGGGAGTTAAATCTATGCCTTGCACTCGATGGCAAAATAGTCGAGCGCAGATCCACTTTTCGAATATTTTTTGAATAGCGTGTTTTTTCTATTAATTTAATTGTCTTATTAAACCACGGAGGACATCTGCTTAGAGGTCGGCACTGCTTGATCTGAACAGATGCAGCAATAGCTAGATTTAATGTATTGTAGAACGATGACAATAAGCCTTCAATACTTCGGGTTGAGAAATCAAGCCTCATATGTGAAAGATGGTTTTTTGGCAATACAATATTGATTTTTTGAAAATTATATTTGTTTGAAAAAGTTTGATTTGGCACATTAAGGCAGTTTAACGAACCATCATTCTTATGATGAAAGAAAATGCACATCGATGGGTGATAAGGATCCTCAGGTAAACTAAAAGGTGGATAACGATTTACGTTAATCTCAGGAAAATTGGTAAAGTAGAGATCAAGCTGTCCATCATTACAATTAGGGGTACGGTTATATTGAGCTAAATTATGATCAAATAATTCATTAAAGAACACAACCATCCTATCAGATGTTGAAGTAGGAATCAAACAGCAACAGACGACACCATTTAATTCAATACATAAATGTAAAATATAGATGGCTAGAATAGCAGTAAGCAGTGGACAGCTAATAGATTCAACGAAGAGTAAAACGAGTGAAAAGACATTGTAGAAAACCAGAAAGAAAGCCGTCAGTCGTTAGGTCGAAATCGGAGAGTAAGGTTGCACAGTCGTTAAGTAAAGTCAAATTGAAAAATATAGCAATCGTCAAATCATTTTGAATCGTGAATTTTAATTACTTTACAATTAACATTAGTCTAAAAATCTTTTAATCTAATAAAATCAAATCACATTCTTTACCTAAATATGTAATTCATATAAAATAATGTTAATAGCAAAGAGCATTGGTTAAGCACTGATTGGCTCCCAAACCAAACTAACATTAACACTTTGTAACATTTGTTGCAAATGCAATTCTGTAATAGTTTGTTGAATTTCATAACTATGAGTCGCGGTTTTAAAGAAAAACTGGCATGCCTGAGCGATTGGTATGCTTGCACCAGACAATAAGCAACGAGATTAAAAATGGAGTCGGTGTATGAAGTGTGGCATCGACGTTAATTGTCAATGTTAGTAAAAGTTAGTAAATTAAAATGTCGGACATTTTTAAGACATTTCCTGTGCAATGAACTTAAGTTAATAAATGGTTTACATAGTACAATGTAATTTTATGAACAATTGGTAATATGTATGCACCTAATTAAAATGTGAGAAATTAATTCAGTACAATGGAAAGATGATACAAAAGAAGGAGAATTCAGTTGTAAACTATAAACGGACATGTTAACCTTTGCTGCAAAAGACGAAAGAAATTTCATTTAATATAATATCGCATTGTGACATATTGAACATGTTTGAAAAGACCAGCAGAAAGGGAAAGAAAAATCCATGGCTTTAAGTAAATAATAAAGTAAAAAATTTAGGGATATTAGTTGTGCATTTGCTTGTAAACTTACGCGATACTGAATATAATCATTACGCAGTATTCTCTAATTTTGTACATATAATTAGAGCCTTATTAAAGTTCGGCCAATAGCAAAATGTATATAAATTGACAAAATATGGATTCAAAGGCTGCCGGATAACTTAAATCATATGCTCGCCAGTGCTGAAAACGTCACAACGCTTGAGATTTAAATCCGCAACCATTGAGCTTTTAGGCGCGATCCTTTGCCTACACGGCTACTCATGCGAATGGAATTGCAAAAATATATCGGTATTAAAGCATTCAACTTTATATCGATTAAATCATTTATAATAAGTGTGAGTACACTATGGCAATTACAAAAAAAACAATTAAAGAAAAGGTTTATTTAATTGTATTTACAAAGCAATAAAAGCCTAAAGATGCAGAATGTCAACAAGTGTTGCATACAAAATAAAAATCATTTAAAATCAAATCTCTATTGTATAGGCAAATAATTAGACAAGTAAAATAAATTTAGTAGGTTACTTTTTTCTTTCCTGTTCAGCAATAGTCACACCGCATTACCTGATCGTTATGACTATTGCGGATTCTGCATCTTGATAAAAAGAACATTTTTGGTAATCCTTATAACAAACTTGTAATGCAATATAATGAGGAGAATAAAGAAACAAAATAACAAAAAAATTCTTATTTAAATAAATAAGAAAGAAAAAAAAAGAAAAATAGCATGTACACAACTAGCACAGCTACTCTACAAACGCTGAAAGACCGCAATATACAAATCGAGTTATAAAAACTTTCATAGACAACGCTATATTGGATATTTTCATAACGATGAAGCCTGAAGACGAAAATGAAGTTAGGGTTGGTGACAGCTTCCGGCATCTTTTACGGCATATCAAAAAACTGGGGTTCTATCAATGCTGTGAAATTATTGCAGATAATTTCTCAATATTTTATTTATTTATTTTGTACAGATATAGATTACATAGCGAAAATTGTTTTGCAACTTTGCCACAAAATGAAAGTAGTCGTGATTGGTTCAGCGAGATATCACTAATGCAGAAAAAATATTTTCAGCTATTAGGCGCCCAAAATTCGTTATAAGTGCCTTGCATATATTCGTTAACAATAGATTCGTTAGCAATAGAGGACATGCTGAACGTCAAGGAATCAAAATACATAATTTCAATAACACAAAGAAGGAAAGAAATAAGAAGAATAAACAAAAACACGAGACATGATTTTAGCTAAAAAATGATTTAGATGATTTAGATAAAAAGCGGAAGAAAGACAAACAACAAATGTTTGCTATAACAATTATGATATTCGTGATTTTAAATCTAATAAAGAGAGTGTAAAATTATAGCCAATAGGGATTATCCATCAAGGCTGATAAATAAATAAAGAGCTGCATAATAAATAAAATAATAAACCAAATTAAAAGCTGAAGAAAAAAGCATTCACGCTAACAAGTCCTGTGTCTTAGACGCGAAGTTGCTTATGGCTTACATTTGTATATTTCTCCAAGCAGTCTATACATAAGCGTAAACCTTATCTACCCGCAATATATTTTCGGATTTCGAAATATGTAAAAATAAAAAAAAGAGTTGAAGAGTAACACAAGTAGAAAACTTATAGTCGGCTCTTTTATATCCATCATTGTCATCTTAAAATCTACAAAAATATTAAATTGTCATACTCTATAATATTGAATGGGCGTGGCTGATTAATTTCATTTTTATAGAATATATGTGGTAATTTTTATCGTGTCTATTGTAGCTTGTAAGTAAAAATAAAAATTTGGTTTTTTGTCCATTACTTACGAACTATACTGCTTGTACAAAAATAGGCAAAATTGACCACGCCTTTTTCAATGCTCGTATAATGCACAGAAGCCCACACACATCCATGGAACGAAAACTTTCCGTGTTTTTTGCTTATTATTGATAAAGTACAGCACATGGCCGCCCATTATTACAGAGTATGCAAATTTAGTTCTTGTCCTCTTTTTAGGATTATGGTGATCGGTATAAAAGATTCCGTCGCGATGAATACAATTTTTTTATTTGTTTTTTTCTAGCTTCATTGGAATCGAAGGGAAGATAATAGAATAATAATAATCGAAGAAGTTATTGAACTAATATATTCGAAGATTAAAAAAAAACATTTTTCAACAATTTTAAAAAATTTTAACACCGCAATCGTTCTCAAGAAGCGTATTTAATTTAAACAAGTAAGAAATTTAAATTCGATTGGGACCGAATCTGTTATATCGATCACTATTATTAATGTTAAATTTCCTGAAACATTTACAATGATACACCAAAAATTCAAGCCAATTAGTTGTATGATATTGGTCAGCACATCGTAAGGTTTATTCTAAATTATATTTCATGTATATATAAATATAAATTATATTTCATATAAATTATACTTCATGTGTATATAAATAAATTATATATGAATGTATATAAAAGTAAAAAAAATATATATGTAATATATATTAATATATCATAGTGACTATGTATATGAGAGCAATAGAGTGGATACCTTATGGTGTAAGCACTGTTTGGATTCGCTTTTCCGCCTTATCATAAGAAGTTTCCTTAAAATTTTTACATCCAACGTAGAAACGATGGGAGAAAAGTACATACTTGCTAGTATGTGTGCGACATAAAACTTACTATGATTTATAAATATTTAACACATTTATCTATCTTGAAATTAAAAACGTTTCGATCGGCTCCGCGCTATATATGGTCTCCTTGCTTGTTGGTATGTCGCCGCAGGTGCTTCATTACCTTATTCTTGATGGTTGAACAGCAGAATCAATTTCTAAACTAAAATTAGCTTCTTGATGACAACGGAAGCCAAAAGAAATCTCATCGCCTATCGGAAAAAGTATTATTATCATTATTATTATAAATTTAGCCAGAGAATAAAGTGTAAGACTAAGAAAGCCTTAAAAGCGCTAGCATGCATCTAAGCCTTTCGGCTTTATTAAAGGCTCTTCCGCACTTGAGATTTGAACCCACGACCATTGAGTTGCTAGTCGAGACTCTTGAATTTAGACGAAGTAGAATAATATATTTTGTAAAGAAGCGATTAGGCCTAACGATACGGGAAGTCTTAGTTCCAGAGTTACGAATTTGCGTACAAATTAAATAAATGAATTTGGACTGCGTTTTGATTTCGTATTTTTTAACACTTTTTAAACCATCTAAACTTTATAGACTTATATAGTTTCATACAATGGATTTTTAGAAATTCACATATTGATCTATTTGAACCCAAGCAAAAACATCAAAGCCTTACACTTTGCTTAATGATACTGCACTCGCGTGCGTGTCTGTTTGTCCGCCTCGCTTACTTTGCCAATTTGTTTGGAAGCTTTTTATTATACGAAATCTTTGTATGCCTCTTGTTTGTTAATGATGTGTAGCCTCTATAGAAAATACCAAAAAAAAAAAACAAACAATGCATTATCAATTGCTTATTCACATAAAAAGATCTTTGTGGTAATATCCCAAAAAAATATATAGTTATTTAGCACATTATGTTGTCTGCAGTAAGGGATGAACATTCAATTCGAATTCATATATATTATATAAATAAATGTGTATAAATGTAATTTTTTAAGTTTTACAGTCAAAATATGTTTCTTGTTGGACCACAGGTGCAAGGTGATTTACATATGTTAGCTTTAATGTCCGTTTGTGAAGAAACAACGTTGTAGAAGCAATTTAGCTAAACGTAAAAGCGCTAAAATCAGAGAGAACTAAATTACAACAGTTATTTGAGAATATTTTCAAAACAAAAGACAGTGTCAGAGACAACAAAATGTGTAGGTGGTCCGACATTTTGATCAAAATTCAAACTAGGAGATTATTTCGGAGATTTTGTGCTTCTCTTCTGAATAACAGCAGAAACGCTGTTAATTAGCAACCATTTGACAGCTTACTCTTTCATTCGCATTAAATGGTTAGGTACTGATTCTGTTAATTGTTCCTTGATAAGACGTCGCATTCCCTCAACCGTTTGCAAATCAAAAGCATGTACAATTCTGCTTTTTTAAGTGAATATGCGCTATAATATGCATGTAAATGGTTATGTCCGAGAAAAACCAAATAGCGCATATGTTTGTAGGAAATATAATTTGGTTTCTTTTCATCGTGCATTTTGAAGAATTGATGAACTCTAAATTTTATGTTCGCCAATTGCTTCGATAAAATTTTATTGACTATTTTTATATCAAGAAATATGAAGAAATTTTTTATTAATAAAAAATTATTTTGCAATTTATTATATTTAATTTTATCTAGTTTACTTATTTTATTTATGTATTCATTAATTTTATTTGCTTGCTTTATATAATATATTTGACATATTTTATTAAATTTTTCCATATCACACATGAATTATTCTACGCGGCATCTATTTATATTATATGGTTGTTACACTGTTTATACCCCGGAATTAAACAATCGAATAAATGATAAAACATGAAAAACGCTAATCAATTTACGTTGTGTTAGAATATGTAGCATTTGATGAATATATAAAACTTAGAAACCTTCGGAAGCATCAGCGACCCAAAAAAAAAAATATATTCTTGATCAGCATCAAATTCGATTTAAGATCGTTGGATTTAAGAACGTTCGTCTGTCCATCTGCGTAATGTCTGTTGTAAACATTCTCCTGGCCGCAAAAATAAAGCTATCGACTTCAAACCTGACAGAAACATTGGAAGTTTTTGCACCATGTAAATTGAGAACTCCTCCGTTTTTCGAAAAAAAAAAAATTGGTTTTCTGCTCATTACTTATGAAGTACGGCAGATAAATCTATAAAAAGGTGAGCGCGTGTTCTGTAGGAAATGCTGTACTGCTTGTGCAAAAATTGACCACGCCTACCCAATATTATAGTATATCAAAATTAAGTTTTTTTCAATACCTTTATAAGGCGCAAAAGCAAGCTTCAAAAAGCCCGTAAAGTAGGTAAATTCATGGGCAGCTTCAAATTTGTAATTCACTTGAACATGTCTGTCTGTTCGTCTGTCCATCTGTTCCTTTGCCAAACTATATAACACATATTGTAAACATATGAAGATATCGCCCACAATTTTGCAAAATAATTTGGAATTGACCTAACCTTTTCCAAGGACACGCGTGCAACGCTCACACGCCTATGCGACAAAAATTTTTATTTTGAAAATAAAAAACATCAACCGCGTCCAATCAATTTTATAAAGCATGAAAATTTAGCTCTTTTGTTTCTTTTTTGTATTTTTTACGATAATGGTGATGGATATAAAAGATTCGGTCACGAAAGAATATAATTTTCTTATTTGTTTCATATATATATTAATATTTTTTCGGTTATTTCAGAAGAAAACCAAGAGGCAAGAACAAGGGAAAGGAAGTATATCAATAATCACTCTTTGCCAGACTGGAATAATATACCAACGTGCAAACTGAGCTGAACGCATATGCTGTTAAACAAACGTGCGAATTATATATGCGCCGTTGAAAGCTACATATAGACACATGCCTACTCAATATACATACTTGTCTATGTCATTAATTAAGTAAAATATAAATGTTCGACAAAATACAAAATGAGGTTTTCACTGCTACACTTTTTATATACTTATGCAATATATATATATATATATATATACATATACGTCCCTGTGACTGGTGAAATGCTTTTTTACGGGCTTAAGCATTTCTCCAAGACATCAAGCTTTTTAAACTAATAAGTACTTTTCGAAAATCAAGAAAACCATAAAAAACCTGAAAATTTGAATAATCCATGTCCGTCTTTTTTTGAGACTATTTCAACACTTCTTCTGGAAAAACTGACTCTGACATATATGATATTTCTAATTTACTGAAGTAAATTTTGAAAACTCTATAAATATTTTATCGAGTGGGCGCGTTACTTTTTTGTACAGTATAGGAAAATCTTATAGCAAAACGCAAACGTTTCAGGCATGTCCGTTACGAAATGTCGAGTAAACGTATGTATTTTATCTTTCTATGTTATAATATGCAATAGCACACATACTATGATGTATTTGTCAGCGGCCACTGTAGCAGTTACAACAATACTATACAATATCGATCTTTACAGAGCGTATTAGGTACATAATGCTATCGTTTATATGTTACTTACTATCAACAGTTGTTTATTAAAAACCAAACAGAAACGAAGACCAAAAAAACTAAAATAGGGAAATGGTAGGCTTTGCCAAATTCGTTCTATATATATATACGTTCTATATATATATCGTTCTGTATATATACAGTTTCTTTTTAGGACATGCATATGTGCTTTGCGCCCGTGATGACAGGTCATTAAAAACTATATTTCATGTACTTTCAGATTACCATCTAATTAGTAATATTATAACTAGCAAAATGGATTCTAAGGAGATATGGTTCAAATATTAAATAAAACTGTTTGCAATAAGAAAGTTAATGTCAGTAAAATGTTTGAAAGACTTGTTATTTTCGTAATAAATTAATTAGTTAATCGACATTCTCTACATGTGGTATATTATTTATATATTTTATATTTATATAGAAGAAAAAGCATAAAACCTGCAAAACTCCTTAACTAATTAATAAGAATAGTAAACAATAACAATTGTGATTACATAGGCATCCATTTGCATAGCGTTTTCATAGCATGTTTTTAAGCAATTAATATACTCCGAGGTAGGAAATATTCTAGTCGTACGTGACAAAGCATGAATTATGTAGTCACATTTAATGTGAAATGTTTGCTTACAAAAATTTGGACATATTTAGCTACATGTCAATTTGGATATCATAAGCCGATTAACATCTGTATTTGATGTTTTTCCCTTCTTATTTTAGTTATGTGTATTATATTATATATATAATGGATGAGGGAGAAAATTTGGTAGTGTTTTGCTCAACTGATGCCTTTAGATATTATTGTTACGAAAATCATATATAAAACGAGTCGGTGAAACGCTAGATACACATTTGTAATGATTTACCTACCGACGTTATGAAGTAAAGTACCTTCACGCAGCTGAAGATTTTCGAAAAGATTGTTAACAGTTTAACCCTTAAAGGTATAGTAATGTAGATCTACATCGTATCTTTATATAACATACTGTTTTGCACTGTTTTTTTTTTTTACTTTTAGCTTTACTAAACCTATTTTACCATTTCTGAGCACAACTAGAATCTTTGGCAGTTTATCTCTTTATCTGTGACAATTTTCATTGTTGGCACCCTATCTGATTAAAATATCATTTTGGCAGGTGTTTCGAATTACGGTTATTCATATAAAAGGTAATAAAAACGTGTAGGGAAAATTGATTTCGTATAGACTAGCGACTAATATTTATACTTTTATATTTACTGATAAATTTATGCAAGAAGAGCCCACTCTGTTTGTGATGTAGAGATACATCAACATGCAAAATTGGTCCTATTGCTCACTAATCCTTCAAGCAATTACTATTGCTACGAAAATTCCACATTTTATGATTGAGTAGTCTATTTTCTAAGAAACGTAATTTCTAAAGATGGTAAAACAAAATCCACATTTATAATATTTTACTTAGCAACTTGCTTGGAAAAAGGTATAAAAGCAGAATGACGAAAATAAACTTTACGCGAGTCTTAGACAAACCATAGTGTTATAGACGGAACACCATGGTGTTGACGGAAGAAGAGGACATAATAGGCCAACAAGAAAGCAGTGTCCCGAATGAGAACAGAGTAACTTTAGAAATTTATTTAATAGGCTTGTCCTCACCTGGAAAAAAGATTACCTTTCCTATGGTGCCTCTCAAATAACCTACGAACCCAGCACATTAGATCCGAATATAACTAATTTAGATACACCATACAGGTGTTTCCTCCCTTATTTTATTCCTGATTTTCTTAAAAAAATTGGAGATGACACTAATCTCTATGACCCTCCATCGACGAATCTGTTTGCGAATTAAAGTAATTCATTGGTATTTTGTTGTTTATGTTGATTCAACATTTTTCTCGTATACGTCCTTGCTGCGACGAAACATTTGACGATATCTCAATAAAGAACGCTATGTCATATATCGTTTTGACGGCATAGGAAGCCCGCTATACTTCAATAACAATGAAAAACATCTTCTGGGAGATCATCCAAATCATGGTTGCTTACACAAGATGGGGCCTGTACTATACCACCTAAATATATTAGGGGTACCCATAAGTAATCAATTATTTTGCATTCATGGACAATACGTTTTCTTGAAATGACATTTTTATTTTTTATTTGTTGATGTAATCACCGTCGTTTGCGATGACTTGTTGCCATCTTTCCTGCCAAAGTTCAACCCCCCTCTTGAAAAAGTGGGGTGGGCGTGACTTAAAATATAACTCAAGGTGCGTTTGGACATCGGATAAGAAATGAAAATTTTTATTTCGTAACGAATGCTCCAGTGACCTGAACAGATGGTAGCCCGACGGTGCTTGGTCTAGACAGTATGGAGGGTGCGGTAGAAATTCCCAGCCTAACTGCTTAACTTTCTCTTGAGCAATCTTCTCTGCATGATGACGGGCATTATCTTGTTGGAGTATCACACCTTTTCTGTTCACTAAAGCTGGTCTTTTTTCTATGAGTGCGGACTGTAACCATTGTAATTGTTGACAATCCAGGTCGGCAGTAACTGTCTCCCCAGGTTTCAATAATTCGAAATGCACTATACCGGAACAATCCCACCAAATACACAATAACACCTTCCTCAGGGATAGGGTTGGTTTAGGGGTTAGACGAGGTCTCCCGTTTGCAGACAACCATTGTTTCCATCGTTTTATGTTATCATACAGGATCCATTTTTCATCTCCAGTTACGATCCCAGACAAAAATGGATCTCTGCTTAGTCCGGTGAGCATAGAATTACGAATTGTTTGCCGAAGATCTTTATTGGCCTCAGACAACAGGTGTGGAATCCATTTACCTTGTGTATGTACCTTGCCAATTTCTTTTAAATGCCTTTGTACGGTAGACCAGGTAGACCCAAGGCTTCTTGATAGTTCCTGTATAGTTAAACTTGGATCGGACTTCACTAGAGATTTTAAAGCGTCGTTATCGAATTAACCTGGGCGTCCAGTTCGATGCTTATCTGACTGGTCATAATCACTTGCAGCAAATCTTCTGAACCAACGTTGACACTTGTTGACCTTCAACACATCTCCATATATGTCGCAAATTTTGCTTGTTGTTTCCGTGGCACTTAAACCGGCGTTAAAATGGAAAAGTACGCAATTACGAATATGGCTCTCAGAAGGTACAAAGTCCGCCATTTTATTACAGGGCTACAAAAAAAATTTATATTGTTGGGAATAAATTACTAACAAACTTGTTGAAGAATAACACCAAAAACAAGTATGCTTACATGTGTCTGGTTTCCGCAGGACTAATGAGAAATGGTATCTTGCGAAAATAATTGATTACTTATGGGTAACCTTAATACTACCACCATTTTTACCTATTTCCATAGACCAACGCCTCTCAACACTTTAACAAATCTATTTAATAAAAATAGATTATTTCCTGAAATAACATTTGCCAAATAATACTCCCGAATGGAGCTACAAGACATTTGTTTATGTAGTCTCATGGTATACGCATACCGCTTCCAAGTGTACACCGGGCGAGAAGACAAAAAAAATAGACTAGCAGGTGAGCCAGACTTGGGCGTCACCAATTCTACGATTAGTCGCAATGATACCAAGAATGAGATCATATAAAGCTTTTCGATAATTTTTACACGTCATTGGCCCTGGCATAATGTTTGTCGAAACAAGGCATTCATTGTGTCTGGACTGTATAACGGAATAGATTGCCTAATTGTAGACTCGAGGACAAGAAAGATGCTTCCTAGCGGACCGTACGAGTACAAAATTTCTCATCATGATGGTCTTGACTTTTCAGCGAGTGGGAAGACAATAAGGTTGTTAATTTGTTGTGTACTTATATTGGTTCGCAACCCTTACACAACATTTACCGATACGATAAGCGACCAAAGCAAAAAATCGATACCTCTTGTTCAAAAATAGTGCAAGAGTCTAATATGCACATGGGAGGAGTGAACTTAATGGGTAGTTACTTAGGTGGCTATCGTGTAAGAGTCAAACGCCGCAAATAATACATTTCGCCTTTTCTATTATCTATTTAACCTTGCCATAGTAAATTCATGATTACTTATCAAAAAAAACTCCAATGCAATGGATATGCCAAACAAACAACTACCAAATCTTGGTCAGTTCCGCAATGATTTGGCTGATGATCTTTGTAATGTGGGATAGAACAGGTCGGCGTAGTAATAGCTCATTACAGCAAAGTTAACAGCGGAAAAAACCTAGAAAATCATCTCTTCTCTTGCCGTCTATATATGTATGAAAAGAGTCGTTGGTCACTGGCCTATATTTTCAACCAGATTAAGAATGGGTACCACACAGAAACCATGTAGCAAATGCAATGTTTCTTTATGTTTAAACGCTAAAAATAGTTGTTTCATGGATTTTGATGTTTTGTAATGTAATGAAGGGTATTATTTATGTTTGAACTATTATATTATTGAACGCAGTAAATTTGTAGAACTCAAGGAGCGATTTTGCACTATGATGTAGAAATATATCACTATGTTTTTTTTTGCTTTTAAATAAAAAAAATTCCTATGTGGTTTTCTTATTTTATTTTTCTCGATAATTACACCCATTTCCAGATGATTTTCCTTTTTTTGTTTTAAATAAAAGTTCATGCACTTAAGGGTTACCACGAAAATATCACATACTGGTAACTTGTTTATAAAAGCGTATATACATAAGCAGAATATCTGCGTAAGGCAAATTCACTTGTATCGAGAAAATTGAATCGTAATGATCGAGCGGACGAAGCCAGAAGTACGTTTAAAACGTTAAAATGTAAGTTGCTGTAAATAATCTTTTTGTAAACACATCTCCTAAGGATTATATACAAAAGCTACGTTAACACAACAAAATAACAGGAGCTTAACCTGAGAAGAAATCAAATAAATATTTTAATGCGCAAAAGGGTAGTTTACGTTATAACAATGACCTCAGCATGTGTCATGTGTGTCATGTGCTATTCTGAAAAACTTTGCATTTTTTACAATAGAATTTCAGCAAAGACCAGACCAATAAATTTAAAATCGATTTGTATATCGTGCATTACTTGTGGTACTGACTATATTAAATTTGACCAGATGTGTTTAACACCCAGAAGTGCTTAATTCACGCATTCACGTTTTATTATATCAGTCACTCACGAAAATTTTCTAAATCCATTCAAACAAGGCTGTCCGTCTGATGTCTTCCTATGTGTTTTGTGCTTAATCTACACATCGTAATGGTTGCGATATTTTGACGAACTTCGCTGACGTACTTTGCCTTAGGAATGAACCCCACTTAGAAGCGTTTTCGTATGCGTCTCTTTTGCGACCGCTCAACAACAGTCGTTATATAAAAAAGATTATAATTTTCAAATTTTCACGACAAAAATCGCTGAGTAAAATATTTTCGATATTCTAAATTGATATAAAAAATTTTTCGGATTGGCGGGCGTTTTCAACGCTGTTCCTATGAAAAGTAAGCCTTCATATGGCAAATGTAATTTTTAACACTTCACAATGAGAATTGTTCCATAGTTACAGCTTGACATAAAAGTCAAATGTACCAATTTTGGATCATATCTATATTCTGTACACAACCTTGCGTTAGGATTCTCATGAAAACTAAGCAGGTTTATAACAAAAAGGTTTATTTTTTAATATCTTGTGTTAAAAATTGGGCCATTATAGCAAATTGACAGAAATTAACCGTAGCAAATTTGCAGCCGATAGGTGTGGCTTTGGACTCCAAGATTATATAACAATGTCAATTCGGTTGTCACACATGATCAACATATTTAATGTGCGGACAGAGCAATACTATATGGTGAATAACTCAGACGCATTGATAGCGTTGCAACTCAAAGCTATCCGAATGATAATGTAGAATGATAATCAAAATATTGCTTCCAATGAATTGAAAGGGATCAAAGTGAAGCTGTGATAACTTTGATTATAAAAGCCGGGAAGAAACTAGTTTTAAGACTTTTTATTTTTTTCCAGATGGTCAAACAGATTTAAAATTAAAGATACACATGTATTTTAAAAGTCGAAACTTTATAGAAATTTTAATATTTCCTCTGATAATCGCTGTTGGTAGACTGCGACTGCTTCGAAGTGTAATTTAGAAAATTGATTCGAACATTTATACGCCACGCTTTGATAGTCCCTCTCAATTCGCATACCTTCCATAATTCAAGCAACAGATGATACAAAATATCACCCTAATCTATAAATATATATGTCCATGAGATATCATTGGATATTTCAATGCATTATAAATAGAATGACACTTGCCCCCTATGGATGGTGGATGTAATGTATTGAATGCTAGATAGTTTTTGTTTTTTTCTATTTTTTAAAATTTATTTAAAATCTATAAGATGCAATTATTCTGATATTACGAGTTGTATTTGCTTTTTTCGTAGTTAAAGCATACGCGTACACTTGGGCAAACCTGTGTAAGATTGTTTCTAAAATATTTCCGTTTCATTACGATTTATGGCCGAATCATTGCTAATTTATTGTCAACAGTTGTGCACAAAACTTTTTGAACACACGCTTAAGCACTGTACATTATACATAACAACAATCTCCATTTTGTATTATGAAATGAGAAATGAGCTAGTTTTATTAAAGTTTCACCTTCTCATTTTTGTTTTGTTTTTACACTAACTCTGTGGGAATAAAAAGAATTCCTCTTATGATTAAATGAGTCACTTAGATAATTAAAGGACTTAAAGAATTTTTCAAGGCAGCAGTTAAAGGCTAGTTGAGAGAGACAAATTCTAACCTGATAATTGTCGTTTAGCATGGAACATTGCAACGAAGCTATTTCAAAATTAATATTTGCGACTGTACGCTATATTTTTAATAACTAGATGTGTTGTATATAAGGAAACAAAGATTTAGTAAACAAAAGAAAATATATATTTAGCTTCTCTTAGCCAAAACGAAATCCACCTACCTAATAAACTTAATTAACTGTACTTATAACATAAAACGTATTTGTTGTGCTTCGCAAATTATCAGTGGAATATGTCTTGAAATTTTTAATTTATTTCTGATTTTAATGGTGTAAATATCATATGTTATGAAATATGTGTATGTTTTTCAGGAATATTTTTGGTAAATTTCACAACGATATCAGATACAAGTTGTTAATTATTCGTTAAAGTCTCAATTAATTCACCAGCAAGGGATTTAATTTTTTTGTTTTAATTTTTAATTTTTATTTTTTTTAAATTTTTTTTATTTTTTATTTATTTATTAACTTACACAATAAACTCAGCTAAAATAAATTAAGAACCGCATTCAATTGACTCTTAGAAGTAAATCGTATACTAATTAATATTAAAAACTAATACAAACTATATAAAGAGAAGTAAAGAAAAATAAAATTCATGTTTAAATAAATAAGAAAGAAACCAAACATGTACACACCTAGCACAGAGGCACAACCACAACCAGTACAGTTCCAAGCAAGCGAATCCCTAACATATTGCAAACAAGCAAAAGCTTGGCAACCCATATCAGTAAATAACAGAAGTTAAGGTTTGAATCATAGTGAGATGTTAACACTGCAAATTACTTTACATACGACATAGGCAAGTCGGGCGTATTAAGCATAGTTGTTTTGATAGACTTTAAAAAGTCCAATATTGAGGATAAGTGATAGGCATCATTTAGGTTTCTGCAAACAACTTGACTAAGCTTAACGAAGATAAAGTGCCTAACGAAGCGATTAGGGACATTAAAGTTTATCTCATTAAGTAATGTGAACGAATCGATAGTACCATTTATTAACTTAATCAAGAAGAAAACACCAAGAATAAATCTACGTTTCTCAAGTGATGGTAAGGATAATAGAAGCAACCCAGTTTCATAACGAGACAGAGAGGCAAGTGAGTCCCAACCCAAATTCCTAATGGCAAACAACAATAATTGCTTTTGAATGGATTCAATTGAAACTATATACCACCTATAGGAAGGAGACCACACAACAGAGGCAAGAGAATCAAGTATTGATCTAACTAAATATGTGTACAGCCTTTTTGTAATGTAAGGATCCTTACGGTCTTTGAACCACCTCTTAATGAAATCTAGCGTGGACCTAGCTTTACTTAAAGAGAGCTCAATGTGCAAACTTAAACGTAATCTTTGGTTGAATAGAACCTCTAAATCGATGAAGGAATCTCCGTTTTCCAATTTATGTGAATCGATGAAATACGCAGTATTAATTGACTTCTTCCTTGAGAAAAAAGGTCCTTGCATTTTCTCGCTTCTTTCATTAATATAAAATATTATACCTTATAATTACGATATAGACAGTATCGAAATAAAATTATTAACTTATTTGCCTATATTTTAGCTCATTTTTTACGATGGCGAAAACTGCTATAAGACTTTATATTCTTAAATTATTTCTATTTTGAAAACGGCTGACATTAACCTGTAAACGCGTCTTTTTACGGGTTGACTTAAAGCTTCAAAAAATTGAACACTGCCGTATCTTTTCTGTAACAAAATGTTGTTGTTTTGAAGTCGAAGTTATAATTCATCTTATGGAGCTGAATATAATGTAATGATATTTGCCAAATCACGGTTAAAATGATGTGCCAATGATTCTGAAGTTCTGTGCCAAGGCTACTAGATATGCAAAAAGTATAGAGAAGATAAGCTAAGCGGTGGAGACTTAATTGTGGTGAAGGTCTTCAGAATATTTGTGTACGCTTACAATTTAATGGAACATCGACGGTATTCGTAACGTGTTTCTATATTCCCACCGAATCTGATATTTTGGTTTACATGAGGCAACTCCAATATATTCGGTGGGTTATGAGCTGTTTAAAACCAGATGACAAGTTTCTTGTCTTAGGGATTTTAATTTCTCGCCAGTGTCCTGAGGTGTTGGCGAGGAATTTAATTGCTTTTCTCCATCATCGTACCCGCAAACATATATGGAGTTTTCGGAAGTGATCTACAACCCCTGCCCATTGTAGCTTGATATGGTGTTTAACATTAATGAAAGGTTACAAAATTTAACGTTTTCTAACGTCACTAACTTTAAAGCGCCTCGTGTTGATTCGTTTGCTCTTTCAGAGGATTGCACCATCATATCATATTTTTTGCACTGAAGAACAAGCTCACCTAAAACAATGGTAACCGCAAGTTGTCTAAGTATAAATACTTGTTCAGCCGCACCGACTATAACGCATTGAGGCATAGTTTATCTCGAATATAATGGAACTGTAGAATCATAACGCTTGATGAGGAGTCGAGTATCTTTTATAAAACGCTTTTTGCTGTTATCTCTATTTTAAAGTCTGTTATTACTAAAAGGGCCCAGTTGTGTTGTCTGGTTTGGTTTAATTGGCATCTACGTATATTAAGAAATAAAAAAAATTTGGTGGCTTAAAAGATATCAACTTGGTGGTTCGTTAGCTGGTGGCTTATCCACTCAGAACAAGGCGTGAATGTCACTCGTTAAAAAGTAAATTCTGCCTATATCTTAAATATAAGACGTCAGCTGTTTATAAGCTCAAAGCGTACTGTAAAGGGTTACCCATCCCTTATGTATTACAGCAGGTCCGAATCCCATAAAGCGTCTAAAGTACGTGACCTATTTGCTGATTGCTTTAAGAGATCGTATTCATATGTTAACTCGCCTTTGGATAATTATGCGTACTGTATGAATTCGTTTCCATCGTACGGAGTTTTCAGAAGATACAGTTCTTTCTTCTCTCTTGAGCTTAAAATTCTCTTTCAGTTCTTAACTTCTCAGTCCCTCAACTACGATTCCTTGAAAATGTGCTGAGTTTGTATGCTCGCCATTAAAGTATATCTAGACCAGGTATACTACGTCACCGCATAAAAATGCAGGAAAGATTTTCAAAATTATAAGGAAATAGCTAAACTAAGTGTTTTAGTTAAGGTGTTTGAATTTTTAATATTTATGAGGATTTCAACGGTTTGCCAGTATGTGGTCATCGTAATTGACGTGTAGTATACGTCGCGCGTTTTATCGATTGAAGCAATTAAATGTAATTTACTCGAGCTTTTCCAAGCATTTTATCAAGGTTAACCTACTAATTTATGAATTGAACTCTATAGGTTTCCCAAGAAATATAGTGTCCTGATTTGAGCCCTATCTTGCGAATGAAAGTTAAAGCATACTGCTTAATACAGCTATTTCTCGGTGTGTTTCCGTTTCGTCTGCTGTTCACCGAGGAGCCGCTTGGATGCCCTTTCATTCGGCTTATTCATTTTATGACTTACCCATTTGTGTTGGTAATGTTAGAATTCTAATGCACGCAGACGATGTTAAAATACTTTACCCGTTAGAGTCCACTGTGAAAACGGTGTTATTACGAACTGATATCTATGAGACGGTCATTTGGTGCTCGACTGGTTTTGAATTTACAAAAGTGTAAAAAGATGCTGTTTTTGTGGCGCGAGTTTGTATCCACCAATTATTACATTGGTGATTACACGTTAGATAATACATTGTCTTTTAATGACTTTGGGGTGGTTTTTGATTCCAGGTTAAAATTTAATCGTTTGTTTACGAGTTACAATGGCTTCCAAAACACTGGAAAAAAACGAAGTTCATTGACGCTTAAAAATTATCAAACAAATTGTGAAAATTAATCTCAGTAACCAATGGTGAAGTCTCAAAAGAGTATTGAGATTCTGAAGATAGTAAAACGCAATGTGTTCACAATCTCACCTGGAAATTTGGACATGAGAAACTACTTTTTCCAAACGTGTCTCGCGTGTACGCACATTAGAACAAATCGATGTCTACAATGGCAAAATTTGAATGAATTGAAGTTTGAACCGTACTCGTCGTATTCTTCAGATCAGCTCTATACTGAGTATTATCCATTTGAAAATCTCAAAGTAATGCTGCAAGGAAAAATAAATTATCAAGCCATTGGGAAAACGAAAGCGTATTTGAAAAGTTTTGGCAAAATATATTACGTAGAAGGCATTGAAATATCGGACAAACGTTGGACTGATTGTATCACTGTTGAAAAGGTGAATTTTGCAAAAAAAAAAAATTTATTTTAAAGTATTGTCTCCTAAGCGAGAGAGGTATTTTGTTTCAGAAAATCAGTGAAAAAATGGAAAACAAAACCAAATGTACTTCGTTGTTATTGCTAAGCAAACAACAAACTGAAATTGAATGGAAATTAATTCATATATTTAATATCATATTGTTTGTTTCTGATTAATGAATTCTATTTAAACTTTTGAACTGCTGTTGTTCATTCTCTAGGAAAATGGTGAAACTTGAAAATCCACTTAGTTAGATACCAGAATCTTACATCTTCAAGTAAAGCACAATTTTTATTATTTGATATGCGGAAAAATTTGGAAAAATTTAATATTCATTCAATCTCATATATTACAATTTTTTACCCATATATTGCTTAGTACATTCAAATTTTTGAATAGCATAGCGATTGTTATATTTATTTCTTTTACAGATTTATCTTTCGTAAGTTATTTGTGCTGTTTTTTTATTTATTTTATTTTTTATTTTTTTTTTATTTTTGTTTTTTTAAATAACTCACTAAACGGATGTTTAAATGAGCCGTAACAACGTATTACGCAAAATACACATGTAAAAATACGTTCACAAATAAACAAATGTATGAGAACGATGTGTGTGCTTGAATTTCTCTTATTATTTCTTTGGTGGTCGTTTGGGTATGTTGCGTAGGAACCAGAAATGTTTTTAAAATTTTTCTTTTAATATTTCGTCAAATCACTCTACACGCAATGATATGTGCCATACACAGGAAATTATTTGATTTTAGAAAGAAAATCATAAGAAAGTTTAGGTATGTAAAAGATGCGGAGAGTGAAATAATTAAACCAATTATTTATATTAAATCGTTATTAAAAAGGAGAAATAAGCCAAAGTACGAACATAGCCAATTGTATGGACATTAGTGCCAGTGAAAAGAGAAGAGCCAATATGCGGAAAAATTATAAACTCAATTAACTTTGTTCGATCACTTGAGTAGCTAACCTATAAAGCAAGTTCTTGTTAACTAGACGAGAAGACTAGAATAATCTGAATAAAAGTAACCTAACTAATTAAGCCAACACTCAAATACTTTACGTGTAATGATATAGTTGAGGATAGGCCACTTAAAGAAAGGGAGAAATGAAAAACTAATACTAATACAATCTAAATAAAAGGGAAATTCGTATGCTACACCCACTAGTTACGTCACTTATTAACATATATTACCTCGAATATATTACTGCTATATTTACATGAAGCATTCACTTGTTAACCACATTAAGAATTATGAAGGAATATGTTTTTCACTTCCATTACTGTCAATCAAATAAAGAAAGATAAAAGCAAAGTTTAAAGGATTAAGCTTGGTTGCTAAACGCAAGCGAAAACAGGCCAGCGAAATTGGATTGAAAAAACAGTGCTCAACAAAAGATTATTTGATGAGAGACGCCTACAATTCAATTTTAAATTGTCGGTAATCCGAATACAAATTCAAAACCAGATAATCGAAACACTATCTCGATAACTTAAAGCTTCCGGCTATCATGTATATGAGATGTCAAGAACTCGGAACAGCCTCGAAGCTTAAGTATATGGCACATGCAATTTCCTTCTCCTATTGCGCATGTCGTAGTACGTATGAGCTATATCACGCAATATGCAATATCAGATACTGCTCCATTGAACGTACGTTGCGCGATTGGAAGTTAGCACTTTAATTACTATATATAGTCTTCACATTATTCGCAAAGCAATCACTGCCTTAAAGCTACTATCCACATGAACTTTTTAGTAGTACCATACTGCCACCTTATCTTATATTTATATACCTCCGCACATAAAGAATATAAAAACAATATAGATAACGATGTATAAAAATTGCTCAATATTTACCAAAAAATTTTATGATAAGTTATCCTTATGCGCTTATATTAAATATTTTGATTTTAAATTAGATTACAGCTTGACGAAAACAACAATACGCCTCGAAAATTTTAGACTTTTACAACGCTATAGTCGAGGTCGGAACACAAAATCGGATGAAGAAAATTAATTCCCTTTTGGTAATGGGCGCTAATTCTTTCTTTAGTACAAAAAACAAGAATTTTAATTCTATAGTTTGACTCTCCGCTTACGCAAGCGAAACTTGTGCGCAGAGCGACTATTGCCAATTGAATAGAGAGTATGCATGCGTAGGCGAAGTTCACTATTAAGGATAAAGGCACATCATATGCTGCCAAGAATCTAAAGAAGCGAAGTTCGTTAGTATTCACTGCTTAGAAATTTTTTTAGCTGTATGGGGAGAATAAAGTGAAAAGCGGTATTCCGCTTGAAAGTTTTATTTACATCTTACGCGACTTGTGAGGATAGATAGAACCAGAGTTTATTGTATCAATCGATTTCCGATTCAATTTATCTAGCTATCTATTTATTCGTCCAATATCTAAAATGTATTAGGGCAAAGAGGAATCTTCTTGAAAATCAATCCAAATAGCGCCGTATTTTAAAAAATAGTTTATATGAAAAAAAACTGGCTTTTTTAATATTTCTCAACAAAAATAGGTGCGCTTTGGCATACTAGGTGGATGTTGAAAACTAAAATATTATGCAACTATTTTTTGAATACGTGCCCATGTAAACGTTTCGCTGAAATATAAGACTTTATGAGGCAATATAGCTGATTACTTAAAAAATGTGTCATAGGTGTAAAAAGAAGTTTGGAGAGAGACATAGGATGTGGACAGTGCAGGGTGCTATTTCATTACCGTTTGAGCACGTTGTTGTATGACTACAACAATGTACCAATCGTAGTTAAAGCATCGCCTACCGCATTGCACGCCGACTTAATAATCGCGCTTTTTAAATACTTGGATAAAGTTGTTATCATTTTATGACATGAAATTAGCAAAAAGCTGTATTAAACAAAATGTTATAGGGTTGATGGTCGCCCAGCGCACAGCTTAATTTTTTTGAAGCAAAGATTACAGATTTAAAATTCTATAACTTTGATGTCATAAATTAGATGAAAACATCCATGCTTTAGTTATTCCGAGCGAACCTGTGGAGCCACGTAGACCATTTTCAAACTTATCTAGATGGGGAAATAGGGTAAAAAAAAATATCGATAGCAAGCATTTATGTGCGTATGGAATTGTGTATCCTTTAATGAACTAGCACTCTGACTCGAATATTCTTCAAATTGCTATCATCGCCCTCGCAGCTAGCATTCATTCTGAATAAGTTAAAAAGTAGAAGTCAGGCTACTGTTTTCTCCCAAGCATACATTGACAAGCTGAGAAAGTTGTTCTTTTAAACTGGATTTAAAGTTTCTATTTCAATGCTGCAATGTTGAAAATTAAAACGCAATATAAAGTTTATGTTGAAGCAAGTAAGCCTTTTTAATTCTTAAATATATATTTAGAAATTGTAATTCTTTTATTATTTTTTATTTTCTTTGTTTATAAGCTGTGATCAGAATCAATTAATAATTCAAAATGCAAACTAGTTTTTTTATTACCTCCGGCAATAACTTGACGATTATCGGATTCTCGTAGCAAAGTAGGGTTGTCTCTCAAAAATTATTTGAACTGTATAATATAAAACAGCTTAAGCACTATTTTAATCGACGAATATACACCTACGATGTTATTAAACTATTAAAATAACGTGATGGTAAAGACACAACGTTTTATAAAATTTATTTGATCTTATGAATGCATAAAGTAAATAATATGAATGAATAAAGTAACTATAATCTTTTTTCATTTAATTTATTGTTTCTGATTGTTCATTTACATGTGTGTATACAAAAAGCGAAAAAATTATTTCATTTCTTACGCCTATAGCAAACAATATTTTTTTAACAATTGCTTTAGATTCTTATATGCAACGATAGCTACTGTGCTAAACTTTCAATTTGCGTGATGAAGAACGAGCGACACACGTTTACGTAATTTTTACGCCCAATTCTGAAAAAATTCGGTAAGATTTATATGTTCTCAAAAATATTTGGCTGTTTTCTCGAACGTGCTCCAAAACCAAAGTTTGAAACATTTCTGGTCTTGTCATTCTTTTAAAAGCTTTAATTTCCTAACCGACGTGGACTGACCACGTCTTCATTTAAATCCACTTTTAAGTGGATTTAAATATCGTACTTAAATGTAAAACACTTTAAGAGACACACAGACGCGTAAAGAAAAAATAAACATACAAGCAATGGAGTGCGTCCTGCCACACTATATCGTCTTAGATTATTTTAAATTAAGCAAGGCAGTCAAGTTCGACAATATTTCTTTATTACTTAACATAAACCTGCAATTACGACAAATATAGGATGCGGAGTAATAAAAGATTCGTAATAGAAGATTGCAAATTGTATCTCTTTCTTAAGTATATCGCTTTATTTTCTAAGCTGGACGATATATAATAACAGACAGCTAAACGTGATGTTATTTTTGTTATCATGGATTTCATTAACTTATAGGTATGATAAGCGTAAGATGAGAAGCTTTCAAACAGCTTCATTTCGTCGAAAACTGCTAGTAAAAAACGCAAAGGGAGATAAACAATTTAAAATGTCTCTCAATGGCTCAGTAAACATTAATTGGCAAGCAAATTTCCCATTTCAAGCATTCTAACTCATTATTATAAATATAGATAGGGACAACGAGATATATATATATATACATATATATAATATATACAATATATATACATATATATATATATTACTAATAAAACAAAAAGAAATAATAGTAAAAATATAAATAATAATGTTTAAATAAGCATGGAATATATATATTTCGTTATGTCTGATATAGACTTACCGTGGCTTTTTTCCTGAAAAAAAATGAAATTTCTAAATGTTTTTACCATCCGTACTTTAAGTTTAAAAGCGCATGGATGTACTTAATGTTTTACAGATTCAAACGTATAGTATTACTACCATAACAATACCCCAACATTTATTATTACTTTAGCTATTATATTACCATTTACGCTACTAATCCAAACTAATGTGTAGAGAAATTGAAAGTTAACTCCGATATTAAAAACAGTGATAGCTGATGACAAACTAATGGAATTCTAAAACGTAGAAGGGCAACACTCTCGTATGTTTCCTTTTTGTCATCAAAAGGGATAACTGTTTTGTCGGAAGTTACGAATAAACTTATTCAAGAAACAAATTTTGTGAAAGAATACTAAGCTACGCAAAGTTACTGCCATTACAAAAACTCACAACAAAAAATCGTTGCAGTTTGCATATGTGCATCCATATTTTATATGAACTTATCTCTGTAAGCCGAAAAGTCTATTTACCGTCAGAGCAGCAAGTATAAATTTGATATCATCGGAGCATGCTTTCTTACAATTGGTATTGAATGAGGGAATGTAATAGAAGTGAGGAGCTTCCTAACTAAACCTTTTACAATCCGCTTCTAGTCAAACTGATTATAGAATTATCGTTAAATTTATTCCGCTCCATGCAATATCGTCAGAAACACACAAAAAGAAAAAAAAGTGTTAACAATTTTCTTGCATAACATGTAACAAACTTTCAAGTTTTCACTTAGCTTCAATAATTAATTGTAAAGTGACATTGTTTTTATTCTTAACGTTTCTGTTTTTCATAAAAAAAATGCCCATGGACATCCCACGAATGTACATTCGTTGGTTTGAAAATTTGTCAAAAGATTCATTTGATGCCTCTTTTTCTGAAGGAATTTTGTCACCGTATAGCTAAATAAGTTTGCGCTGTTAGCTTATGTACTATAAGAACTTTTTAATAATATTATACAAATAACGCGTTCAACATGAGCCTCGCACTTTACTTATACACGTCATTACGAATAACAAGAAAAACCAATTAAATTAACACAAAACAATGTCATGAGACGAACGATGAAGAAATGATGTTTAAACTGCAGAGTAAAAATAAAAAAAAACTACATTTATCTGGCAAAGTCGAACTTGCCTTAAGAAAAAAGCCTTAGACGCTTATACATGGGTTATATACGATTTAGATATAGATAGAGACAAGTATTAAGTAAAGGTTAGTTAGTCTGAGAGAGACACGAAACTTGGATATTGAGCGTGTGCAACAAAAACTTAGTGAGTTCTCATAATTGTGTTTTTATGAAATCTCAATTATGACATTCATGGGCGGCTTAGATCAGGCCAGCGTTCTCTTTCGGCCGTTAAGTACGTGGTGATTTCTAAAATTCTTGAACGACTTCCCCGACCAATTTGAAATGAGTTTAGTGATAATTTCCTTTCGATTCAAAACAACTCAATGAAATAATTACACATTTTTTCACGGTTGCAGAAAGTGCACCTGTACAGCCGACTTCTGTTTCTGGAGTGACTGAGAAGTTTTTTATCTGTTACGTTTCAGCTCATGTTGCATGAGCTTCTCATTGTGTATTTCTGCGCACTACAAATGCAACAACAAAATTTGTAAACCTCTGTCCTATGACAGATATTACCCACAGTTATATATGTATATCTTTGCATCTGTGCTTGAGCTCATGTCAACAAATTATAGAACTTTTTATGTTGTTATATCAGTCGCTGGCGAAGAACGAAAACGTAATTTTATTATTATTTATTTATTTAAAAACTTTCTGTACTTTGTATCTAAACAAAACATTCGTGTACTTCACAAAATCATATGTTACAATAGCCTCCGCCACTTTATGAGATTCTATGGTAAAAATTACACATTGTCAAAGACATGAGAAATTGGCAAAGCAGAATAAAAAGGAAAAGTACAAGAAAATTATCCGACGGGCAGCATGCTTCTTTAGCTCAATTTAAAAATTGATTTACGACCGTTTTCTTCTTGTTCGTCTTTTTCCATTCAACATGAAGCTTACGGTATGAATAATTGTAAAAGTTATTTAACCCTTGTTATACAAGAAGTGAATGTAAAAGGAATAAGCGCCATATCGCTTACGAACAAACAAAGTAAAAAAAGATTAGTTACTGAACGTACGATTGGTTTAACTCGATCATTACTAAGCCTACATTATTGTCAAATGTAAGTTGACAGCAACTTTCATTCTAGGGGCGCACCGCACCGAGCTATGTTTTCAATGGTTCCGACATTTCTCAGACAAGTCCAATTTTTTTCATTTTTTGCAAAGATACGACACAAAATGCCATCATACAGGTCAGCATCAGCAATTTCGCCTAGAGTTGTTGTATTTTCTTCACTCTTTAAAATTTCGCATCTTATTGGAAAGAGAAATTATGAAGTATTTAGGCCAATCCGATTTCCTAACTTTCTAACTTTCTGTGATCACATAAGGCCGACAAACATCCGCCACATTTCTTTCGAGCTAAGTCAGTTTCTTTGCCTTGCCGGAATGCAATAATTAATTACCAAAGATTATTTACTATATAAACACTTTCAAATCAAAACTCGTATACAAACACCACGCCTTCATATGTACCAGCAGCAAATGAAAGTGTTATTATTGTCGAGATAGTAAAACAATTGAATGTCTTGTGCAAAAATTCGAACTGACGTTAAAACTTCGTGTGCCAACATAAGACAAAAATGGAAGGATTGAAAAGTGTTTTTCGAAAGGAACCTGTAGTTCAAAACAGTGTATTATCCTTGCCGTTTGGTTTTTTTTTTGCTTGTGCTCATATAAGAGAACGAAAGAGTATATGTTCACACAAACTTCTTTCCTTTTTTTGATTTTCAGACATGTATGTTGCGAATTTAATTTATCAGTAGGTATTGAATACATCCGTTCCGGCAAATTATATTTAACGTGTAATATTTTGTGCAGAAGCATTTTCTGGTATTTTTCAACTAATTAGATATACAAAAAATATATATTTTAAACTTGCTCTTGGCTTGGTCAATATTGAAAATTATTAAAAGTTGAATAATAAAATAATTATTTTTCATGTTTAAGCAATGTTTTTAAAACTATAAACCGTAAAGTGGACTCAAAACCTTTTAAACAAATATCGTTCCTTTCCAAACGAATCCTATTTTATTTTATACGGCTATAAAACGATAAATCGATTTTTCTTTATGGATTTTTATTGCAAATTACGCAGTGTACAGCTAAGTTGGGTACATCCTTAGACATTACATACAACATTAGATGGTTCGAATTTAGGGGTGGATTTATTACTTAACGGCACCCTTTTATTTATTTCTCAAATAAAAGGTCTGAATATTTTTGCATAAAAATTTGCAGCAATTTACAATCGATTTACGTGGTTGAATAAAGTTGTAGTAATTAAGTAAATTTTCTAAGGAAAAGGAAGACGAAAGTTGTATATCTTCCGATAAATGTAAATTAGGGACAGAGTAAAAGGAGCTCCGGGGTCAGTGGTTCGATCAGCTACAATCAAAGGTAAAAAATTTGTCTTAAACTGTAAAAATAAACCTTTATGCAATAAAGGCACGTTACGAAACACATAAACGAAGCGATCACTTTTTTTTTTGAGTTAGTGGTACTCAATCGCTTTCGCGTCGACTCAGCCTTCCCGTTTGTTGCGTGTACAACGGAATATTTATGATATCATTGATGTGTGAATAACAAAGTAATGTAAAAAGGACGAAAAAAGCAAGTATATATGCAAACTAAACATAGAATGTGGGGAATAAAATTGGTGATATCTATTGAACAACGATATCAAATTTTAATAAATTAAATTAAATGTATCATTGTTTATTTAAATCGCCTAATGTTTTTCTCTTAATGGTTTGCTTGATATTTATAATTTCCCCATTAAATTCGCCTGTTCATATACTACCCAAACGAGCATTGAATGATGTACTTCCAGAAAGCTTCCTATGTAGTTTTTTGTAATCCTATATTCCCACCTTCTCTTATTTTTTTTTTATCATTTTTTCGTTAATTCTATATTCTTTTCGTATTTTATTTCCATTTACACGAAAAGCATTGAAAATAATTTTCGATATTTTATATTTTGATATTTTTGCCAACATTTTGGAGCTTATAAGACTAAGCAGTCTATTTATGTTCATTTGTTTTTAGTTTACTTTTCGTGTGGACCGTATATTCCTTTGACAATAACAACCGCACGACAATAATAACCGCAAACTAACTCCTGGCTGTTGTTTTATTGTGTTAAAAATTACTAAAAGTTGTACCTGTAATTATAACTAGGGAGCTCTTGTATATATTACTAACTTAACGGTCTTTTCTGCAAAGGTAAAGGTGGAGCTTTAAAGAAGATATTTAAAATAAAGAAATTTCGCCCTCTGTTCAATGCAAGTACGTGTGCGTTATTTTGTATTGCAAATTATTAAGACTTACTTTAGCTCATGTTTATGTCACTCACTAACATTGCCGCTTGTTTTATCCTGGCTTTTATAAGTCATTCATCGCTAAAATTAATAATTTTTACAAAACAATTTCCTCAACGCTTTAACCATTGATTTTATAGAATTTTTGTTATTTTCTCATATATCTCATTTCACAGGTTTTGAAATTATTGAGTAAGTATATATTATGGCGGTGAATAACTGTCGGGACTTAATAAGAAAATTTTTTTTTGTTAAACTCAACTTGATTCATCAACAGAGTCTCCTTCAATAACGGCACATCTAGCCCAACACTGTTCTAATAATTTGATGTCTTCTTTATAAAACAGTTTGTAGAGACGCTCATAAAACGCTTTAGCTACCGCAATAACATTACCATTTGAACCAAAACATTTTCCAAGGATTATTCTTTTGACATTTTCAAATAGTTCGCTTGGGGTCAGCTCTGGAAAATACGTTGGATGGGATGGTAGTTCGTACAAATAATTAAAACAATATTAAATTTACGTAAGCGTCATTTGAGGGTTAGCACTTTCTAAGAATAACACGGTTTTTTTTATTAGAGACAACGTTTATAGGTCATTGCCAGCAATTATTGACGCAGGTGTTGACAATAAGGAGAATCATCATTTTAATTATAGTCGGAGTACTTATGAAAACGTATTACAAACAAACAGAAAAAACATTAATTTGAAAACGAGACCTTATCCTTCTCACAACGCGTCGTAGAGATTTGATAAGCTGAATAAAACTTTATGTAGGAAAATTTATAGACATTCTCCGACCAAAAGAAATAAAGACAAGAAGCAAACCTTCACGGAAAGAGTCCTTATTTACAAAGGCTGATCACCAATTTGATAATCTACTGTAAACTAAGAAGTTGTTCAAAATGGGTTTTAAATCATTTAATAATATTGTTACGAAAATCCCAAATTCAGTCAATGCTAATTAAGTGATTGCTCCCAAGTAAGTGCGCGTCATGTAGCTGCCAGCCGACGAAAAAGATTAGCAGAAAAACAGACAAGGAAAAACCCAGATGCACATGCGCGACGCGTCATACAGCTGCCGGCCGAGGAAAACGATTAGCGGAACAGCAGGATAACGGATTAAAAATGAAGCCATGAAGTTATGTAATAGTAACATACTTGTAAAAATATATATAAGTAGACTATTTGCGGAATGCAGTTAGTCGTACGAGAATATTTGAGTCGAAAAAGAATATTAAAGTTAAGAAGACGAGAGTATTGCCAAAGAAAAATATAAATAATCCTAGCCTTAAAGAATAGATTGTAAATAAAGAAACTTGGTGTTAAAAAAATTCTGAAGTGTATTTCTCTTGAAAATAATATCCACGATCTAGTGATATGGAGCGTAACTTAAAAAAGCGGATATTTGTAACAACATCATCTTCAATTCTTAATTAAGATAATAAAATTTATTTAATTTTTTCGAACTCCATCTTAGACGCAATCGTTTTTGTGTTATAACTACAATTGTAGTATAACAGTTTCATTTTTTTTAATTTAACAAAAAAATTTCTGATAAGTCTAATAGTTGTTGACAGCTCAATCAATTTTATTTAATTCTTTAGAAAAAGCCTAAATTAAGGGTTAAATTCTGTTAGATTGGAAGTCAGCTGAAGTTTTATAACGAGGCCTAACGAATCCATTGAACATCAATAAAAATAGGCTTCATGTATTTTGTATGACCATAGAATTATTTAAATGCATTCAAAGTGACGCCCTTAGAATAATGAACCATAAGCATTGTGGTTGCTTACATGTTTTGTTATAAACATTCTATAATAAGGGGTTCAAACCATTAATGTGTGACAATGAAACGAATATAAACAAGTAAGAAAATTATATTCGGCGGTGGCCGAATCCCGCATGCCCACCACTGTGCTTTTCGCATTCTACTCTCCAAGTTCTTTTATTTGACACCAATATCACTGGTATTATTAAGAAAAAATTAATCCACCAAATTAAATAATTAATCCAGGTTGTCGTGTCTATCATATTCATTTTAGAATTAACCCATTTTTAGGCAGACAATATATCTGCATTTGACGAATGTACAAATTGATTTTAAACATTCTGCCTTGTTTGCGTTATGACAAATGAGCATAAAACCCCAAAAAAGTGAAAAAGGGTAATTTAATCGCTTGTAACTTTGTGTGGGCATGACGGATTTTTTTTATTTTTGCGCGTAAAGAGTAAAGTGTTTTGCAAAGTAAATGTAGAGAATTTCAGCCTCTTAACTGTTATAATTTCTGAATAACGAGCAAAAACCCACAAACTTTTGTTAAGAAAAACGGAGTTGCGTTTAGTTTATGCACAACAGCGGGCTTCTGCTCCGACCAATTTAGCTAATTTAGTTTCTACCAAATTTGAAGTGGATATCTTCATGTTTGCAACCAAAAGACTACCAAAAACAAAAACGACACACACACACAGACGTACGGACTTATTTAAATCAATTCAGAATTTCACGCTGATCAAGAGTATATATACTTTATGGGGTCACTGAAGCTTTATTTTGGGTGGTACATACGTTATGGGAAATAACAAAATGAGCATGCTCCCATCTTACGACGGTGGGTATAAAAAGGTTGAAAAGAGTTTTTTCGATATAATTAAACGCACTTTTAAAAAGAAAGAATATTGATTTATTAAAATTCACAAGAAAAGTGTATATATCGGGGCATTGAATAATCGAAAAAATCGGTTATTTTCTGTGATAAGAAATAAATGCTGTCAAATTCAAGGCCTACGCGTTAGTCCTCGTGCAAAGTGTCCCTTCCAACGCTTATATATTTTTATAATCACCACCGATGGATAAGTTATTTTTGTCAAAATGTTTGCAACGTCCAGAAGGAAGCTTCAGAGACTCCATAGAGCAAATATATTCTTGATTAGCATCAAATTCTGAATCGATTTAATCATTTCCATCTGTCCGTCTGCATAATGTCTGTTGTAAGCAATCTCCTGGCCGCAATAATGAAGGTATCGACTTCAAATTTTACCAAAAACATTGCAAGTTCTTGCAGGCTGGTGTTGAAATGGGAAACTCGGTCAAAAGACACGACCACAGTACTGCCTGAAGTGGGAATACATATGTTTCTCAAAAACAATAAAAATGTAGCTTTTTAATTGTTACTCATAAACTGTAGCCAATAAATGTACAAAATTTTTATAAGCATATTTTATGGACGATACTGTTATAGTATACCGAAATTCAACCATATTTTAATACCTTCATAACACGCCGAATCAAGCTTTAAAAACCTCATTAAGTACATATTCTTGGCCAGTTTCAAATTTCGTATGCAGCTAAGCATGTTCGTCTGTGCATATGTCCGTCAGCCCAGTTGTGAAGTATGTGTGCTAAACATTCTCACGTTAGCGAAAATGACGATATCGCCGACAAATTTATTGTATCGTTTTTTATACCTATCACAGAGTAATGGGGAGTATATTCATTTTGTAAAAATGGTTGTAACGCTCGGAAGGAAACTTCAGAGACCCCAAAAAGTGTATATATTCTTGGTCAGCATCAAATTCTTAGTCGATTTACTCATATCCATCTGTCCGCCTGTGCAATGTCTGTTGTGAACCTTCTCCGTAAAAATGAAGATATCGACTTCAAATTTGGCAGAAACAAAGAAGGTTTTGCACGCAAGCTGGCGCTGAAAATGGATGAAATTGGTCGAAGGACACGATTACAGTACTACGTAAAGTGAAAATACGCCAAAAGAATAAAAATTTAGTTTTTTAATTATAAACTATTGCAGATAAATGTACAAAAATTTTAATACATATTCTAAGGACGTACTTGTATTACCTGTACAAAAAGGGGGATAGTTGACCATGCCTATCCTTTGTTGTCATATATCAAAGCTTTTTTTATATCTTTATACGGCGTAGAATCACGCTTTAAAAACCCAATAAAACATATAAATTCTTGATCAATTTCAAGCCCGGAACGCACCTGAGCATGTCCGTCTACTTGCTTATACATCCGTCCACATGTTAGTCGGTCCATCTGCCGGTGCGCGTAAGTGTGGTATGTGTGGTACACATTTTCCCGTTCGCAAAAAAAAGTTTTCGCCTACAAATTTCGAAAAAATTTCGAAATTGCTGAAACAGGTCAAAGAACACGCATACAATGCCCATACTTGTATACAATAAAAACTGAGAACGCCTCTGCCTTCCATATTTTTGGCTCATTGCTACTAAACTACAGACATACACAATAGAAATTTCCACAAAAATTATTCTACAGAAATAGAAAGAATCGGTCACGCCCACCCAATATTATAGAGTATGCAAATTCATATTTTTCACTCTCTTATAGGGTAAGGGCGATGGGCATGAAAGATTCGGTCGCAACTGAATATAATTTACTTACGCGTTATAGTTTTATTGGTGCTCGAGTTATTTACGTATATCATGCTGTCTGTTGCTACCTTCGCTTGGTGTTGTTATTCTTTTACTCGTGGCAATGCCATTTGAGTTTTTTGGGTCTTCGTTAAGACAATCGCCACATAATGTGTTGCAAAATAAATAGTTCGTTTAAGCATATGGGTGCTTAGGTTATTGTTACTAGAAAATCTTTACGCAGTCACATTTCGTTCAGTTAGAGTCTAAAATTTCAAGTTGTTGCAAAGTTGAACGATATTAGGTTTTCAATACATGCCATCGTTCAATAAATCCTCCTGATAAGTTTCCTTTAAACTGAATAATGCTGAGTTAACTTATTTTTTTCTCCAAGATATCAACCTTTAAATTCGAGCAAGATGTTGACAGTACTTTCCAAAATCTATAGAAATTATATCAAAACGTGTATATTTCTTTTTATAATAAAATTCTCAAATTATGTGGTTCTATTAAAAACAGGAAGACTGTTGCTGAAGTTCATTGAATATCGAATCATACGAAGAGCTTGCATTGAAATGCAAGGATGGCGAACAATTTGGAAGGCTCTAAGGCGAAGGTTTTTAGAAAAACAAAAAAGGATCGCAATGCGAAGCGCATTAAATTATTGGCGAAGAATCAATAACTTTCAATGAACGAATGATTAAGGGAGTGAGTGGAAAAATAGAGATACAGCTGTTGCTTCAAAAATACAAACAAAGGTTTTTTCACCAGCAGGGCTGGTGACGTAAAGTGGGTCCGTTAAACTTAAGCCTACCTAATACAAACTAAGCCGTAAATTTGCATCCACTACGTGTTTTTACCACCATGTCGGTGCTCTATATTTAACAAGGTTAGCCATGGCCAGTGTGAGATAATTTAGTGAAACAATAGCCCGTCTATCATCTTCATCGCAATCATTTCTTTTTACAAATCTGCGTGTTCGGCATGTAAACTCTCTTAAAAAACAAACAGAAATGATATGTTTTCTACATCTTAAACGATGTGTGGGTCTACGACGTACGCAACAGATGGCATAAGATATACACATTTTTTATGGCAGCGAGATTCTGCACTGATACAATCGTCTCGTCTTTATCGTTTTTTCTGCTGTTAAAAGGCTATGCATCAAAAAATGTAAATGGAACGTTGAACCTTGGCATCGTTAACGTCCATAAGGTAAACTTAAAAAACTATAAGTTACAGTCAGAATTATGACTGTGATAAAGAGTATGCAATCGACAAAAATGTGTAGGTACTGAAAAGAGGATTCAATGAATATTGGACATAATGCAAAATCGTCTATATTTGGAATTATTAAAACTTCGTGGCGAGCTGCACATAATTTTTGTGATTCCCTTTTCAAAATGTGATTATTTGTTGTCTAAGGTTGAGCCCTTTAACTCATGTTAATGACGAAACACAAATAAGTGCAACATTAAAAAATATTTGCGCCGTTATAAAAATTATTGAATAAGATCAGGCTTTCTTCATCTCGATCATAAAATGCTTTCAGTTAAGGAAACACCCATACATATAAAAGTGAAGAACTGCCTAGAATACCCTTCGCTCTTATTACAATAGCATAAAGACAAGACGGCAACGTCGTATACATTTAATTAACATGTGTCCAAGAAAATTCACATAAAAAGATCATGGCGTGACAATAATTGCAATGACGACCAACCAGAGTCGGACGAAATGCGAAAGAAAAAAGAAAAGCATTAAAACTAGATGCAAGCACGCATTTTATTTATACCAAAACAGGAAAACGAAAAGAGAGCGAACAGAGAACACACATTTAGGTGAACTCAGTTAAACACGTAGTTAATGCGCATTTCTCCAGTTTACTCTCAACCGTTCGACTTTATTGCTTATGTACGACATTTATACCTTGCTGTATACATTTCTAGTATTTGTCGTATATTTTTAGTTTGCGGCGTTGAAATTATAGTATTTGCTCCTTTGTCTCCATTAACGAGACATGAAGAAAAGAAGAGAAAAATTGAACTTATACCACAGTCCGTACATATAGAGATGTTGGGTAAAACAACGTAAACAAATTGTAATCGTTCTGAACGAATCTTGAATACTCACCGTGTTAAGTGCATCAAATATGTAAAAATCTTGAACGTGATAACAAAGATGACATGTGATAGCCCAGTGGTGGATTACTTGAAACCGAAAATCGTTTCATCAACTAGTATATAAGCACTTGGGACTTTTTTGTTTAGAGGTCGATTATCCACAATAGTCTCTTTCATGTTTTCTTCAAGTTTTATTTTTCATTTTGCAGTGCCAAAAATGTTTGTGGATTTATTATAGTCACCCTTAGTTTTAAACTGTTCATTTAACAACAGAAGTGGTACGTACCAGCCTTTTGTGGCAATTTATTTTCAACGTGACAGCTCGCACAAAAGATGTGACGAAACTTAAGTTGGTTAAAAATGTACGATACTTGTCCGATTTCAGCTTCAAACATAGCAAAAGGTCAACAAGTGAGAACTAAAAAGGGATAAATCCACAGCGGGTGATGACCGAATAGATGGGCGTAGGCAAAATGATTCAGAATTACGCTCTAAGCAAGACCGTAATGTATAATATATGCCAAGGTTTACACTTTTTGTTTTAATGAATTTTTTCCATATCGTACAGATTCACACAATAAATTGACATGCTTTGTACGCGGTCCCTGGTGCAGGCTTGCGTAATACAAAGAAAATGACAAAATGAGTATTACCTTCCAATATTTCAATAGTAGATATGAAACTAAACAAAACAACACTTAAAAATTTCACTTCTTTGCCTTACATTTGATTTTCATGTTCAAATATTATGATGAGCACTAAATTTTTTTTGTGTGGTCTGGTTCTTAAAAAACCAAAAGAAAAAGACCTTTCTGTTGAATATATATAAACACAAATTTGATGTATACATAAAAAGCATATAACGGAGTAAACCATCAATACATTTCACTTTAGCTCTATCAAAGTGCGTATTTGGTACGTAAATTTGCGTACTACATCTAGACCACATTTGTGTACTCAAATCGCGTCTGGCATATGGATTTAGCATTATCGTCGTTAACATCATCAGTTGCTTTAGCCAAACTAACAACATATTATCGTTAACGTTGTTCGCTGCGTTTGTGTTTATGTACATATTTTTATATGCATATTTGTTGTATTTGTTCACTTAATGTCATAGTCCAATATTGTACTTGCTGTCGATGTTGCTGTTGTTTTTTTTTTTCTTTTTTTCTTAATGATACTCATGCCATTGATGTGTTGTTGCTGGCGGCTAAGTCAGTAGCAAAAGCAAAACCGAGATCTTGCATTTACGCTTATTGTTTTTATTGTTATTGTTGCTTTTCGTCTTTGCTTGTTGTTATTGCTTTTATTTTGGTTTTAGGTTCGATTCTCAGCATTATTATTACAATAGCGCTTAAGTGTTTGCTTTTGTTTTTATTTGGTTTTACTTCACTCAAGTGGCTGACTATATCGTGTCTACATTATATGCGTCTCAGTCTTCACTTATGTGATATGTAGGGGGGTATCTTATTTGTCGAAGATTATCCATACATAGTTGTGCAGCGTACAGAAATTGTTACGACCTATTACGAAAATAATGAACAGAGGAAGGATTATTGCCACTTCGGGGTAAAGGAAACGATTTTTACGTGCACAAATATAATTTTTGGACGCGGTTTACAGGCTGAAAATGTAATTTTTGAACATGCCAATGGCATTGCAATAACCATCAAGGGAGGACGTTACATAATAATACATAAATAATAATACATTATTTTTTATGGCAAAAATTAGATGATTTCGACTTGGGCTATATATAGCTTCAAGAAAGTGGTGCAATATGCCGTACATTTCCTGACAATCTCACTTTACTGGGACAAAAGTTTAAAGTGATCTTCAAAAATGCGTATGTGAGCTCACCGCAAAAATCATGCGATATAACTCCATTGGATTTTTGACTTTAGGGTTGCCTTAGTATCACGAACTCTCAATGATCTAATTCACCGCAATTATTCGTGTTATTGGTGAAAAAAGAGTAGGTTTATGTAGAAAAGTAGCAAAAATCGGTGTTTCAAGATTGAGTTTTTAAAGGTGCCCAGACGCGGTCACATAACTGCAGTCATTTTTATATAAAAATGGCATCAATCAATATCTACAACAAAAAAAAAATTCATGTTGATGCGTCTTATTCTTTCATTGTTATTACACATTTAAAACAAAACGCATGTTTGATGGTGCTATAAGGATTGTTTTGTATATTTTAAGGAATGCTATCCGTAAAGCTAGCAATACTTATAAAAATATTTAACATACTTTCTACGTGTTCTGAAATTTTATAAATTTTTATATATGTCAACATACCTCTCTTTTTTTTACAATGTTTACTTCTTTATTGAATCCTCCTAATAATGATATTTGTAATAAGTATTAAAGTCTTATATCTAAGTTAAGCTTGATGATAGCGAAGGCAGATCAGCTCAGGCGAGTTCACCTTTCAATTTCTTAAGCATGTAATGACTATAATTAATTAAACGGTTATGTTTCTCCGTTAAGGAAAGAGAACAACGCTTAGGACCTTGGCAACTTGTCTGGAGGCACTGTTCTTAATTACGTCTCTTATACTGCGATATTTAGCTCCCTATGAATGTTTCAATTAGTTATGCGCCATGGAGCACCAGTTATTACAAGCAGAGATATTTTTACATGCTTCTATATGTCTTGGCTACGTAATAATAGCATTATTGAGATCTACTTTACTATATACACCCAGTCTTAAATTGAGTTTACCAATCAACATAATTCGTTCGTTTTGAATTTTATTTGGGTTAACATCGCACTTATAGGATGAAGTTGTTTGAGGCGGTGCTCTTGCGCACGTTTCCTTTCTGAGTGTAAAAGTAACGTGTACACATTTTGTAGTTTTAACGCTTATCTGCCATTTGTGGATCCAGGACTTTGGGATGGTAAGCCAGGGCGACACCGGGATGCAATTCACATGTGTGCTTATAAGTGCTATCCCATCTGGGAACGTGAACGAATTCGTAAATTAGGGGTTTGGCATGTCTCCTGTGTGCAACAGATAAGAGTAGATCATAGAATATTGCTTTGTGGAACGGCTACTGCTTTTGTATTAGATGCTAATTTATGGTAAATTTTGTCTAAGAGTCCTTCATGCCATACTTTGTCAAATGCTTGAAGTATATCAAAAAAAGTACTGACCAGTACTCTCTTCTTTCAAATGATTTCTATACGCGGGCTACAATGCAACGCTTGTTCAAGTATGCCATGGAATTGGCTGAATCCAAATTGATATTGTGGAATTATATTATGTGCATTAATACAAGAGGTAAGATTATTCAGTACTACTTTTTCAAACGGCTTGGAAATTGGGCCTTTAAGATGCTACTAATGTCTTATCTAATGGAGTGTTTCTAACTTGATCGCAAGCATGCAGTACGGAAGAAGACGTTAAAGGTTTTGTAATAAGAACTTCAGAGAATATTCTGATAACCATTTTCAACGTGGTGGTGTTGTCTGCGGCAGCAGCTTTAGTTATCTTTAGAACGTTAATAACTTGTATTAGTTGTGGTAGAGTTGTGTAAATTTCACTTTGGATACTCGCCGAATAGGAATACCTTGCTACTAGCATTCCACTTTTTCTCATGAAGAAACTATTTGATTATTATATATTACACTACTTATTTATACTGTGTTATGCGACTATATTATTGCATGTGGATTTCTCACGCATTGGGAAACTATTATTGACTATTAAATCAGTTCGGATTAAGTTGTCTCGCTTTGGACGATGTTTAACCATGTCGTTACAGGTTGGTTGCTCGGATATCAGCAACTTATTCGCAATTGTCATATTTTGAGCTGTCGCATCCGAAATTGGCAAATTGGTTGCAAATATAATTGCCAAATGGTTTGGAAACATCTCACATTTCGAGCCCAATATTTATGCCCTCTGATAAGGTACTCTATTATGATTGGAGCATTATAATTTATTGTTGCCTCGCCTAAATTATATGGGGGTAGGATTTAAAAATTTGAATTTTCAAGATGTGGCTACAGTTTCCGTCCTTTTTGATCGCTAAACTGTTTAGTTTTCAACTTCCTAGTGTACTGCAACAAACGTTGTTTCAACAGCGTCGATCTAAACTTTCGCCATTGCCTCCTGAGGGTGTGGTTTTGTTGTATTCATTTTTTTATAGCGGTAGGGTTCTTATAAGTATCACTTACGGCTCTATTATGTATCACTAACAGCAGTACACTGGGGAAATTGTTTGAATTAAACCCTACACGGCAGATAGTATTCGCTTGTATAAATTTCTTTGAGCTACCTTGCATTGAACATTGTTTAATACCACTTTCCAAAAGCGCAAAGTGACCCATTATAGTTTTTTGTGCCCTGTATAGTGTAATCTGTTAATTTGAAGCCGCTTTTCTATGTAAAATTGGTTATCGAAATGAGCGGTATATCTATACTACTACTACTTCTTCTACTTTTAATACAGGTTTCGAATTTTAGTTTGTGTTTTTTGAGGCCGTTCACATTCCAGTGACATATTTTTAACAATTTCATATCTTACTTATGAAAATTTTAGAAAACTTTACCTTTAAAGCCAGCCTTTGCACAATCTTTTGTATGCCTATTATTATATTTTTCATTCCAGCCATGAAGGACTGCATATTTTTTATGCATGATGCTATTGAACCTTCTAAGGAGCTTGATTGTACCGAGGAATGGACATGAATTTGTAGCATTTTGTACTAATCCATTTGGTTTCAAACTGATAGGTTTGAGCTGGCTTAAGACTCGTTTAAGACACCTATTTTAATTTGTTTAAACACTTCGCCACGGCGATAGTTTGCTGTACGGTCGCCGCCACAACTGCTACACTTTATGCCTGTTTACCGAGACTTGGACGCGCAGGTAGAGCTGAGATCGACGCATATAACACACAGTGAGCAATTTACAATATTTCTTCGTGTGACTAAACACCTGGCACTTTGTACACTGCGGAGCACTTCTACACTATTTTCTATTTTCCCTTTTCTTAACGTATTTGCTTCAAAAGCGATTTCAACTCGAAAGAGTGATCAAGGTAATTTATCCTTAAGTATATTGTGAACGAGTCTTACTTCAAATATTTAAGCTTGTAATGCTCCTTTTCTTTCTTGTCTGGGGACGTTACTATCTATTGCTTTGATTGACGTAACTATTGTAGGTTTTTTGCACTTTTCAGTTCGTACATGTAGTACTTCTTGTTGAGCTTATCGAGAAAGTAATCAGGGGGCAATAATTTTTTCCTGTATAAAGTCAGCAATGTGTTCGCCATTAATTGCACCAACGCGATAAGGTAAGCCCCACGTGTAATTAAAATCCTTTTCTTCTATCCACGTTCGTTCGACAGGACTCTGCATACAGCCGCTAAAGTGGCCCATATGAATTCGCATGTTTCGTAAATAGTTTTGCGCACGGTTGAAACTTCAATTCTAAATAAAAGGCAGAGATTTTGCGCACTATCATCATGCGATAAATATCTAAAAAGCCACAATTCATTCAAATGAATTTATATGTATTCTTGATATAGAAATATTTACACGAGTGTAAGAAAGAGCCTACATTTAGCTAAAATGGGGAACAGAATTGAATTTTAATGAACTTGATCTTTGAGAAATTCATATAACAATTCAAAATTGATCAGGTACATCCTTACAGTTTCACTCTGCCTCAACATCACGTGTCTCAAAAACTGGAATCAACCAGTATCTTCGCATTTGTTTAAATTTTTTATGTAACCAATCTTCTTTATCACTAGTCAATAAGCAAACCTGTTTACTTTTACATCAAATTCCTTATTGTTATTTTTTACCAATTATTTGTCTTTACGTTGATTTCTCTATTTTTGTTTCAAAGGCCAGGTGTTTTTGTTTACATTTTCATGTAAACCAATACAGTAGCGCGGCTGCTCATAGTGTTTACCACTCCGGAGTTTTTATACTGAAAACCAAAATGACGCCTCATTGTGACAGTCCCCATACCTCATCAATGATCAATAATGATATACATCTCGTCCCATCACTACTGGATCTTAGAGTGCAACAATTATTTGCATTTCCTTAAAGATGTCTCTCTTAAAATTAAATTAAAAATTAAAAAATTTCTCACAACTTTTGGATATAATTGAGATTTCCTTTATTTCCTTTAATTATGTTGTAAAATTTGAATATAATCTTCGGTTCACGCAAGATTAATAAATATGTCACCACTATTTCAAGTCGCAAGATTATAAAACATTAAAAAACTGAACTCTTCGGTAGTAAAAAAAGAGAAAAACACAAAACAAAAATTTATAAGAGAAATATGGGCATGTTTGGTATGCTCTCACTGTATTAGAGCTATACAGACTCAGCAATTATATTAAAACTTGATTGACTTTGCAACGACGATTACTAAATGCTCTTAATGGAATTACAAAATTCATCTACTCTGATAATGAATAACAAAATTTGGTGAATTCAATTTTATTTAAAAATATACAAAACATTTTATTGGATGTGTTTGAAAAAAATAGACGCAAATTTCAATACTTTCCAATTATTGATTAAAGACTTTCGGGGTCACAGAAGCAGATATTAATTCAATGGTATTCAAAGAATATGATAACACATTCCAAACAACCTCTAATAATTACTATTGGTTGACCGAAAATATATGCTATTCAGCATTCTCCAAATGAAGAATAATCTCTTTGATTGGTCAAGTCTGGACCTACTTCACAAATCATCTAATTCACGAAATTCGATTGGCGGATAGCAACCGTTTATAAGCCATACGCTTTCAGTTTGTTTCAGTTTCAGCTGTCTTGAAAGGTAGTAGGAAGCGATAGTATATCAATCGAATAACTCGCTGAGCCGGATCAAATGTTCATAAATAATCAAATCCAATACATCTGATATGGTGATTACTTATGCCCACAATCTTATTTTGATCATTATCAGTTCTTGCTAAGTTTTCTGAATCTTTGACGTTAAATTCAATTTTTCCAGATTTTATACACAATTTGAAGCTTGTGCGTTCCCTTTCTGCAAGTGTTAACTAATAAGAAGCATTTAATAAGCTTTCCTTTTCACAGCAGTTTTTCATATAACACGATAGCTACATGATGTATGTGTGTGATAGTGTGAGACTTTGAAGTAATTTCGTAAGCGACGTCGTTCCACCTATTTTCATACCGATCACCGAAAAATGAGAGGTATGTTCCTTTTGTCAAAATGTTTGCAACATCCCGAAGAAAGCTTCAGAGATCCCATGAAATATATATTTTTCTGATGTGCATCAAATTCTAAACCAATTTAAGCCTGCCCGTCCATCCGTCTATTCGTCTCTCCGTTTGTGGACAAACTATAGCAGATAAACGCAAAATTGAATTCATGTTCTATGGGCGAAGTTGTAATACCTGTACAAAAATGGAGAATATCGGCCACGCCTACCTATTTTTATAGTGTTCATAATTTCATTTTTTCCAAAACCTTTATCACGCACAAAAGCAAGGTTCAAAAGTTCCCTAAAGTATATAAATTCTTGGCCAATTTCAAATTCAGAATGCTAACAGGAGAATGTTTACCGCAGATTCTACATGATGGGGCTTTCAAAGTTTGTTTCGTTGCATTTTAAAGGTATTGAAAAAAATTAACTTTGATACACTGCAATACTAAGTAAGCGTGGTCAATTGTTCCTATTTTTGTACAGAGGTCAAAAAACAGAGGTATTCTCAGTTTACGTAGTACTGTGATCGTGTTCATCCAATGATTTCACCCATTTCCAATACCAACCTGCGCGCAAGAACTTTCAATGTCTCTGTTAAGTTTTAAGTCGATAGCTTCATTATTGCGGACAAGAGAATGTTTACAACAGACGTTATACAGACAGACGGACATGGTTAAATCGATTCCAAATTTGATGCTGATCAAGAATATGTATACTTTTTTAGGTTGCTGAAGATTTCCTTCGGTATCTTACTAACATGATAAGTCAGATAATCTCATCTATGTGTAACTACGCAACGAAATCCCGAAAAACGTCGAGGCAGCTGTTGTTTTTTCATTCGCACGAGTATGAAATATGGAATCGGAAGTTTGCGCCTATTGCCGGCACTCAGCGATTTTATATACAAACACGTAAAACATTTCTGAAAACTCATATTTGAGAACTCAATTGATCCAACACAACTGCACCGTTGGTTATCAAGTGTTTCAGAACACTGTTTTACTCTTCAAATCTGCTCGATGTTTGCTACGGTATTTGATATTTGATGTGTGTTTACTACTCCATTTAACGTTTTAGTAAGTTCAGGATAATGATTTCGGAAATTTATGATTGAAAGACAATAATAATTAATTTCTCAAATTTAGGAGAAGCGTATTTATACAACGTACAAATTTTTTAAAACGTTTACCAAACCGAACGTGATTAGATAAACTAAGTTAACAACAAAATTCTGATTACTGTTTTAATTTAATTCTAATGAAACAGGAATATTCATTCTGTTATTATTTTATAATAAAGGGGACGACTTGAAATCAACCACAGTCAAGATAAACTGAGTTCAATAGAATGTAACCCTAACTAAAATAAAAATTATGTGTTATAAGGAAAAAAAATGGAAACGTCTACATAATGAGTAAAACGCTCTTTACTTGGATTTCGATAATGCACATGCATAAAGCATGCACAGAGGAAAGAAAGCCAACAAAAGAAATGAGTTTTAGAAAAAAAAATTTAATTAAAATCTTAATTACGCGTACAAATACCATAAATTCATTAAATGCAATGTACTTACACATGTAAGAATGTAGTATGCTTACACATACATGCAATTAAATCAACCAAGCATTAAAAATCGTCTGAATAATACACTCACATACCAATAAATCTACATATTATACGACATATATTGTACAACAAAAAATAAAAATAAATATATAAAAAAAAATGCAACGACTTACCAAAGTGTCTTCAATACATATCTATGTAAAATGAAATTGCATAAATACATATACAAATATATTATACCATCATATATATATTTTATTCATTCATGCAAGTGTGCTCATAAATAAATCTATCTAATGGTAACTGTGGTATATACTAGACATCGACAGCGCAGTGTATTCATTAGCTCAAGTAAGAAGTTTAAATTGAATTTTGCAGAATTTTTGCTAAATTAAAATGATCACGGTTTTTCGTTGCATTACATTTTTTTTACTAAAGATTTAGGATAACTCTTGTAGGCAATATTTTACTTTACTGTAGTTTCGCGCCGTCCTTTATAGTTTTTTTTTATTTAGACCTTAAAAAGAAGTTATTTTATAAAATTTTATTCTCCAGCAAATGTAATTTTGAATTTTCCAATTCTCCATCGAAGCACGATTGCAGTGTCCGAAAATAAATGTCAAAAGCCATGGCCGTTTATCGACCTATTTATATACATATATTTACAGATTTACTTCAGAAAACAAATTTGAAAATAGATGTCATCGTCTTCTATCGATCGATCTGTGGATGTGTTCTTTTTCATGTATCTCGCCGTCACAAATTTCGAGATAGAAAATGAAATCTCGCACATATATAAATTAAATTTAGTAGACAATATGTAACGGCACACTATCCACTTACAATTACCAAAACAATAAAGGAACTTGAAAAATACGAACATATGATTTTTGTAAACTTATGTTACATACAATGGCGTATAGCCAGTAGCTTGACATGTATAATATCTACTACCAAATTAATTTAGAAATGGCAGAAAAAATTCTCAACGGTTAACTAACTTATAAATTTCCAACTAGAAGCCTTAGGTTTGTTGTAAATTTACTTCACGTGAAGGATATTGGCTTAAGACAATCGGTTTTTTACCACTCTTTTTTCATTACTGTTTTCACAAACTTAATTCAACGCGGAAATTACCTCATAACTAATGCACTTGATTTCTTCGTTTCTTTAAATCATATAAAAACTGCAAATGTGAGGCTCTATTCATCTATATTACTGGATAGATAGCTATCTCTCTATATGTCGGCGTGTGCTAAAACTTCAATTTAGTTTTAATTTAATTCATAGTCATTTATATATATTTTCTTACAATTTGCTTTATGAAATTTCATATATTTGCCTGTACTACGTAGCCTTGTTGTTGTTTATCGCAGGCTCATTAGGAGCTGTTAAGTCTCGTTGTTTTCAATGTTTTCTACATGTAATAACAAATCTACATAATAACTTTATTAACCATTAGTTTTCGTTGTTGCCTTTATAATAAGATTTATCAGGATTAAAAAATATACTATTTCAAAACAAACAAAAAATCTTGATATCAAAAGATTATTTGTTACGCGTGACAACAGTTTTTATGATTCAGTTATGAAATTAATAAAAATTGAAACGCAAAAAATAAAATTTCCCAATATTTTTTCACAATTACAAAATGAATAGTGACTATACTAAAGCAGACGTTCTTTTTATAAATTCTCGTTCGTTTCGCAGCTTCTGAGAAATTTAAATTCGTTAAAGGAATTCAAAAATGAATGAATTGGTTTTACTCACGATATATACCGACAGGCAAGTCGTAGTATCTAAATAGTACTATTTACTAATAAGCATCAAATATATAAAATGATGCGTAATAGGTAAATAAGAGCTTAATAGGCGATGCAGGCCTAACATCTTATATACATAATACATATAAGGCGGATTTTAACAAGCGTACATAACTAAAATTATTTGGCTATTTACTCTTGTTAATAATTTCCAGGCACACATTTTTTTCGGTTGCATTCTCCAACGTAATCCCCTTCCCCCGATACAATCAGTCTAAAGCTATTCTAACCTTTCAATGTTTTTTTCATTAAACGATTTTCCAAGACTCTTACAAAACGCTTCAGTTTCCACATTTATCTCATCATTTGATCCAAATCCTTCTCTCTGGTGTACCCTTGTGAGAGTTTCAAATAGATTATACTAACTGGGAACCAAATCTAGAATATGTGTGGTAGGGCAGCAAATCCACCAACGACTTGTGACACGGTGTATTTGTCCTACTGTGCGAAAACGCGAGTCCCATATGAAAAACACCTTTCTCATGCGCAAAATGTCACGCAAAGTAGTGAGCTTTCTGCATTTTGAAATTTTTAAGAATTTTTTGCAATTTTACTTTTTGATATCGAGGGATATCGACAGAAGAATTTCCATAACACTACTGAGTTTGAACGATATTTTTTTCCATCAAAAAGCAATGTTCTATCAATACATGAAATTCTGATTTTTCTGCTATTTCCAAAATAATAAAAGTAGCGGCACTAAAATCATCGTACTTCGTTAACAACTGATCAAAATGACATGAAGTCTTCAGAGACGTCCTTCGAGGATTCGCTCTTTCTAAAGATAATGTGAATTCTTATTTAAATATGATATCTTTGCGGCAGTACCACGAATTATTGATAGACGAAAAACTACACCTATCAAAATAATAATCGCTCCTAATAGTTTTCTAAAAGTAAATATAAAAATTCCTAGAAAAAGTATTTCTATATGTAATATACATTGCATACAGAAATTCTAATAATATATCAAATTTAAGTGGCTATGTAACATCCAACGCGTACTTCAACATGTTTCAAATCTTTTACAAATTATGCGTTTCAATAAGTCTAATTTACTCTAAAAAATACCATAAATAACATGACCATAAATAAACATGATTTTAATAGATCTGAAACGGTTCTGCTATTCTTTCCACCAAAAATATATCTCGCGCAAAGACGAACACCGACCATTGGCCGTATTTTGGGCCAAATACGTGGAGTTCAAGCTTGCTGAACCATACTCACACTGTGGCCGAAATGTAACTATCAGCAACTTCTTCGCAAGTATTCCCCTTTCAAAAAGTTGCTTACCCAAAAAACCTACTTTCGTGGGAACAGAAACGAATTGCCAAAAATTGCAAAGAATAAAAAGGGTAATATGATTCGCTATTCTACAAAATTGTACAGTACGTTCATACGTTTCCGAATCAAAACACAATATAAATGTTATTGCTTCGTTCCAAGAACAAAAATGTGAAGATAGAACGACATGTCGAACGTATGCCTGAAGCAGTCGCATTTTATAAAAAAATGAAGTGTAGGGTTGAATATCTCAACCGAATGACTAAAAAATATATGCTGAAAGCAAGACCCCGTAGATGGCCCCTTCAGGTATTTTATAACATTTTACATTTGATCAATGTCTCGACATTATAGAAGGAGACAGCTGAAGTAGAAATATCTTGGAAGCATTTTCTCTTTTTTTAACATATTCACTTTATTGTTTGATGTAGCAAGTTAAAATGATCGAAAATATAAAGCGGAAAGTGTACATCCTAGGTAGATGCAAAGGATGCATTGTCAAAAAGATGAGTTTTAGAAAAAAAATGTATATATAGTCAATAACCGTAAGTCTGATAATATCAGATAGTAGCAGATAATACCAAAAAGAGCTCAACAACCGTAAAATGATATATATATATATATACATAGTAAATGCTAACTCAATAATTTAGCTGTTAATTGTGAACTAAACAAATCAGGACCGTCTTTGCACAACACTATTCGGATGTTTTATGTTAAATACGCTACCTTTTACGCTGCACATATTGCTTTTTTCTTATGCGTTCACTATTTTATGACTTAGATATGTTATATTGTGTTATGTAAATTTATGCAATTTTCTTATATACCGGAACGAGTTGCTAAGTGAACAGAATTACGCTGCAATTTAGCAAAAGGACTGAATTGTCAGATTATTTGATACAATGTATTTACTTTAGTTTTCAAATTTACTTACTAAATAGATATGTCAAAATTTCGTAGTAGCTTGGTGCTAAAGAATTCGTTGTAATTTGAATTTATTCTTCATTATTTACCTTTACGCCGTCTGCATTCAGAGTAGGCAAAAAATTCGCGCTCTTTTTGTATACTCCAATAGACCGAATCAAACAAGAATATATCCACATTCTCTTAAAATTATTATTGATTGTCACTACATAAGAATGTTGCTTGTTTAATATATTGGTTCCGTCGTAGTACTTTCAGTTATTTAGAGGTACAAGAAAACTCTTAGTTGTCTTAGAACGACATATTAGTATTTTATACATGAAAGTGGGATTTCTGAAAATCACGAAGGCATAGCAATTATTACATAAATATAGAATATTTAGCTTGGAAAGTGTACCATTGCGGATACGTAAACCGTACATCCTGTCAGGGGGTCAGAAAATCGATCAATAAATCAATCTTCATTTATGTCGTATACGAATTCATAAAAGAAGTTCGTGCTTTCCCTGTTCAATTTTATATCAGTATAAGTTGCAATTTGCATATCATACACTACCTGTTGTTCAAGGATACATTCATTGTGAGCACCACCCAGAAGCAATTGATATAGATCCACGTTTTATTAAACCGATCAATTCAGAATCACTTCCTGAATCGATCTTTGAAAAAACGTTATATGCACAGCTGATGTAGGGTATTTAACGGTGGGCCGCGACCGAATTGGACCTGCAAGACAATATAGAAATATGGGGAAATGGGCTACGGAAGGGTATACGTTTGAGAAAATATCCAATCGAAGAGGAAGATGTGGAAATGAACAAAGGGGTGTGTATATGAAAATGGCTGAATTAGCTCAAGGTCAACATACCCAGTGCTTGTCACTAAATTCTATGAAACAAATGATAAACTTAATATGCTTTCTTTTTGCTCTGATAACAAGTGAAACCATTACTTTTACAAAATCGGCCAAAATATAATACAAAAATTTTTAAATAACAAAATTTAAAAATAAAATGCCTCACGTTTTACATAAAATTTAAAAATTTTAAAGTGTTACTATAAAGAAAAATAAACTAAAAGTAATTTGTAAAATGTGATTCTTGAGTTTTACAAGAACTAATAGAATATGAAAAATAAATGGTTTGGAAAATCAGAAAATGCGTTTATGTTTAATTAAAATTAATAAAAATTAGCGATATTGTAGCAAGTTAAACAAAAAAGGCTTAATGACAAGATCATTAAACGAACACTTGTTGGCATTTGCTTTTTACATTCTCATGTTTTAGTTTTGTGGCTTTTTAATGGCATTTTTTTTTTCGTTCCTGCAACAACATATCGGACAACATAAATAATCTATACAACAGGACTTGACGTCTAAATGTATGCACATAAAGTATAATAAGAAAACTACAGTATTTATGGCTAAGTCACAGAACCAAGTGGAAGGATATAGACAAAGCGAACTATGGAACCGTTTACAATATTGTAACTTCTTTAGAGTAATTACAGTTGAAATTTGTCAATCATTAAGATTAATGAACGCTTTCGATTAAAGCTAAAATTCATTTAATATCAACTTAGCTAGTTAAACGAGGAACCATTGTACGCGACAAGTGACATCTGGCCTCTATTTAAAGAAGAAGAAAAATAAACAAATAAATGCATAAGTAAGAAAAAAAAAACTCCTTCATACTTTAATAATTCCAAAGAGGGTAAAATGAATGTGCACCCGAACTATGAAGCATATATGCGAAATACATGGCCTGTCATACATACACATATTTTTTGGATGAATCGGTTAGGATGATATTGTAATGCCCCTTGTTTCATTCTAAAAATGAAAAGTATTAGAAAATGTTCTTTTCCAATCTGCAATTGTGGACAAATTATTATTAAAGTATCTGCTTTGTCCCCTCATAAATCTTGCCTCTATTAGAAAAATCGCATTCGGAACAGCTAATCCGACATTCTGAAATCAGCTACAGAAGGTAATATCAATTTAATATATTACTTTATTAAAATTATTAGACGAATGGCACATACCGAAACATTTAGAGAGGTACTACCACGATATATTACAGTTATGCTTATATAACATGTTACATAACCAATATATACTAAAATACTTTTGAAGAAATATTTAAAAAAACTAAAACAAGACAGCAAACATTTGGGATGTCCATCACTTTAACAAACACAATTCGCTTGGTTAATTATGACCACATCGCAAGGCCGATCAAAACAATATTTGCGGTAAGCTTTCAACAAAGTTTTTACAAATATTTTTTTGCGAGTTCAAATAATATACTACGATGTTCGGTTAATATCCGAACAATAAGCTAGATCCATATATTTTAACGAATTGAAATTGAATGAACATTTTTGATATTCGATGGAAATTCACTCAATATATTATACGGACTTATTTTAAGTTGACTGTATAAAAGTTATTTATACTAAATCGATTACATTCAAGGTTCTAAATTCGGTTTGTTTTAACTAAAAATAGAAATGGACTAGCATGCCATGGCTCGATTCCGACTCTTCTAAAATTGTATCGATTTTAGAATGCTCTGCCAATTTCTTAGCAATTGCATATACGTATTTAAGCGAATAACGCCTATTTTCATGTTTAGTTCTTTAATGTAAATTAATTTAAAATCGCCTAATCTAAACACCTCTTCGATTCTGCATATTAACTTTTGTAATCGTGGTTATTCAAAGAATAAACGTCAGACATCCACTCAAAATCTTATGCTTACAGAAACTATGTTTACGTTTTATTAAGTCTCTTATTTTTTAACAGTGCAAACAAGATAATGAAACTAATATATACTCCCATTCTTAGAAAATTTGGAATCTTCTGAATTTTCTTTGTTTTTTTATCTTCTCTTCCTTATTATTGCAATTGTATCTCAATGCTAAGCAACGGTACGCGTTTTGTGGCATTTCTTTCGATATCTCGGCAATTTTGTCTTTCCTTTCATTTAACATGATTGTGACACAATTTCTTTATACATTTTTACAACCACACTTTGAAAGCACCTCAACCTCAATCATTCATTGCTTTTGTAATCAATTCAACAAACAAAGTATCATTTATAATCTTTGGTGCGGGTGTTCTGTCCGATTATTTATAATGATAAAATAATTTTCAATTATAAATCTAGGAAAAACAAAACGCAACCTCCTACGCCCTTTTATATAGTCAAAATTGCTTAAGAACAAAGAAGTTTAATTAAATTATGTTTGTAACTATTTTTATAGAGAACAGCAAAGTTTTATGGTAAAAGGTTACGAAAACTGAGATGAGAACGACATTAAGAGTTTATAACTCTTTATACGTGTTTATAATTCTTTGAATTTTGTTTTTTGTTTGTTTCGTTACGTTTTATTGGACAAAAAAGTCAATGTAAAACTCACCAGGCAGCATAGGAGCCATTTGTATTCGTATTCCATTACTGTTATTTGTGTCCTCATTTTGTAAAACTGCGCTCTTGCTTGCCATGCAGCTGGTGGGTTTTTTCGTTTTCCATAGCTTCATGGTGTTATACTTTACTTTTTTAAATTCTTTCATTCATTCATTTGTTTAAAAAAATTTCCGAAACTATTCTCATTTTTACGATACTTTTTGTTCGAATTATTTATTACATTTATACATATTTTCATGACCTCAAAATCAAAAACAAATACGAGCAAACAGTAGAAAGTGAGGAAAAACTTTATTTTATACGAAAACTATTACTCATATGATAGCATACGCACACGTAACATAGTTATTTTTAAAATCGAAAAAGTTTTCAACGGCAAAACGAATTCGAAACGTGGTCTTTTATACGAGAATTTGTTGTTTGCTGTTTCTCTTAATTTATTTTTTCAAAATTTTTATATTCATTGGGTTATGGTTCTAGTTTACATAAGGAAAGAACGATTGAGAGAGAGTACGAGGAAGGTAAAACAAATCGTGGAATGACATGAAACATACTTAAGCCGTCAGTCATACTAATGCAAAGGTGTAAACACTTTTATTCTACACAACACGTTTTAACACAAATAACTTAAAATTATTTTTTATTACAGTTAAAAAAAAAAAAATTAATAACAACTTCCAAGCATTTGTAAAAATGCTTATTATAATATTTATTTAAATAAAAGCATTATCTTAGAATTTTTTAAAGTATGCAACGTTATTTAACTGCGGGTCTTATTCGTTCAAAACACTCTTTTATAATAAATACATTTCACATGTTACGTAGCTGCTTACGCACATTTTTCCTAATTTCCCAACAAGCATTTCCTCTCGTGTTTCTCTCTCTCTCTCTCTTTGTTAGGTTTTACCAGTGGCAAACGAAATACATAGATGTTCCAACATTTTGTTCAAAGTTGCGATTAGGAGATTTCTGGGGACTTTTTGTGTATCCATTATCGATAACAGTAGTAACGCTGCTAATTAGCAGCTATTTGTACGCTTAATCTTTCATTCTCATTATATGTACGGGCAAAGATTATGTTAATAGTTTCTTGATATGATATCGCATTCTTTTAAACGTTTGCATATCAAAAACACATACAAATCTGTGTTTTTAAGTGAATATGCACTATGGTATGCATAGAAGTGTGTATGTACGTAAAGCACCAAACATCAGATATTTATACAGCAAATATAATTTGTTTCTTTTTCATCGTTTATTTTGAAGAATTGAGGAATTCTAAATTTTATATTCGCCAAATGCTTTAACAAATTTCAATGAAAATGTTCATATCAAGAAATATAAAGAAGTTTTCCGTTATTAAGAAAAATTATATCGGAGTTAATTATATTTATCTCTACCTAATTTACTTATTTTATTTATATATTTATTAATTGTATTTACTCACTCATATATATTTGACATATTTTATCTAATATTCTATGTCACTCTACGCGGCGTCCATTCCTACTGTATTATTTAAATTCCGTAATTAAACACTTAACTAAATAAATAACATATTAAAAGTTTTTTTATTTTCTTTTAGAGTCCAGTAACTGGCGTCTATGCTCACTACAGTCGTCGTCCTTGGTAAACTAATCGTACGTTTTCTCCATAATCTTATGAAAAACTAGTTTTCTAATATCTAATTTATTTGTATTTTCATAATATTATGCTGCATACATATCATGTTGATACCGGTATATTTCAAAAACTTCATATTTGGAGTTTTCTGTGCTATGATTTTTGTATTGTACGAAAGTCTCGCGCAGACTGCCTGTATAATCTTGCTTAAGATTTAGGATAGCTGCATGTATGGTATATCCCGAATTCGTTGTAAACATTTGCAATGTGTTTGCTTCATTATCACAATCCATATTAAAGTCGTTTTCTTCTTTATAAGTATCGTTACCGCCGTTCTGACTACTTAATTGAAAATTTGTTTTCAATAGATATATGCCCCTAAGCTCTTCTTCACTCGTCACTTGCAGGCTCTCTATTATTTCGTGCCGTCAATCCGTAGTCAACCTTAAAATTTTTTTTAATAATAACAAATTTCTTTATATACCTTGATATGAACATTTTCATTGAAATTTGTTAAAGCATTTGGCGAATATAAAATTTAGAATTCCTCAACTCTTCAAAATAAACGATAAAACGGAAACAAATTATATTTGCTGTATAAATATCTGGTGTTTGGTGCTTTTTCGTGCATACACTCTTCTACGCATACCATAAGTAGTATTAAAAACACAGATTTACGTGTGTTTTTGTTATGCAAGCGTTTGAAAGAATTCACTTAAAAACACAGATTTGTATGTGTTTCTGTTATGCAAACGTTTGAAAGAATGCAATGTCATATCAAGAAACTATTAACATTATTTTTGCCCGTACACATATGAAAATGAAAAATTAGGGCTACTAATTAGCAGCGTTACTACTGTTACTAGATACGCAAAAGTTCCTTAAGGATCCCCTAGTCTCAAATTTGAACAAAATGTTGAAACATCTATGTATTCCGTTGTCTCTGTTTTTACTCTCTGTCTTATTGCTATTTACATAAAGTTTTTATTTTACATGATTATTTTTTATCGTCAATTTACTAGAATAAAGAGAATTTTTCCGCTACTGTCTCTGTTTTGTCTGGTTTGTTGGTTAACCCTAAAAACTTTTGCAGCAATTTCTATATCAAAATTTTATTTACAGAACATGTGTTTTTTAAAAAAACTCATTTTACTTATTAACTTGTTACACTTTTTCTTCTCGCCTTTATTCTACAAATAACAGCGTATACATAAATAAGATGTTTAGGTAAAAAAGTTAGCACACCATATTGAAAAGTAAACATCTAAACGAGACGATCATAAGTTTAACATTAAATATACTTTAAATAATTAATGATATGTAAAAGTATTTATTGCGCATAATTTTCTTCTCAGTATTATATATATTTACGTATATTATTTCGCACAAGCTCCCGCGATCAAAAATGTACATATCCTTACCCTGCAAATCTTTAAAATCTTAACAAACTTTTTCGAAAAGAAAATTAGGTTTATACACATATAAGTGGTGATTCTCTCTTTATGTCTCTTATTTTTTCAGACGTGCAACAGCTACTGAAACAAAATTTTAGAGTAACAATGCTAGCAATTCCCTGAAAGTACCAAATAATCAAAAAGATCCCCTATTAAAGCAAACAAAATTTTACAACGAATGACGCAAAGTAAAAAGTGTCCAAAAAAATCTCTGAGAGTAAAAATCAACTAAACTGAGTCGACTAAACACAAATTCTTCGATTTGCCAGAGACAACTAAATGACAAGATGGTCCAATATTTTATGCGAAATTGAAACTAGCAGATTGTTACGGACTTTTTGTGTTTCTGTTATCAATAACAACGGTAACAACCTCTCAAACGTGTGCAAAGCAGAAGCATATACAATTCTTTGCTTTTAAGTGAATATGCACTATGGTATAAATATGAGTGTATCCGCGAAAAAGTCAAAGAATAGGAAGGTAGCAAATATGACTTATGTTGTCTTCCTCGTTTATTTGGTATTAAAAAATTCTTCATTTTAAGGTAATCAGTTGCTTTAATAAATTTTAATGAAAGGCTGCTATCAAGAAATACAAAGAAATTGCAGAATATTCTAGATTATTGTAGAATATTATAAAACATTCTAAAATAGACAATACAACTCATATGTGACGTAAAACGTTACAGAAATATGTCGCATACATGTGTAAGCAAATAAAATCAATTAATATATAAGTAATAATTAAATTAGACAAAAGTTAATTGCTCCTACAATACAACTCTTTTTAATAATACAAAATTTCTTCATATTTTTGGATATAAAAATTTTCGTTGAAATTTGACGGAACAGTTATGGAATATAAAGTTTAGAATTCTTCAACGTGAAAAAAACAATAAAAAGAAAACAGAGTGATAAAGAAAGTAACGTACTTGATATGGACGTCGCGATTGAAGTGCGCGTTTTAGTGTGAGATAATAGATTCAATCCCGCACGGGTTCGTGCTCAATTTATTTTTGTTTAAACGACATTTTCGGCAAAGCGATTATTGAAGCAGAACGAATGTCATAATAATAGCATCCCATCACGTCATACACCAATGGTGATATTTGCGGATATATGCAATATCCAGAAGGGTTTGTGATAGATTGACGCTTTTTACACCAATAAATTTACAATCATTTTGTGAATCGATTTAGCCACGTCTTTCCGTCGGCCTGGCCGATGTTGAAACTGAATTGAATCGGAAGATTATTCTGACTGCTCCACTGCTATTTTGAAAATTCATGATACGAAAAAAAACTGAGAATTTGAATATTCGTCGATAAAAGCCCGCCGTGAACAGTATTTTGGTATATTAAAAGGATGTGGGAAATTTGCATTTAATTGAAGCATTTTTTGAATCGCTCTCATGAAAATATTCTTGCAAAAAAATAAAGTTCTACATATGAACAAGATTTAATTTATAGTAATTTTTGATAAAAGTTGGTCTAAATCATGTTATGACATACGCATTTAAAATGGTTTGACAGGCCCACACAGACCATCTTCCCATAAACAAACTTTCATGATAAGTAATTCTTTCTATGGCAACAAGGTATAACTTTTAATATCTTATGACGAAAGGAATTAAAGAACAAATAAGAAAGTTATACTCGGTAGCCGAATATCGCATACCTATCTAAAATCCTTGGCGATCCATGCTTTTATTTATTGTCATAAAAACGCGAATGAGAGAAAATTTATCTTTTACCTTTTACTTCACTAAAAGATATTGTTAAGAAAAATTAATCTACCACGTTGTCAGCTCCACCATAATTAATTTAGAATTAATATACTTAGCTTTTCGCATTCTGGTCTGCAAGGCCTTTTATGTAATAACCATGTGGACAGCATTTTTGAGAGAAAATTTATAACTACTATATTGCGCCGTCCGCCGCAATTAATTTAGAATTAACACACATATCTTGTCGCCTTCTACTCTCCTAGGCCTTTCATTTGATACCAAAATCGCTGGTGTTATTAAGAAAAAATTAATCCACCAGGCCGTGGTGCCCACCATATTTATTTTAGAATTAACGCATTTTTAAGCAGATAATATATATTTATTTGGGGAATATATAAAATAGTTTTGAGCATAAAACCTCAAAAAGTGAAAAAAAGAAGATTTAATCTCTTGAAACTTTTTGTGGGCATGGCTGATGTTGTCCACTTTTCCACATAAATAGTATTTTGTTTCGTAAAGTAAATTAGAAAAATTTTAGAAATAAAAAAAAAATAATTCCTTTCGTTGAAAACTTTTTGACAAAATGAATGGTCCTCTTATTCTCCAGTGATGGTAACGCTTCATTTCGTGCTTCACTCTGGCTAGCACATAGATGCTACAAAATAAAATTTAATAAAGAAAAGATTACATATGTATGCAGTCTGTCAGTATGTAGACATTTTTTTGCTTTCTTTGCTTTTGGTATTGTCAATGATAATCAAAGAAACACAAATACGTCCAATTTTGATTATGGAGAATTTGCACTTTTTACCATATTATACCATGCCAATATTTATTATTTAATTTAGCTTTTTTCTATTTTCCTGTGTAAGTTTCTTGTTTCTTTAGAAACGTCTGTAATTACTTTTTCTTTTCCGTTTAAAAAATAAATAAATCACTTGGTCGATTTCAATTTTCGTATCATGGTATACATTAATTAATCTCCATATTTCACTGTTCCTTATAAGAATGCAATTAATAAATTTCACAATTTCGTTATCTGTTAAAAAAAGCTGACACACCACAATGTGTTGTAATTACTTCTTTTTTTGCACCATTGCAACGTTGAAGCTAGACTGACTTTTTTTCTCTCAATTCAAGGTAAATCTCCCTTATAATTTACGAAAAAACTTTGGATTATCTTTCTCTTTTTATAAATCTCTTTCTTCTTATTGTTGATGGCTTTTCTCTATCTAACAACAGTAAAAGGGAGGTTTATAAAAAAAAACAATGATTATCGGTGATCCGCTATTTTAAACCGATGAGGTTTTCTTTTACAGAAAAGCAACATTATTAACAGACAGGCGCAGACCACAGACCCTACATATAAGGACGTCACAATGGCTACAAAAATAAAGAGAAATATGAATTACGTAAGTTGGAATTAAGGACGAGTTTTTAATATTTTACTTATTGAAGGTAATTATATTACAGTTATTTTTGATACCATATTATTTTAAATTAAAACAATTGGTAAGCATAAATCTGGAATACACACAGAAAAGGGGCATATGAAATTAATAGGTAATGCCCCTTGTGCAATAACGCACCTATGATGTCGCAAATTGGATAAAATGTTTTGAATATATACGCTCGTGGTACGTTTGCCTATGCAAACTATCACAAACATTGTTTTAAGTTAGCGTAAGTTAGTTATACGTTCCCTTTTTTTTGCTTATGTGAATAAATATGCATGCTGTAGTAGTTGGTTTTAGTGCTGAGTACTGATTATGTATGGCGTTAACTAAGTTTCACTTTCGAATTTCGACCGTTGCAACTATATGTATCCACAAGAAATGGGAGAAACATTCTCTCAAAATTCTCAAAACAGACGTAAGCACGCCAAATACGCTCTCTATGTTACGTCAAATCTGGCAAACACAGAATTGCTGTCGCTGGAAACAAATTTTCATTAGTATTAAGTATAAGTCAAGAAAAGTTATCACAAATCTCCCTTTGTCAGTAAAGTATTGCACTTCGGACATATAAGTCGCAAATTTATTGGCGTGGTCCAACTTTACTCAACAACCCAAAAAAAAAAAAAAAAAAATCTCCCTTTGTGTTTGCAGAAGAACGATTGTAAAAGAAAAATGTAAGCAGCTACTAGAAAATGATTTATTTTTCATTTTGAAAATTAAAGTGAGTCTGAAATTCAAGTTGTGCATTGTGAAGAAAAAAAAAAAAAGATTGGGAATAGTAAATACAATTTGAAAATGAACCAATTCTCATTAATTGAAAGGAAAATACAGCCTAAAGGGAATGGTAGTAACTAATCTGAGTATTTGTGTATTAGTGAATTCTTTTTATTCCTTTCTCTTTCATTCAATCAATTTTAAATTGTCTGGATGTTCCCATGATTCGCTTGTGTGGTGGCACTCCGGTCAAAGACCGGGTACCTAGAAAACCATTGAAGTGGACATAACAGCAATGCCTAGCTGCTCAATAAGCTGTAAAAAAAAGTTAAGCGCCAAAAAATTACATCCTTCTAATTTTTTTCAGGTGATAGTGGATGTTCCTTCAATCCCCTAAAAAAGAAAATACAATGAAATCCTTGGAAGACGAGGAACATTATCGAAAGATGCATTGGTGTGTACAAACGTTAGTATTGCGAAAATCTAACGACAGTTTTTGAACATTAGCAGATGATATGAAGATGATGTTGTTAGAGGATTGCTGGCACGAAGTATATAAATATTATAAGAATCTTAAAAATATAAATAATTTTTAGAGTTTTACGAAAATTTACATAAAAATTAAATGTATATTGTTTCGGCATATATATCCCTTTACCGTATTATGTCGTAAATTCCAAACAAAATTGTTTACATACAAACAACTGAAATAAAACAAGAAAGGTGAAAGGTAAGTAAATTAATTTTTTATTTTTTTTGCCTTATACTCCAATTGTCTAATTAATACTCTTAATTCGCTAAAGGTTGTAATCAATTATGTACAACCAATCTTTCCATACGTCGTCACAGACAGTCACTATTATTGATAAAGCGCAAAGGACCAACAAATAATAAAAAGCCATCACTATACTGGATATATTCTTCCCATCGCCAACAGGCGTAATCCATTTTACTGAATAAAACAAAAAAATAATGTAGGTAAAATGCTTTAATAACAATTAATATATACCCCAGGTAGAATTCCCTATTTTATATTATTTAGCAGTAGTAGTACACACATGTTTTTACGTATATACATATAAATATTGTATTCGTAAGACGTCGACGGTATCGACATTTCGTTAGACACATGGCAGTTAAGGAGAACTCATTACACCTTTGTAAATAAACAAATTTTAAATTTGCCCCCATTTTTCCAAATCGAAAGCGAAAACATTGCAAGCGAGAGCCACTTGACTAAAACGTACAAAATCAGTGTCCTGTATGCAGTGTACACAAATTATTATGTACATTAATTGCAGTGTTACCACTGTAATTAAGGCATTGTATCATCCTTTTGAGACTTGGTACGCTTCAATGTCAGAATGAGGAGGTAATCATGTGCGTAAGCGACAATAAATTAGGTTTACAAACTTAATGCTAATACAATCGAGACAGACACCAATTAGATTTATTGCAGTGCAAAACATCCCACACTTCATCATCATCTAAATTGAAAAGTATTAGTCTGCTGATACCAAAGCTCTTGATTCCCGAGCTATTATTCATTTCAAAAAGCAGTCATATCTCAAAAAGTGATCATTTAGCATTTTCCGCACAAGTAAACTCTTTTAAATGCCAATTTCCTGAAGGTTCTTTCGCTGAAATTTTTAGACAGAAATTTGACATTGAACTTCTTACTTGCATAGAATCATTTCATATGCTGAATTGTGCTATGCACCCTATTGCTACACTTCCGAAAAATTTTCCGATCAAGGCCACTAGGGCAGCTCTTTCAGGGTTTACATACCCCCTTATGGGGTTAGAAAGCTCTTTTGACTTCAAAAGAGAACCACGGGGATTCAAGGCAATTAACTACGTACCCCTTCACAGGAACATGATCATTAAATAGCGCGAATAGATTGTATGATAAACAAGACAAATTTTTGTTAACATCACGAAAATGCAGGATATCGTCCCAAATGGACATCATCAGAAATGCAAATAATACATGAAACGCAATCTCACATGGAGATGTACAATGTGTGGGTCAGGAGCTCACCAATTTCAATCCGGTATCTGCTACCGAACCAGGCAGCTGCTTTGCACACAGATTATTGAAGTACAAGTCAACATTAAAACTGCTGTAAAATATTACTTTTGATAACAAATGGAAATTTCATCCAAACAGTTGCGGTTATCCGGATTATACATGCACGTGACGAAAAATTGCAAATTAACACCACTTATTTCAACGCCGAGATACTCAACTACACTGTCATTTTCGGACTTTGAAACCTTTCAATTTATATACCGTAACAAATAGAGGGCGATTGCGCCACCTCTCCTAGTGGAAGTTCTGACTATCTCCATGTTAACATCAGATTATATCCAACTTTCTGTTTAAGTATCTTCAATTTGATGAGATTACCAGGACAGACTTTACATACTGCAGGGTGCTTTACGTCTAAATTTAAATTAAACTGTTCCTTGGTCTTCATACTCTTAGTACACTTGGCTACCCGTTCTTTAAGACATTGTTTTGTGTCGTGGTTCCGTCTCCTTAGAAATACTCAGCAAAATAAAACCTCTGCACTTGGAGCAAACCACCACCTCTGCACCGCCATAAACTCTGCACTTCTCTCACCCAACGTAAAATCTCATCTCCGCCAGAAAAATTCACAACCAGTATTGAACGCTGCCCCGCAGTGAATGCTGCCTTTTCTAAATACCGTATAGACCTTACGACCTCGGAATCGGATTCTGACAACGTACTTTATCCAGAGGTTCATCACTAGCATAGCTGAAACTCGTAACCGTGAATTTGAATTGGCAATTGAGCTTGGTCGGAACCATAACTTCATATTCTTTTGGCATAGTACTCTCGATCGCTGCTTTTACCTTTTTTCTCTTATAATCGCCGCTGTAATCAATTAGTACGTCGCCATTGTTCGTGTAACAAAGATTAGAAACTTTTAACTTTAGGGTCGACGTTTTTCTTAAGGTCAACCTTTACTTTCTGCTTAATTATCAAAGGGGCCTCCTGTTTCATCACTGGAATCTTGACGACGTCAGCAAAAAATGGCTTTAATTTAATTTTTTCCGTTAGCTCAGTCAATTTCTCAATTTCTTTCAGGTTCCTTTCCTACACTTCGTGCAGCTTACTGTCACATGCACTGTGAATATAAGTACTACAACCAGACACATGAACTAAATGGAGGTATCGTGAGAACAGTTTGCGTACTTGTGTCAATTACGGAGCAACCTGTGGCGGTAGGTAGATTTTTGCCATCTAATTTCTGGTTCTCCACGAATGTTATTTACATTTTACACATTTTCTCTCACCAAAATAAAGCCGAAAGTCCCTCCAGATATCAAAACAGGAAATTCTTTAAATTTCAGTTCTGTTTTAGTCCAAATAAAACATTATGGAACGGTACGAAAATGGTCCGTCCACATCAGTAACATTTGCCCCGCAAATTTACGTGTGTTTATCGACAAATTGGCTTTCTTACCTGGCGACAATAAAATTGCTGAGAACAAATTTGCGTTAGTTTGAGTATAAACCAAGCAAAGTTACCACAAATTTATTTTTTAGAATCCGGTTTGCGAAAAAGCAACTGTAAAAGAAAAATATTAATAGTTATTAGATAAAGAATTACTAGTTTAAATATTGAAAAAAATCAAATAAAATAAATAAATAAATTAAATTTGTCCGAAATTACATTTATGGATTGTGAAGAAGAATAAAAACAAAAACTTGTAAATACAATTTTTTTAAAAATATGGAGCTAAATTAAGCAACGTTGAGATGTGTTAATTTGCAGCACAGTGCAACGTAACTTGCTTCTATGCTCGTTCATTGAAGAGTGGCACAATGACCGGCGCGACGCAGAGAAAAGGAACACCATTAGACGAGCGAGAAAGTCTTTGCGGGGTGTTTCTGACGCTAGTGGTACCTCAAAAAGGAGTAAGCAAATTGTTTCTAATATTTGCAAACGATGTATGAATACACGTTATATCATTGTATATAGATTTATGCAGATGTTACGGGTTTCCAAATCAAAGATGCACAGGTGTGTATAAAGGTTAGTATTACAGTATTTAGTATTTTGAAAATCTAACTAACATTTGAACATTTCTCTAGGTCGTTGGCGTATAGGAAAAGCAAAAGAGCAACTGCGGCTGAAAGAAGCTGGGAAGAATCCTCCACTAAAAAGTGGGAGGACATCATTTGAACACTCCACGATGTATGAAGATGATGGTTTTTATATTTATGTGGAGGCGCCGAAATTGACGCAGTTGGATGAACAAGTGAGAGGATTTCTGGCATGAAATTTATAAACGTAACAATTTCAAAAACATATTAAAAAAATTTAAATAAAAATTAAATGAATACTGAAAGTAAAACATTGTATATACTGCATCTTCTTTTTATTTGTTCGTATATGAGCATTCAAGAAAAAGAGACTTGGCATATAGGAATGGAAGAGAAAATTTAATACAATGATGAAATAGATATCATTTATATGAATTAATCACTATAACACAACTTTAATTTTTGTGGAAAAGCTGTAAAAAACTGCATATATAAGAATCAACTTTTTCTGTAGTAAAAAACCTAAAATTGTAAACTCTGGAATTAATTTTATTACTGCTTGTTATTGTTTACCATATGTAGTTTGTTTACACGGAATCAATTAACGTCAATTTGCCTCTCATTTTTTACTTTTCTCTCTGTTATTAATACATTGAAATGAAAAATTTTAGTAGAATTATTAGAAAATACTGGAAAGCTGGCGACGATGATACCTGCTTAGCCTCCTGGTGATAATCAATGGTCTCCTACGAGAAACAAGGCGATGATTACGGCGATAATCGCTTACTTATATCGTGTGTACGTGTTGGAATTATGTGTACGAACAACAAATGAAATTCCTCTTTTTTTGTTTAATAAAATTTAAAAATCGTTGAATCGTTTGTTGTGTTTTCCCTTAAGATGTACTGTTTATTAGTTGACTGTCAAATTATTCATTCTCAGTTTCGTCACCTAAAAAGTAGGAATCTAAAATTGCGTCTCGTGTTTACTATACTCTGTTTATGATTTTTCTTGTTATTATTCGTTTAGATATTTTATTCTATTTACATGACAGTTGCGGCGTCTCGGGCTAAGTTTACTTTATTTTTTTGGGCTTGCTTTAACTTACCCAAATTATGAGATATTTGCCAGTGAACAGTAGCCCCAAAAATGATTATGTTGGACCACATATGACAAATTAGAGATGACATAGCGTTATTTTTCAAAATTTAAATTTGTCGAAACAAAGGAAACAGGGATTGATGCCATTTTTTCTTTCAAAAAGTTTTTTGAAAAACACTGATAATGTTTGCTACACTTACTGCTCCAAATGAAAAATTTGGACGTGTAGTGGTGGTTTAGGCAGGTCAAATTAAAATTTTTTTTAAAATAAAATAAATATTTTTTTATCGCCTTAAAATAATGGGCCACTATTAAATACCCTACACCATTCTACAGTTAATGATGTAACACCTTTTTCAAAATAGGGCGTTAGACGAGGAATTGTCGGAAAAACAACCTTAATACATCCTTATACCATAAGTGGTGTCATCTCGACTCCTTAGGTAAGTTTTTGGACGATATTACAGTACCTATGCAAAAGTGGAAAAAACGGCTTTGCATACACAATATTATAGCCCATCGAGATTTTTATTTTCAAAATTCCCGAAGCAAGCTTGAAAATCTCCACAAAATATACACATTTTTCTCCAGTTTCGAGCTTGGAATGCTAAACATACCCTCTTATTCGTCTGTTTATTTGTCCCTTTGCCCAATTGTATAGTATCTATGGTAAACATTCTTCCGTTTGCAAAAATGAACATATCGCCTAAAAATTTGCAAAAGAACTTAAAAATAGCCTAAACCAGTTAAAGGGCACGACTAGAATGCAACAAAAACTAGGAAAAACTTTGCTTTCCATGATTTTTGTTCGTTACTCATAAACTACAGCAGAAATAGAATATAAATTTCTATTGTTAATCTACATACATAGAAAAAGTTAGCCACGCCCATTTATTGTTATATACGTTATAGGGTATAGAAATTTAGTTTTTTCCTTTTTTTATAATTTTTTTTTACCATACCCATGAGTATAAAAGATTCGGTCATAACCGAGTGTGCTCTTATTTGCCTGTAATATAATATGTTATAGTTATATACAGGTTATGGGTGAAATAAAAAAGTTAAAAAGCAAATATTCTGGTCTGAGCTTCATATATTCATCGTAAAATTTGTACAAACATGATTATATGATTCCTTGGAACGGTTCAACATTATTACCATGAGCATCTTCCCTGAGCTACTGCTTAATGTTTTAATAGTTGCATAATTGCCTTGACAGATATCGTTAAGACTCAATCCACGTATTTGTCATGACGACATAAGTAGGCGGAATGAATTTGATGCAAGCATTCGGTGAATTTGAAAAGAAATTAACCATGCGCATCAGACTGGATGGTGTACGATTTCCTTTTCCTGAGGTCGAGGCTTGTCTAATAACTTAAGTTTTTATGGATCAAGTTTGCTGTGCAACTCAATACCTCAGAATGTGTGCGCTTCATCCACAAGTCGGGTATAAGTGTGCAGAAACTACTTAAAGGTCTCTTTATAATTGTCTGGATGAGTTAAAAATCACTCCCCAGTTTTCTTTTCTGACACCCATGTAAATAAAATAAAAATTGGGTTGGCGTTGACGCCCGTTGTTGAAAATCTGGCTTATATGTCTCCCTTAATCATTTGGTAGACTTTAATTCATAAATAGTGTTGACGGCATAGCTCGTTGCGCGGTAGAGCGTTTCCAAAATATTCGGTGCCGCAAGACAAAGAAAAGAAAATTTAAATTGAAAACAAAAAAACTTTGAATTTGGGATAAGGCGGAAAAACCAGAAAAATTGAGTCAGACACTTAATGAGTCCACATTACATAAGGTCTGTTGTCCGTCCTGTGCTCCGTTTGTTGGTCCCTCCTTAGTCGGTCGGTATCTGTCCCCAGTCCCTCTGCCTTCCCTCGCGCGTACACCCCTCCATACCCTGCCTCAGCGGTGAAGTATGCTACTCAATTATTCATTTTTTTCATGCGTCGAGAAATTCTAATTTCTACTCATTACATTTTTATTTAACATATATTAACATTTATTAACAATAAAACCCGATAATGTTGAGTGATGAAGCGCCATCTAAAGATGTAACGGCACGATGGTTGCTCCAGTCGTTGAGGTTTCACAAAAGGAGATGTGGGCGCGATACCTACAATATTGTCGTCAATACTACCGAAGATCCCTGATGTCTTAGAGGAAGTGCTACCGCCCGTTAGGGGATCTCCGATGGATTAATATTAATATTTGCAGCTCCTATGGTGCTATTGAGATAACGGGCATTCTGTAAACTGTTGATAGAGCTGCTATCGTTGCTATTTAATTTTGGAGACCCACTTAATGATTTTTCCTCGCTTTGCCAAGCAGAAGCTGAAACAGCAGCCTTCCAGAGTCAGCATTTGTAAATAAAACTTTCGCTAATTTCATTACTTTCACTTTAGGTTTTTTTCTTTCTTTCTTCAACCCTTCAAAACATTTTGCTAATACTGGAATTTGTTTATGTCCCTCTATTAAAGTAATCCATAAGCTTAGTTTTTAACCAATTAGCCGCCTATAGGCTATCAAAACGTTCAGGTGCCGAATCACGAAAACGCAGAAGGCATTTGATAATTTTTTCACTCCTATACTATACTACACTAGTAATATACCATACTATGCTATACTATACTATACTATACTATACTATAATATAATATAGTAGCACTATATTATACTATACTACACTATACTACAGTAGTAATATGATATACTAACTATGCTAGCACTACACTATACTATTCTACGTTGCTCACAAATAACGGCAGGCCGTTATTACGATCACACTTACGCTATTGCGATGGGCTCGTGGTTAAATCAGACCGACAGAAACCCCTACCCTACATTGTACGCGGACATTATAATGTTTTAAGTTAGTTTGTGACAATGTCTTCTTCCATCTATTTTTATTATGAATTTGAATTTACACAGAAATAAATTCTACGACCAAAGTCTTAAAGCACTAGCATTGAAGACCGTCGGTTTTATTGAGAACTTTACCGCACTTCAGATTTGAACCCATAATCGTGCAGTTGTTCGTTGAGATCCTTTGCCACTTGGCCACTCAGGTGGACTTCTATCTATTTTAGTACATGGCGTACATGCAACAGCTATTAATGAAACTCAAAAATGTCAACAAAAACAAAAAGAAATTGAAAAAAATCAACAGATGTGTAAATAAATACATTTGCTTACCAGCGTTTGTATTGTTTAGCGTAATTGAGTAATGTATCATGTTTAACATATCATAAATAAAAAAAAATTGCTATCATAGATATATATATTTTCGCCTATAAATATATATATATAATGATTTTGATAAAAAAATACATTTTCCTTAATTGCGTGCGCATGTATGTGTGAGCTTTATTTGGCAACGGAAAACAAGATTTTGCATGTATGGTTTTTTTCAATTGTTTTCTACCTTTCATTTGTTTGATGTTTTTACAGGCGCCACAAATATGGTGATTTTTATGCTTGATTAAAACTTAATTAGTGCTGGTGTAGGAGTCGTGATATATATACATAAACGAATACATATAATCAAAAGTTTAAAATGGGTGCAAATATGTATGTTTTACGGAATTGATTTTGTAAGTCTCAGTGCTGAATATTAACTGCGTAATAATACAGAAAAGCATTTGTCAAAAAGGCTAAAGTTTAGTTACATCCATCACCGCAAAAATACTGACCCGAAATCAAATTAAAGTAAATATATATATAAATACTCAAAGAAACTGAATAGATTTAGACTTTTCCGTCCGTTGAAGAAATGAAACTGACCTAAGATTTTTTTTCTCTTTTTACTGCTTGAATCAATTTCCATTGCCATTTTTTTTGTTTTCCTTCGTAAGAAAACGAAAGTATATATAGGCTATATATATAATGTAAAACATATTGTGCAAGGAGTTTTTTGTTTTTTTAGGGAAACAAATGCAGACGCAGGAAGACTATTTAATTTTTTGAGAAATTCCTAGGGTTGGGCGATTGCTTGAAGAATACACAGAATTGCAGTGCTGCTGATCTAAGTTAAAAAGGACATCATCTGCATCTCGCTCGTCTGTATTATATGAGCAAACATTATGGTGGAATTTCATCGTATCTTCTTACATGATGCGTTCTTTTGGACTTCAGTTCATGTCAAAACCTTTCGTATGATTTACTTCGGTTGGTATACCATGAACCGCTAACATAGTGTCCGCAGTTCACTCCTTGAAATGGAAAATTCTAAATAAGAGCCAAAGCATTTCATTTTCTGTTGGAGTTTATGAGGATTGTAACAGATGCCAAGGCTTATAGCCCTTTTTATTTGTGGTAGATTGAAAACCGTCATTCGAAGTGTCCGGGCTTCAAATCATAAGGCGTCTAACTTGTTTACATAGCAGCAATTTCTATCACTTTGAAACATTTACACACTTTGGATTGGTTCCTTCTTTGAGAATTTAGTTTGTATCATGTACAGACCTAAATGCTGCATTTTCCTTGTCCCTAAAATTGAATGCTTAACTGGATGTTGGTTATCGGAAACACTGCAGTTTTTCATTATTTTTTTATGGAAACTATTCGTACATGTGCTGCGTATACGTTTTAGTTTTATATTATTTTACTTTATTTTAATATTTTTCTTATCGCAAATCCTTTGGCCAAATGACTACAATTTATGTATGCAAATATTGATTCTCGTAATGCTGTAATACTGTAAGTGAAGTGTAACATTCCTAAATTCTAACCAGTGTCCAGTTTCACATATATTACATATATATTACAATTGGCATCTGTCTGAGTTAAAGTGAGTCTGTCCGATTACCTATTATGTTTATTCATTTAAAAAAATTCATTAGGTATATTTGAATATGCAATTAATATTGAAAAGAAACTTACATACATAATGTAAATATAAAGTACGTAGAAGAAAGACCATAATAAACATTAATCGTGTAGGCTGTAAAACATGAAACCATAGAAGGCATACGTCTCAGATTTCATTAGAGATATCTGTGTTAAATCGCTGCCTAATCAGACTTTAATTATTTAACTTTATTAATAAATTCCTGCCATAATTTACATTGTCCCAAAGATTATCGAAACGCTAAACGAGTCCCCATTTTTAAGACTAGGACACTTCAAAATACGCACAATTACTGCTCGGTCTGTTTTCTTAGTTCTCTAGGTAAACTAGTCAGAGGAGTAATTAAAGAGAAACTGATTACCCTAGTTGAGTATTTCTTGATTTTACTCAAGAAGGCATTTGGTTATAAATATTATTTATAGCAAGTTCAGAGAATATTTGATAAAGATCATTAGAAGTTTTGTAATAATTCGACAAGTGAGATAAGTTAGCTTGCTGCTTTTTTTTTGGCACCTGGGTTAGTATTTCAGCCGGTGTGAGTTCGATGTTAAAACCCATACGATATTAATTATATTGCTCAAATGTCCAACGAGTTCATATTGCTAAATATGGCTTCTCGGCGATAAGTTTACAATATTTAGCTACAGTGTTCATTCTCAAAAAATATTGCTGAATTTACAGTTTGCTCTTAACGATTTTTCTAACCAAAAATGAAAGAGGTAAAATTATACTTAGTGATATCAAATCTCAGGCTATATTTTTCACAAGAAAAGCAAGTCTAGGTTTTCGGCGATGCAATAATATATTGCAGAAGTAAATAGTAATGAAATCCAATAGTGACAGGCTATTAGATGCTTGGGCGTTATATTAGATAAAAAACATACTTTTAACCAAAACATAGGAAACGTTGTTAAAAATATAGATCTGCATATCGGTTTTGGTTAGAAAGCCGGAAGTAAGACTTGAGGACAAAAATTTTAATAATTGGGATTATTTTGCAAGCTATTTCACCGCATGCATGCACTGTGTGTATCAAATGTCTTATCAATTAACTACAAAAAGCACAAAACTACTAAATCTGGCTATAAATCTAACCTGCCAGTTTTCAATTACGTGGGCTTTTAGCGGCGTACTTAGCCCTGTGCAAACCATTTCCGAACGCATTGATTTTATAAATAAAAATCTTTGGAACCGGCATTCCATTGCACGTAATGCTTATGTGACTAACTTAAATATACTCGACTGGCATAACTTGATTAATTCATTTTAGACTTTTGATTTCTTCTTATTATTCCCCTTATTATTGTTTAATTTATTTATGAAATCACATACAAAGAATGTAGCTACAATATAAATTTGGGTGAATTAAATAACACTTAAGATTAAAGGCGTGAGGTTTTTTTTGATATCTTGCATAGGCACACGTGCTCCATCGCGGGAAAAAGGAAAGCAATAAATCCGACCGAAAAAAGACAACATGTTTTCATCAAATAAAACTAATCGACAACCCAACCAAATTTTGTTTAAAAACAAAAAAGTTGGTGCCAAATTATGCAAGTTCGCGTACAATTGACCAAACGTGATGTGGCCGCATGGTCATGCAATTAAAATCAACAACAAAGAACAACCCACGGTTCCCACCGCCAGATTCTACGCGTATTCTATGCGTGACTACGCTGTTTTCATTCAGTCAAGACACAACGCCGCACTCCCAATTATAGAGCTTGGGAACAGTCTATACCAAGCATACTCCGACATTATAGAGATGTTTCTTATCTTGAAGAATAAAATGAAAATAATCACTTCGGATACGGCTACAGCGAAGTCCGTTGCTGCCGACGATTCCTTAAACTAATACAAAGTTTACATTCCCTCAGAATTCTGAAAAATTTGAGGAGTGGTTCATATCCCCGTGGATTTCACAGAAAAAGAAATTTATGAAAATGCGCAAGCCAAAAATTAGCAAAGGTTTGGACCAGTGCTTGTACTGCAGGACAGTCGAAGTAATACGTTTTAACAAACCAGACACCACTAACAAGAAACGGTTCGATCTCGACACGGGACGATATGTTTCGTGGGGACCGTGCTGCCGTCACATATAAGCATCCATGGGGTCAACTATCCAGTCAAACCACACGTCGAACCAATAATACAATGCGGGAAGTGCTGTTGTTAAGGATATATTAACTAGGTGTACTCAAGAAAAAATGATCTTTGTCTCTACTGTGGCACAACTCACGCATCCTCGAAAGGGTGCCCCCATCTCCATCCCTTAAACTCCAAAGTACGCCCTACATACAAAAAAATGCCGACTGTCACGACCAGACGGCTTTCACTTTCTCACAAAAAACCTACGTCCACGCTAATACGAACAACACCACCTTTTCACTTGCTGTTACAGCCTTTACCAATCTCCCGCTTTTCAAATTAAACCACCCACACTTAATTGCATAAACCCAGAAAACAATAAGCCTATCCCAAAAAAGAAGGTTGCTGGCTCACCACAAACTACTGAAATTGCCGACAATGGTAGTTCTTTGACTAACATAGAAAGCATCATAACCAGTCTTTAAAATAATTTAGACAATCTACAAATTGTGAGACCATTGTAGAAAAACAAGCAGCCGAGTTTTTTACAACTATATTGAAAAATTTTGTCAAATAACAATTTTTCTAGACAGATTTTTTCTTGTATTTGGAAGGGACGCACTTTTTATTCTCCAGCTTTTATTTTCTTAATTAGAGAATTTAAAATTCGTCCGACAAAAACTTTTTTCATTTTAAAAACTATCGAAAAAAAAGAAATGTATTATAATAAATAAAACGAAAATATTGTAGATTTCGTATATAATGAATATTTTCCAAAAAAAAATTCAGATTTTACATTATCCAAAAATACTTGATGGAATGCTCTTGGATATCTGTAGTTTGTTGCGATGATTTCAAAAAAGTTCAAAATTTATGAAAGCAGCACGAGATGATTCAATTCTTGCTTTGTTTTTTTTGATTTTTGAAAGGAGAAAAAATTAAAAAAAATATTTTTCATTAATGTCTTACATATTGGAACCACTAATTTTTAATTCCGTTAACCATATGGACAGCAATCATTTCTCATTTAAAAAAAAGAAGAAAATTTAAATGGAATACATTTTAAAAACAAGAAAAAAGGAATATATTCGCTTTGAAGAGAATATTGAGTACATACATCCCGTTACGGAAATCCCAAATCCAGTTCATTCTAGCTAATTAATTTTCCCGCAAAATAAATTCCCTAAACAGGGAAAAACCAAGTGCATATTCGCGGCGCGTCATGCAGCTACCGAAAAAGATTAGCGGATAAGCAGGTTAACGGATTAAAAATGAAACCATGAAGATAGGTAATAGTAATATGTTTGTAAAAATGTATATAAATAGAATATTTGTGGAAATTAGTCGAAAAAGAATATTTCGGTTAAGAAGTCGAGAGTATTGTCAAAAAAATAAATTGCGAATGATCCTACTCTTATGGAAATTGATTGTATACAAAAGAGTCTTGAAGTGAAAACATGGAAGTGTATTTCTTTTAGAAAAACCACGATCTAGCGATAAGAACCGAATCTGAGAAGAGCGAATTTCGTAACAATATGTTTTCAATATGGATTTCGTGACAAATCGCTATTCACAGATCAAAAAGTTGTCTGAAATTGCAGCAAGTACTTCTAGTTCCCGTTGAAGAGGATTTTTCCAGTAATGTGTGTGTAAGAAGTGAGTGAGTCGATTATAACATCAAATTGAAGAGCTCCAGTTTATAGGAATAAATACTTATAAAGCGCATTGAGCGATAAAAAAATCTGGCAATAATTAGAGGAAAATATCTGGATAGAAACTAAAGGAGGTTATAGAGACGCTTGTTCATTTTTTATTTATTTGTTTATTCTACTTACACATGAAACTCAACTAAACCAAGTGACAGCCGGATTCAATTGACTCTTAAAGTAAATCTTAAATTAATTAATATTAAAAAATAGTGTAAGTACAACAAATAAGAAGGAAAAAAAGAAAGAAAAGCATGCAGACAACTAGCACAGAGCCACACCCACAACCGGTACAGGGCCAAATTGGAAATGAAGTCCTAAGCCATCGCAAACGTGCATGCGCTTGACAACCGATAATAGTTAACAACAATTCATTTTCGAAAGATAATGACTTTTTATGGTTAAAAGCTAGTTTAAGTACGACGTTGTATCACGCAATGTTGCTTTAATGGAGTTTAAAGAGTCCGATAATAAGAATAGGTGAGGTCATTTAAGTTCTTGCAAACAACTCTGAGCGGGTTAAATTTATTTATATTTTTGTTTATATCAACTGTTTTTAATCCTTTTTATGTTACGTATGTCGAGAACCCACATTCACCGATGGAGTTTGCTTTAATTTTTTTTTTTAATAATAATGCATGCTGTACGGTGGATGTATTAATTTAATAGTTTCGTGATTAGATACTCTATTATTTTTGATTCTGGCTGACGAGGGAAGTTTCCACATACACTTACAAACACATGACTTTATGAAAGTTGTAGTGGACATATTTTTTTCATCGAGGTACCCTAATTGTGCGTTCGAGCTCTGAAGATATGCTAGACTATTCGCCACTAAAATATTTTACTCCTTTTGTGAAAACAGCAATACGTCAACACTCAAGTCTTAGGCGCAATTAAACTCCTCAAACCCTATTACTAATGAAAATACTTCCATTTAATAGCACCAGCGTCCGCAACAAGACAAAACAACTCGAGCAGTATCCTTACTGCAGTAACATCTCAGTGTCCGAAACTTTCGTTACACCTTACGATGCGTTCACTCTCAAAACCTACAGCGTCGTAAGAATGGTTCGCATCTTGAACTTTTCCCATGGTAGCGGTGTAGCGATCCTTCTTTTCGATAAAATGACATGTACAAGCGTTTGTCCCCCGTAAACTTCGAGACTATCGAAACTATTAACACAACCCTCCTTCTTATCTTCAGTTGCTACGTTCCACCCAACTGCAATAACTCCGAGTCTACTTTTAACAACTTGCTTTTCTTTATATTCGATATGTCCGTTCTCATTTGCTGGGTTTTTAACGATAACTGGAGTATACTGGAGTAGTACCTCTTTAAGTCCCAAAGGCAATAAAATTTGCGATGTCATAGAAAATAACAATCTGGTCTTGCTAAGCAATGGTGAGCCTACTTATCTTTTGTTTTGTCCACCAAACATTAGTTTTCTGCTAGCCGGCGAGCCATCACTAAAACCCTCAGCAGCACACAGTGCATAGACGAAATTGACTTGCAGTTCCGCGCCCAAATTCATAACATTATGTGAACTTTTGGTTCAAAAACATTAGACCATCAGCTTTCTGTTCGCCACATAATAAAAACTACTAGATTAAACCGTTCTTCTGGCTGTTTCGTCGACAACTTCTGTAACGCCTTCACTGACGCTGCCAAAAGAAAAAAACACCAAAAAATTACACATCCCCCCAATTCCTTATGGAACAGTAAATGCAACTTAGTCGTTGCCAAAGTCAGACTCACTATCAACAATTGTAAAAGGTTTCCATCTAGGGATAAATTTGAAGCTGTGTCCGGCGCAAAAAAGAATAAAAATACATTCTCAGGCCCGAAAATCGGAAAGGTGGGAAAAATATCTGCAGTAACATAAACAGTGATATTTCAGTGTTCATTTATATAGAGGCGTCAAATCAGCGTACAATCCTACGCCCACACTACTTTTTAATGAGTACTGCGACAACATTGCTGATCCTTTTGGTCCAATTATGCCTTGTCTATCAATGGTGAACGTCATGACATACCCCTTACTAAAGGATATTAGTTTTTCTGAACTTAACAACATTGTTAACTTTTACTTACGATCTGATATCGCTCAACCCATCTCACTCTTTCTTTCAAATCTGACAAACATGGTTCATTGAAAATCCTTTACGGGTCACACATCTTCCAACCTGTCATTGAATACCTACCCGTAAAAAAATTCGCAGCGGAAGCACAAAGGTGCTATTTAAATCTAATTAACACTAATTGCAGACATTTTTCCACATCTTCACTGGTAGTTCCACTGGTACTTTGACGTCGTAGGCCGTGAGCTGTGTTTCCCCATCTATACACACCTCGTGAACACCTCGGCTGACGGTCATCGCTTATATTCTTTTGCTCCGCCAGTAGACATCCAACCGTGGTATAATAACTGCAATCTTGGCCGTGACGTCATCCATAAACAGACTAATGCTTAACCACACTAGATGTAACGATTATCTACACAAAATCGAGATAATAGACAGCCCTTTGTGCACTTGTGGTGTACTACAATTCCCGGACTTTTTCTCATCTGTCCCAGTGTCAACACTCTCTTTCGCTAATCCAACCTTGCGTCACAATGCAAACTTCACAATCCCATCATTCTCGAAATACTTCGTTCCCGTAATGAGCTAGCTTACACAAAAATCTTCTCCTCCAAACAACAACTACAACGTAAAGAAAACAAGAATGCATACACCACAATAAAAGTAACAACAACAAATCAACAAAAGGCTGTGGGAAATGGTATGCTAAACAGCAATAAAAGCAACAAAACACCAAAAATTATAAAAACAAGCAAGGCAAACGTAATGGACGTAAGAGAAATGGAAAAATACCAACTTGCGCAAATTAAAAAAAAAAAAAACAAGACAAAGCCTAATTAATATCCTAAACTAATCCCAAACTTTATTAAGGCGTGCAAAGTATTATGTGTTCGCAATTAGCGTGTTTTATTCAAACCTAGCGGATCATCTGTTATTAATTCATCGAATACTTAAGAAGAAGAAGAAAATTCATACATAAATAAACAAATAAAGAAGGAAAAGAGTACATATGTCTAAAATGTCTATGTTCAAAAGGAGACTTCACATGGATCGTGGAACAAACATGAGCTCTATGATCACGGCAATTGATAGATGTTAAATATATGCACTGATTTCAAAGTGAGAACGATTCGTGAAATGGCTCTACGAATAATGTCGCTAAAATTTGCATGAAGGCAAGTTTCTTCTTCATGGTTGTAATTGGAAGGCCCGTTGGCATTCTATATAGTGACTCGGAGACGTATTTGCTTAGTTCAGAGAATGGCAGCGCCATCTTACTACTAAGAACGTTTGAAAACTCAACCTGCTTTTTAACCAAATTGTCAACTTTTGAAAGACGATTAACACTTTTTAATATATCATCATATTGGTAATTAGGACAATTATTAGTAGCATTAGCCATACCAGTATTATGTCTAATAGTATTTTCTATTAAGCTAAGCTATTAAGCTTCTTCTTGATTCAAGAAATAATTATTATCCTTATCCTATGTTGGTCTGCATGAAGAATAGTTCTTAAGTCTCGTTTCGAGAGGCTGGTAGTGTATGAAACAGCGTTTGTAATTGGCCGGATGATCTTGCAAACAATTAACAAATATTGGAAGAATATCGATACTTTTAGTCAAGCAGTTAGTTAAGTGATCCAGATTGCAATATTTAAGGCTTTTTTAGAATTTCTGTCTTTAACTTACAAGGTAGTACGGAATACTCTTGCAATTTGTTTTATATTTAACGAGACAAGATAGCATCTTCATGTGGGAACATCATATTTTCGACCGTTTACTTTGAAATTACGTTAGAGATGTCTATTCTGATTTCATTTAATATTTCAAGTGGCGGAAATCTACCGGTCAATCGTCAATCAATACGTGCTTCATTAGCTCTCGCAAATCATCCAAATAGTTCTATTACAATTTGTCCACGATCGTACATATGAATGTATACACTTTACAGTGTTTCCCGCTAGAATAACGCATAAAATTGGAAGATATAAAAATATGTTCAAATTGAACGTGAAAAGGATAATGATGACCTGAATTTGTATATTTTTCACCGTTCCTAATTTTTTTTTAGATACAACAAATCGGACAAATTTATAACACCAATTCTCAAGAATCCGTCGATTTTGGATGATAAAAGTTGATGTTGGTTGCAGTTAGAGCGAGTGCTTAGTCGATAATGATATAACACTTGCCGATTACGCACACATCCCGTAGGTTGCGATCGCTTCCTTATCGACTATACGAGTTGGTGAAACCTCTTAGTGACTGGACATATTATAAAAAACAAAACTTAAAACCCATTAGAGATCTCGATAACTTATGGATTTTGTTGTGATTCTAGGATTTATTTTATTATTTTATTTACTTACACATGAAACTCAGCTAAGACAAATTAACAGTCGAATTCAATTCACTCTTCGAAATAAATGTAAGGAGAAGTAAAGAAAGACAAAAAAAAAAATAATAATAAGTAAATAATAATTCATGTAGAAAAAGGAAAAAAAAAGAAACCAGCATCTACATAACTAGCACAGAGGCACAGCCACAACCAGTACAGAATCAAATTGCAAGTGAACCCCTAAGCCACCGCAAACATGCGAAAGCTTGGCAACAGATGCCGTAGTTAGAAACAATTAATTTTCGAATCATAATGATATATTAAAATTAAAAGTCAGTTTAAATAAGACACAGGCAAATCGCGCGTATTAAGCATAGTTGTTTTGATAGGCTTTAAGGAGTCCGATATTGAAACCTAAATGATAAACATTAGTTAGGTTTCTGCAAACTACTCCAAACCGTTTAAATAGCTCATAATTATATTTACATTGACTCAGCTTAATGAACATAAAGTGCCTAGAGAAGCGGTTAGGGACGTTAAGGCTTATCTCACTAATGCGGAGGAATCAATAGTACCATCAATTAACTTAATTAAGAAGAAGATGCCAAGATAAGAGATTGAGACTCTACGTTTCTCAAGTGGCGGTAAGAATAACAGAAGTCACCTATAAGGAGGCAAAGAGATAAGCAGGTCCCAACCCAAATTCATAAGGGCAAACAACAAGAATTGCTTTTGAACAGATTCAATCGAATCCACATAACAACTATAGGGAGGAGACAACACAACCGAGGCACACTCAAGTATTGGTCTAACTGAGCACATGTATAGCTTTTTCGTAATGTAAGGATACTTCAGCTCTTTGGACCACCTCTTAACGATACAAAGCGCGGACCTAGCTTTACTTAAAGAGAGCTCAATGTGCAAATTAAAACGTAATCTTTGATCGAATAGAACCTCTAAACCGATGAACGACTCAACGTTTTCCAACTTGGGTGAGTCATTGAAATACTCAGTACTGAATGACTTCTTTCTTAAGAAAGAAAGCTTCTTGCATTTTGTTAGGTTTAATTTCATAAAATTTAACGAACACCATGTAACGAACTTAGTTAAGGCAATTTGAAGCTCATACGTTTGCGATTCCAAGGAGAAGGAAGAAACCGTTTTAACATGGTCAGCGTGCACTAAAATATGGCTGGATTTAATTGGCGAACGAAGATCCTTAATGTATAAATTAAATAGAACTGGCCCTAAGTGGCTGCCTTGAGGTACGCCAGACGTCACGGGAAATTGATTCCAGGTGACGAAATTAAACAGAACCCTGTTATGCAGATACGAGCTTATTAATAACACTAAGTAGGTAGTAGCAGGCCAGAGGCCTGGAGTTTAAAAATGAAAAAGTTGCGGTTAACTAAGTCAAACGTTTTGTTAAAATCAGTATATACGACATCTGTGCGAGAGCCACTAGAAAGAAGAGGAAAGAAAGAGAGTAAATCTTCCTTTCCGAAAGCCCTGCTGGAATGGAGAAATGTAAGATTCAATAGCAAAAGCTAGATGCTGAGTAAGAATTCATTCAAACAATTTGTTAATTGGAATAAGGAAACTACTCTTCCAACACAAAAGGAAACGCTTGATTTCAAGCACTGATTAAAAATCATTGAAATAGCACCATGTAGCTCAACAGAGCATGTTTTAAGTATACATGATGGAATTCCATCAAGTCCAAGCGCAGAACTATATTTTAGAGACCTTAAATCATCCATAACACAATTTTCCGAATTGAACAAGTTAGGCTTCATTTTGATCGCGAGATATTATATCGATCTACCCTTTTCAGATAAGTGTCTTGTATTTACGAAACTAATAGAAACTAAGATGGAATTTTGAAACTTAATTAGTTTAATTATTTTTTGTTGGATTATTGAAATATGAATGGACATCACAATAATAAATTGAACATGGTGCTGCGTACCCAATGCTCATATATGATATGATACCCCATTTACCCCATATATACGCATATATAAATGCACAAATATTTTTGCTTGCATGCCCCACATCATAGCTTATTTACTAAATATAGAATTTTAGCTAAGCAGTACAAAAAATTATGAATAGAAGGTGGCTACGTCGTTTCTTTGGTATCCCACGATATCAAAAAAAATATTTTTTGAATTGAAATTGAAATGAACATCATTTCCCGGCCACTTTACAGTTTCCCATATTAAGCTTCGCGGAAACGTTCTAAATGTATTCTTTTTGTTCTAGATGTACTTCGTGAGAAATCAGGTGCTGTATAAATTTTTATTGTCCGAGATCTTTAGTTTTGAAAAATGCTCTTAAGCGCGTCTTTATATAATTAACCTAGTGTTGTCATATGACATTATTAATAGATTGTTCACAAATGTGATCATGAGCATCGTCTTATAATTTTTTTTTTTTCATAAGAAGAGGGACAGGTTTTGATCTGCTCAAACCAAGTTTACGTAATCTTTAAGTCAATTTTTCATACCAATGTCAGCCCGACTGACGTAAACCATACACACATTTCACCAATTTGCATACCGGATGTTGGTAATTTTTTACACGTCATTGCTGAGCTCTTCACCCCCTTACATTGCGTTTCGGATGACGTCATTTGGTTGTTGGATGTTATATTTTGCGACACGTCGACAAGATATTCTGGAATTTCCATCTATTCATCTTTGGATCGCTCATCATTCAAGTCTGCGGTTACTATATCCATCTGCTGAATTTCCAAGCCCATTTATGCTGCTACAACATTTGAAATTCGAATGTTTGTAGATCGTATTACTGGACAGTGGTAATCGTCAAAGTCTTCTTCTGAATTTTGAAACAGCTTTTATTCAGGGTTTTTATATTTTTTCATACCTTTTTCCTTTGTCTGGAATACATAATGATTGCCGATGGTTCTTCGATCTATTAGACTTTCGACTTCTGCATCTGCTAGTTGCTACCTTCGCATTCAATAGGTCTTTTAACGCATTTTGGGTCATCACGAATCAGACAGTTTCGTGCCCTAAGAAATCTTCATCGTCCTCAATTCCTTCATCTGTGTTTCTCTGATATACCTTTTTTGATCGCCCTGGGTTGGCCCGTTTTAACTGCCATTACAATACTCCGTTCCATTATCTGACTGTAGGTTTTTCAACTTTTCTCCTTTACATGTTTCTGCCGTAGTTTTATACCTCTCGAATACATTTAATATCTCTTTAAAAAATGTCTCACACAATATCATGTGTAATCGTCTGTAAAAGATACAAAATATTTTGCGCCGCCTTAAGACGCACTTCCCATCTGGCCGCATACATCATTTTGGATTATTTCAAGCGGCTTTTTTCGTTTTATGATAGTTGCCTCTTGGAAAACTTTGTCAACTTTGCTCTTCTGTAATGCAAATTTCGCACTTAGGTATATTTACGTTGTCATTCCATATGCAAAATTTGGCAAGAAATCATTCTCGTTCATATAGCTCATACCACGGTGCTACTGGCTCATGTTGGTACATTTAATTTAGGGAGTGTTTATAAATATCTCTGAAAATATATAATAAAGATTTTCTCTTTCCCTTCATTAAAACTCCTTACTTTGTACTGAAAATAGCCTTTCGTTTGTTGAAAACAATGCCATAATCCTTGTCCGTTATCCTTGAAAAAGATGATGAATTCAAATCGGGGAGATTGGCGTTTTGAAACAATTTGAATATTAAAGAAGCAGAAGCTGTTGGTTTTATATTACACGCCAAACTTAACCACTGCGGAAATTCTGTAAAGTCATTAAAATCATTCCTATCACTCATAAGAGCAGTACAACTACCGTTAAAAAACCATAAACTATTTTTTTTATTGGAATTCAAAAAATTTGCAAAGGAGAAGCAAAAAGTTTTACTGTCCGACGTATTTGTCTTCAGCTAACTTCTACAATTACATGCCGTATGTCCGCATTTGCGACATTTAAAACGAGCTTTTTTTTCGGTGTCTATTGTTTTTTGGTGTTTTCATAGTTTTCTTAGGTACATACTAGGTTTTAGAAAACAACTTTTGTCTTCGGACTTGATCTTATTCTATAATTTTTACTCCTAATAACGTAGTTTTGGCAATTCATCCCGCGTTTTAAGTGCGCATCTAAACGTCTCGAACGAATCAGAAAAGTTATATAAAATCAGAATAGCGAGCAGATCCCCATCAATAATTATGGCAATTTCTCTTAATTTTTCTACTACATGGAAAAAACCAGCTGAGAAATTTTCAAACATGTTCTTTTTCTCTTGGTGGAGCTAACGTAACTTGTTTACCAAATGTTGCTTTGTTGTAGCGCTGTGTCCAAAAAACAATTTTTAGCTCTTTTAAATCTAACCCATCCTGAGAATTGGATTTAGGAATAACTGCAGTTACACTTTTTAGCTAATCTATTGCCTCCACAATGGTTTATCTAAACACATGCCTCACATTAGAGAAAGAAAATCAGTATAACTCACAAAGCAAACGCCGCAAGACGGGGAATGATGTTAATTTCAATATCACTTCAAAGTTTTTATGAGGCCCTGGAGTACTACAGAAGAAATTTAGGTAAAGACGTAATGGGTATTGGCCTATGACGAATAGCATCTGGAATAAACTGCTTTCTATTCATAAAGTTCGAAAAATCTATATTCAGTAAATAAAAAAGTATGGTGTGGAATATTAAACCAAAAATATTTGTGCATTTATGTATGCGCCATATATATATGGTACATGGGACATCATTATATCTTATATGGATATGGCGTACACACTATCATATACAGTTTATTATTGTGGCGTGTATTTTTTTATATTTCAATGATCCAACAAAAAATAAGAATACTAATTACGTTTCCAAACTCCATTTTAGTGTCTATTAGTATCGTAAATTCAAAAGACGCTTATTTGAAAAAGCCAGAACGCCTCAAACCTCACGGTCAGGATTAATCACGACAAAGTCCATAAGATATCGAAGTGGGTTTTATGTTATGTTTTGTTTTTTATAATATATCCAGTCACTAAGAGGTTTCATCAATTCGTATAGTCGATAAGGAAGCGATCGCAACCTACGGGATGTGCGCGTAATCGGCAAGTGTTATATCATTATCGACTAAGCACTCGCTCTAACTGCAACCAACATCAACTTTTATCATCCAAAATCGACGGATTCTTGAGAATTGGTGTTATAAATTTGTCCGA
>KK502609.1:0-49277 GCA_000688735.1 Glossina austeni
GCCCTGTTTTCGGCTACCAAAGCAGCCACTTTGGCTTCCAAACTTTCGAAAGCCTTGATCGTGACCACGCTTTCGATTTTTGATTTTTGATTCTTTACATCAGCGCGCTCCTCTTCGGAGTCCCAGTTCAGTTTATGCAAGCACTTTTTTTGTGCCACGGTTAAAATAATTCCGCACTTTCCTAGTAAATAGTCTTTTTTCTATTTATTGATTTATTTTTCTATTTTTCTATTTTTTTATTTATTTTTTTTTTTCTTTTTCACTTCTGTTTAATTTCACAACACTTCACTAAGCACACTCATTCGACCTGTCTTCCCGATGATTCATGTGTACCATGATCACTAAACTGTCTTCCGCAAATAGTCTACTTATATACATTTTTACAAGCATGTTACAATCACCTAACTTCATGGCTTCATTTTTAGTCCGTTAACCTGCTTTCCTACCAATCGTTTTCCTCGGCCGGCAGCTGTACGACGCGCAGCGCATGTGCACCTGGGTTTTTCTCTCTCTGTTTTCCTGCTAATCTTTTTCGTCGCCCGGCAGCTGCAGGACGCGTCGTGAATTTAGGGAATTTATTTGTTAAGCAAATCAATTAGTTAGCATTAACTGAATTTGGGATTTTCGTACCAATATTGTGAAAGCGTCGTGTTTTTCTAATCTTTTATGCTGCTTTTTTTTGCCTTCTTTCTGCATGGACTTAAGGCCAGTGTTCTAAACATTGCCGGCTTATAGCATTATATTCATTTTGTTAGGTAATTAAAATAATTTGCATTGCAACGATCTAGATTCTCCTGTACCATCTTTTTATAAAGTTTCCGGAATTGTTAAGGAAAATTAATATTATCTCGGACTATAAGACGCATCTTTTGTTTATTTATTTATGTATTTTTTATTTACTTACATAAGAAACTCAACTAACTCGAATTCAATTGACTCTTAGAAGTAAATATTATGCTAATTAATATTAAGAACTAGTGTAAACTATATAAGGACAAGTAAAGAAAAAAGAATTAATTAATAATTTATGTATAAATAAATAAGAAAGAAAAAAAAAGCATGTACACAATTAGCACAGAGGCACACCCACTACCAGTGCAGAACCAAATTGCAAGTGAACCCCTAAGCCATTGCAAACATGCAAAAGCTTGGCAACCGAACAACACCAGTTAATTTTCGAATCATAATGAAGTGTTAAGATGATTGCAAGTGAGGTTAAATAAGACAAAAACAAATTGGGCGATTATTTAGGTTTCTGGAAATAACTCTGAATGAGTTAAACAGCTCATGACTATATTTACACTTGCTCGGCTTAATGGAAATAAAGTGTCTAGAGAAGCTGTTAGGGACGTTAATGTGGACGAATCGATAGTACCATTAATTAACTAAATTAAGAAGGAACCATCAACAATAAATCTACGATTCTCAAGTGACGTTAAGGATAAGAAAAGCAACCAATTTTCATAAGGAGGAAGAGAGACAACCGGGTCCCAATCCAAATTCCTAAGAGCAAATAGCAAGAATCGCTTGTGAACTGATTCAATCGAATCTACGCAACTACTACAAGAAGAAGACCACAAAACAGCGCCATACTCAAATATTGGTCCAACTAAACACATGCAAGGCTTTTTTTTTAATGTAAGGGTCCTTCAGTTCTTAGGACCACCTCTTAATAAAAACAAGCGCGGACCTAGCCTTAGTTAAAGAGCTCAATGTGCAAATTAAAACCTAATCTATGGTCCAATGGAGCCCCTAAATCAATGAACGAATCAAAGTTTTCCAACTTGTGTGAATCAATGAAGTACTCTGTACTGAATGACTTCCTTCTTATGTAAATGGCAGAGGCCTGAGGAAAGGGTGCGAAACCGAGACACACAGGCAGAGAAGGACAAGAGGAAGAGGAAGTAAAAGAGAGAGATAGCGATAGGTAGATAGATAGATAGATAGATAGAGAGAGCGAGAGAAAGAAAGAGAGAGAGAAGGAACGGGACAGACACACAAGAATAAAAAAGAGAAATAGTGGGAGAAACCACCTCATCGGTTATATGTTATATATATGTATGTTTGCACAATATTTCCACAAAATATTTTGTTTTCCAGAAACATTGTATTCTTAAACGAGACCGAAGGAAAAGCATTTAATGAGATATTAAATCTTTTTTAAGTCGTTTAACATTTCCTTTATTCCGCGCTAATATTTTTGTGTTTGCTTTCATTTCTCTCGTACATACGTTCGTCGTTCTTTCTCTTTTCCTGGTTGTCAATGCAATATCTTCAAAACAAGCTTGAACAAGGAACCGCATACATTATAATTTGTCAATTAATTAGAAACCATAAACAGTTATGTTATGTCGTTACATACTTACAGACCTATATAAATGAATATTCGTTTGTGTTTATATGTGTTTGGATAACTAGTTTAATCAAGCAACAACAAACTTTTTGCTGTCATGTTAAACAAACATAATATAAGTAATAGAAGTCATTGCAGTTGCTGTTGCTGTCACTTGTTTCACATATATAGCAGTAAAAGCAACAGCAGTACCAACAGCAGCATCAGCAGTAGCAGCAGCAGCAGCAACAGTAATAAAAGCAGTAAACCGTTAAATATGAATATTAATTTATCCAGAATATATATATGTTAAAAGACACCCAAGCGCACGCAGACATGACAAAGTGAAATGAGTAAAGATGTCATGCGATGCAACGCAACAAAGGCCGAAATTAATGTTTGTCATCATTAAATTATTTTAGGGCTATTTACATATATAAGTAGGCACCACAGTAGAGAAATATGAATTTATATTGAAAGCACATAGAGCGTACACGTATATCACGCTAAATATGTAAATATAGATATTTTAACTTAATATGCGGTTGATTATAAAATAAATATTCAGTAGTTAGTGGTAAATTGTCTTTAATGATGGCTTTCACATGCATAGGGGAAAGGGGAGGTGTTTTGCACGTACGTGTTGATGTGGTAAAATACAATCTTCGTGCGTTATATTCATATAACTAAATCGATATATTTAATAATATTTATGCATAGAATAGAATAATAATATGCAGGCATGACTACGATCGCGCGAAGGCGGGCATACCAAAGCTCTTGAGGGAAGAATAATGAAAAACAAAAGTAATTATATATGGATGAAAGTATATGATATGGGAAAGATTTATTAACATATGCACGAGTAAATTATACGCCAGTAATAATTAATAATTAGAGCTGAGTGTAGTAGTGTACGAAATCGTTTATCTTTAATCATTATTGAAAGGTAACCGAGTATTTGAATTATTACGACGTTATGACGCTCGCCTGAAGATAGGCAAACATAAGCAGCTTACCAGTAAAGCGCTGCATATTATTATTGATTATTATGGAGGAAGAGGCTTATCCGTTATGCAAGTAATAAGACCAAGCAAGAGAAAACCAAATGTTTAAGATTTAGAAATATTCTTCTACTCTTCTTCTTGTTCAATATATATCAATAAAAATATTTTCCATCGCTTTCTGCAATTTTTCTCGTCTTTCAGGCAACACATCATGACGAAAGAACAATATTAGTTTGCCTGCGATCCAATTACCGATCCATTTTCGCACTTCTTCAGAATTTCGAACCTCGTGCCAGCCATGCCAGGCTGCATCGATTTGAACAAGTGGTAATCAAAAGGCTGTAAGTCTGGAGAATGCGCTGGGTGAGGCAGAGCTTTCCATTCGAGCTATAACAGTATATCCTCAACAACTCTTGCAACCGTGGGGGCGAGCGTTGCCATGCAAGATGATGACATTGCGTTTCTTAATCGCTTTTCTCTTTTTTTTGCAACGTGCAATTTGTTCAATTGACGTCGGTAGACATCTACGTCTCAGTCTCATTCGGTTGTAGCAGCTCGTAATACAGTACATTTTACTGATCCCAACATATGCACAGCAAAATTTTATGACCATGATTATTCCGCTTCGATATCGATGTGGATGACTCACCTGAACTGACCTGTGATTTTTTTCATGAGACAGTCGTAATACACTCAATACGCCGCAGAAAACTTATTTGTATTCTTTTGCAGTCAATGCGTGTGGTAGCCATTTTCCCTCTTCTTGGATCTTTCCCATCACATGTAAACGTCGAGAAGCAGTCGATTTATCAATTGCTACGTTGTTCGAAAATTCTTTGAAAATTTGAGCCGGGTTTTCGTTCAATAAGTCTTGCAATTCATTGTCGCCAAATTTTTTTGGTTCTGCAGGCAGTTCTTTGTTATCAACCATAAGCATCACCCTAAGCTTTTAAAAATGTTTGGTGGGCTCAGATGGCAGCAGATTTCTTCAGAACAAATAGCAAACGTTGAACGAATGTTGAAAATATAATTTCGAGCTTTCTCGATTATCGCCTGTTTGCACTGAATAACTTAATAAGGCTGTTATTTTCTGTATGTGCGTTTGAAAGGTCAAAATCATCGAATTTAACCGATGCATACATTGTAACTTCGCATTGCCATGTCATGTGTTATATGTGTCATATGTTATATTTATAAAAGGTTAACGCGCAAACGATCGCGGTCGAAACTTCAAGGTATTATCACGATCTGTTCACGAGTAACAATGGCCTTTGTGGCGGTACTTTTATTATTTCCACATCAATGGAAAAATCCAAATTTCGTGCGTCGATCAAACTGCGCTTTTTGTTGCCAAGAAAATACATTTCAAACTCAACATCAACGAGAAAAATGTTATCTCAACCTTTCTTTGTTAAAAACAATAATTTAGGACTAGAAATGGTTACATAGTTGGTTGGACAATATACATAAAGATGGTTACTCCCAAAAACATCAAAAAGGAAAACAAACTTCAAAATTACTCTCGACAATCGAAAAGTGAAGTTGTGAGAGATAACTGATGTATGAGAGGCATGAACAAGCAGTGAATTGACTATCTTGCAAGAGAATATGGAGGTGGGATGATTTCTCAAATAGTACCGCAGTGGAACAAAAATACTAACCACCCTTACTAACTGCCCTTTATGCCCTTAATGGTAAAATTGCCATTGTTGTCATACCTACCTTGTTGTCCAGACCAACAACTCATTGGCTATTGTTCCTCTTCAGATCTCAAAAGTATCCTAGACGGAAGGGGACAAGAATTTGTATCAAATGGTGACGTCATTTCCGTAGCTAAATCGTAGTTTTAGGCTTTTGATAAACCATTTTAGAAAAAGGTATGCCAGTGTTTATATCACGTTTGATGGACACTATGTTGATGACTACATTAGAATTAGAATTATGCGATGCCTTTATCTTACGCAATTCGTGAATTTTTGGCACAAAACTACACCAATTTTAAGCTTAACTTAAAGATCATACTTTCAAATGAAGACGTTATCCTACAGTACTGTAAGGTTCACTTCGAAAACGGGAAAAATCACATTCATACGCCAATAGTGCAAAGTCGGAAGCCAGTGTTATAATAAAATACTTATTATTTCTTATCTCTTGGTATTTCGACTTAATTAAAAGAACAGAAAAAGGAACATGAGGATGATCTAGTTCATCATACCTTTCATAGCAAATTAATTTGTCGTCACTTTCTCAAATGTGAAGATGTTTTCTTTAGCAAGATGCTCTTAAGATAAATTGAATGAATTTTCAGGAATACTACGTTTAAATATGAGAAATAATGCGAACGTTTCTTTATCAGATGTAATAAAAGTTGAAGAGGGGGAGATTGAAAGAAAAGAAGATCTCATAATTGAATTAAAAAGATTACTAAAATAAATTTTAATAAGTTTCTGAGGTTTTTCACTAAGCTGCAAAGTCGTTCTGATAACACATTTAAACTTTTAAAGCTTATTGACTTCTTTCTTCAATATTTGTTTTCATTGAAAAATTTATACACCCTTGCGCTTACGTGCTGTAGCATCGATAGATTTTTCTTTATGTAAAATTCATAAAGAAAATAAAAATAAAAGTCAACAAAACATAAAAAGTCATAAATTAAAGCAACTGTCAAAGTACGTGACAATAAAGTTCACTTACCAACGCATACGTGCAAAACGCGGCAAAGGAAAGCATTGTTAAACATGCAATCAACCCTCCGCCAAGAAAGACATTTTTTTTTTCGTCTTCCTAAACGCTAACGTAAAAAAAAGTTAAAAGTTTTTTTTTTTTATCAAATCATGTATGAATATATTTGACATTTTTGACAATATTTCGGGCAAATGTCAATAATGGGAAAGTATCATCGTCTACATTTTCATAGTCAAGCAACGAGATTCTTTCTTAAAGACAATGAACGAGTTTTCCTAATACAAATATGATGTGATAAAGTTATTTTCCTCCACTCCCTCTCTCCAAAAATTAAAGGATGTTCATAAAAGTTCCTAGAAAGTTGGAAAGCATTCTAATAAAAAACATATATCTGTCTGTAAGGACATTTAATATTTTGATAAATAACGTATAAAATTGAATTGTGTTGCTAGGCGTGATTTTATTGACAGCGTATTTTATTTTCTGAAGCCTAGATTATGATCGCTTTATTATGATATGCAATAAAGTTAAATTATAATTGCATATTTTTAGGATATTTATAAACTGATAAAATGCAACAAATTTTTTGGCGATGGAGTTTGAAACACACCTCCATCTCTCCTACTGTGCAAAATAGTCGTTTTAAATTGTTTTTAAAAAAAGAAAAGTATAATTAGCTTAAAATAGACTTATTTTGAACTCGCTTTGGACAATTGTTAATTGAAGTCAGAGTGCAATGATGAGTGCAGTGATGAGACTTGCGCAAATTGCGCAAATTCCTAGCTTTGAAAGAGTTAGTGATAGCATTGAACGTGTTGTTAGTTAAAAAATGTAGACGGAAACTATTGCCTGGGACGTGCTAAAAAATGCGTTCATTGCACAATTATTTTTTGAATTGAAGGTAAGTTACTGGAATAATAATATTTGCAGAAGTTATTAGACATATATTTACGTGAAAAAAAAAAATATTTTATTTTGGTGCCTCTTTAATTGAAGAGGCTCTGCGACGTGCGACGTAGTGGGTGAAAATTTGAATCTCAAAAATCTCTTAATTTATATATTACTAAAGAAGTGCAGAGGAGGGAGAAGCTTTTAAAACTATTGCTTTTTGTGTGAGTGGCGAGTACTTGGATAAAAAGGTTCTATTTTAAAAAAAAGAAATTAAGCTTTTGACACCTCTTGAAATCGTATTCTTAAAGATATTGCTATTGATAAGTGCAAATAGTCGGGCAATGTCCACCATTTAATGTCATACATTAATTTGCCTATACTTTTAGTTATACTTTTTGGCCATATAAGAACTTTTCCCAGGAACGGTTACATGATGAGTGGGAAGAGCAGCTTTCAAAAATTTTCGCCCATCTGGTCTGAATTTTTTACATCAATTCACAACAACGAAGTATTATTACTAAGCGATTTTTGTCGGGAAATTTTGAAGGGTGGTCTGATCCAATCTTTTTTAGACAAGCACCGTACATGGGCCAAATCAGATCATTATACCAAGTTGCATCACAATATTTATAAACTTGTGGTTTGTAGGTTCAATACAGAAATACAGATGCATTGGACAGACAGACAAGTTTAAATGGATTTAAGAAATGACAATGAATCATTTACTATAATAACAGGTCAAAATATCTGACGTCCTCTTGGTTACGGAAATTACACTTTTGGAGCATTTTAAATGCTGCCACGCATTTTTGTACTATTGGTGAATATTTAAGAGACCATTTAAGCCAGTGAAAAAAAATTCATTTCCTGCAAAATTTGCTGAGATTTGATCCCTTCCTTAGGTCCAAATTAATCGGATGATTATTTATATGTTTTCAATTGCAAAACGTCCCTTATTGTTATTGCGTTCACATGTTCTTAATTTAACCTCAATAAATAGCTATAAGGCGACTTACTTTCGATTGATATGATTTTCTATTTGAAATTTTTCATTTTAAACGATTTTATGAAGAGTCCGTTTTAGGAGCGAAAACGGTAATGGGTCATGTTTATAATTGACTGATCGGATAAAAACAAATGAATGCAAGAAAATTAAGAAAAAAAGAAAAATTGGCGCAATGAGAGCGTCAGACAAAGTTTTCCTCTGAACATTTACCTTCATCTTGTGAAACTTCTTAATATAATTACTTTTCATAAGCACGCTATCTAAACGAGGGCATATGAATTGCAGCATTCAGTTTGCGAAAGAGACAATTTGGCGTAGAAATTATCCTTAAGCAAGCTGAGCTCTTAACAAGCTCTTTTCTTCTCAAGGTAAGGTGCTATGCAATATAATTATTTCGTTTAGTTTCGTAATGCAAGCAACTGAGGGCAAATGCAGTAATAATTGCAAACAAGTTTTATCCAAGTGTAATGGTAAGCAAAAAACTTTTTTGTTTTACAACAAAAGAGGCCTTTTCGCCTTACCGATCCGTTTAGACATTAAGAAGTTTAGACATGGCAAAATGCTTTTATTCTTTTTCTTCTTCTTAGCTTTGTTTATTCTTTTAGTTTTTCTTTATAATTTTTTATGGTTACATGCGAATATGATAATGAGAAATGTCAATTGGTTTCTTTGATTTTGGCTTTGTTGCTATTGTTATTGCTGTAATGTTGATTTGTTTGAGTAAAGCACGCAATTTTTTCTGTAGACTTTCTTCATTTTTCCTTTGGATTCGTTTTTTATTTCTTTTCTTTTTTTTAACTTTCTGTCTATTTTCTCTCTTGTCAAATTGAGGGAAAAATGTCTGTAATGGAAACTGAAACATCTGGTCTGTCATCGTTTCTGGCAATAGTTAAAATTGCTTGTCAAGGCATATGATCTGTTGTTGACAGGATAGTTTGGTGCTTCGTGGTTAATGAAGGAACCAGTTCGGGGGAGATGAGGTAAACGATGAAAAAAAAAATATATATAATAAATGATAAATTCTTTATTGGCTTTAATCTTTGTTTATATAGAAATACGTTGATGACGGTAATGACAGTGTATGCATGTGTGTGAGATAATATAGTAATTTGTTTATCTCTTTATTTCTTTATTTCTTTATTCTCTTTATTTTTTTTGTTTTGTGCAAGCTTCGAACATGCAATGTCTTGACTATAGACAGCGCCTCTTGAAAGTGTTGGCATTAACAGCATTGAAATCCTTGAACAAATCAATGAATGACTTGATGAAAATTGAAGATAAATGTATAGCTTTCACGAATATGCACAGTTATAACTGCCGCCGGCTAAGAAAGTTTTCATAAAATAATTTAATGTTCGATATGCATACAATTTAATAATAAAATGTTTATTTTTATTTTTCTTTACAAATTTTCAGTCATTTCCTAAGGAAAACTTTTGTTTTACTATTATTTAATATTGTTTTCCTCTATGCCTTATGGGTTCGTAAATGCTTTTGTAGCGTGAGTTTCATTTCTATATACTCACAAATAATATACACAAAATGTCGTACTGACCATAATTTTATTTATTTATTTTTATTTATTTTTTGGGTTCACTCTACAAGTCGTAAAACACAAGGTGTCGCTATCCTAGACTACAGGATATAAGAATTTTGTTAAGTTGTCATACATAAAATTGTTTATTAAGGATAATTGGAAGATTCATTTGTTGTAACGGAAAATCAAGACTCATAAAATGTTTAGAATACGACAACTTGTTAAATAAATAGCATTTACATCCGGAAAAACATGTTCATTTATATGTATATATGTTACACAAAATTTATTTTACTCGTGTTAGGGATATTTTGCACAATAATTTTATTATTTTTAAATAAAGTCAAGAAAATTTATCTAGAGTAGAATAAAGAAAAATAGAAGGGGAAGAAGAGGTTGGTGTTTGAGAGTTTTTATTTATTAATAGAAATGTTTATACTTTGTTTCGCATCGAATTGCTTGTAATCTCTCGGGATTAAATGTGCAGTTTCTTCTTTTACGCCTATAAATAGATAACATTATTATATATCATTCATACTTAAAAGTAGGCAATGAAGTTGAAATATTAGATATGCCGGCAAATTTTCTTAATATCATTTTCGCCAGGTGATCGCATTAGTTAATATTCCATTCAAAAATTAACAGGTAAGGTTTTCGAGTCTTTTCAAGTTTTCATTGTGCTCCCCACCAATTGATAAGCATAGACGAGTGTCGATTCCATTTTTGAAACAGGGCGTGGCTTTTCTTCAAAGAGGATCGTGAGGTGGGATCCCACAGCTTTTATGTAATTCAAATTTTTGTCAACCAAACAGTTCTGCAAGCGTCGAAGCATACGTTTGTAGGAGGACGCAACATCTGTGGCACATGATAACTGCTCGAGACCGTCGTCATTCGTCGGCATTCTATTGCCATTTCAGCAACGTCTGTTGTGCGAGAGGCAATCTAGATTTAATGTGCTAGAAGTTTACCTCTTTCTGACGTTCGTTCTCGTTTTCTCGTTTTTTTCCAATATCAACGTCAAATCTAGTAAGTTGCTCATACCGTATGTCCTTTCGTTGCAAGGGAGCCGCTCAAAGTTAATAACTCCGCTGGAATCTTATCAAGCATACAGCAACTCCTTTATGTGGTCTAGACCAGGTTTAATAACAACGTTTTTTACAGCTACCCTTTTCTGGGTGCTCTTACGTTGTTTGTACGTTGTGCAAAATCCACTTAAACACAAAATCCACCCGTTATCATTCGATCTATAAAACGATTCTTATTATTATATACGAGAAGCACAATCGCAAGATCTATGTTGTTTATAGACTTTAACGATTTTCTTCTAGTCAATTACTCATAATATCGTCATCAATGTCATCAGATCGTCCTTACCCAGGTCAACCTTGCAAACTGAGATCTCCAGTTCATAATCTATCTGTCAATCTCTTAATACGCCGGGCAAAAAGAAGAGCGTGATTCAAAAAAATGTTTCCGTTTAGTGGAATTTCAGCATCCAAACTTTTCCTGAATACACATATAATAGCACCAAGTACTGAAAATGCACTTTTCCATTTTACAAATTGGAAAAGTTTCCTAAGTCGATTTATTTGAATAATATCGCTTGTCAATGCGTTCAAAAGAGTAAATAAAACCACCAACGCGATACTTTTTACCACCATTTGCGACCACTGAGCAAGAACTTTGTATAAGAAATTTTTGAGGAGAATCTTAGATTATTCTTATGTTACCGACTATTTAAGCTACAAAAATGCATACATTTTGCGGTAACGTTTGCTCACATTTAACACCATGAGCTTAACTGTCTACGGATAACGTGTAGAGGTCTGAATCCGGTACCGATGTTTGAAGAGAAGTTAAAATAAATTTTGATGAATTAATTATTGTGTGTTGTTGACTAAACCGTAGTTCTAGCTACAGCAAATGACAAAATGAGCGTAAGTCTGCTTGACGCATAATTGCGTTGATGTGATTATGCATGTCCATTCATCCTTTCATTCATGCGTGAGTGAATGTGGCAGCTTGTATGTATTTAACCTCTGTAGGCTGAATAAAATGCAAGGCTGTGTGGTTATAGATGCTGTTATGTAGCGGGGATTAGTTTGGAAAATATTAAATCATTTCAAATGATTGCATTTTGTTGCCTTTAACAAAGAATACAAAAGAGCGTCTGCAACATTCAATAGCCGTCATAGGAAAACTTTCTTACAAATTTTCTTACATTTTAAAGTCCTAGAGATATTTAGTCGATTTGGTTTATTTATAATTGGATGCAATTTAATAGCTTAGATTTAATTGACTTAAGTTTTCTATTTAATTTCTCTTCTTTGCCAGCATTAATGATATCGAAACTGCTGTTGTTGCTCTTGTAATTAAGTTAATCGGCTTAAAATGCTTATAAAAGAAGAACGTGAATAATGAACAAATGTTTTGTTTGGATATAGAAATAAACGCAAAACAATTAAAGTTAGGTTTAGTCTTCTATTAAAATAAAGCATGAAATGACTTTTAAAGAAAATTTTATTAAAAGTCTAATAAAATTTATAAAAATTGTTACACAAGATTACTTTTATGTATGTTGCTGCGAAATTATGATAAGAATAAAATTTACATTAAATTTTCAACGTTGTCCCAACCAGCAGATGAAATTTTGAAATAATTATATTAATTGGAACGAATGTTGTGAATGTTCGTGATTTGATACCCTTGTGACAGGCTTCAGAGTAGAGTTTCATCAATTGTCTTTGCCATCATCAAATAATCAAACGCTTGTTTGAAAGTGGCGTAAAACTCATTTAAAAGTTTTGCAAGAAGCGAAAGAATTGATGGTCTGAGCGCCTCTTTAATGCTTCCTTATTACCGTTAATTTTCCAGAAAAGCGTTAACAATTTGCATGCTTTGCATGCATGTCACGAGCGATCTTCATAAATTCCGTCCGCTGCAATTGTCCAATTGCTTGATGGCAGTATCTTTTTTTGACCGCTCTTTGGCCTCTTTTTACACCTTTACTCTAAAACAAAGATGGAGCGTTAGAGTTTCCTTTCAGTAGAGATTTGGAGATACATTATTGCAAAATTTTCCTTCGATCATTACCGCGTATCTACAAGCTGAACTTCATTTGAAAATAATTTTGGCGTGATGTCTCGTTTCACGTATTATGCTTATCTAAGAAATTGCTTCTGTCCGGGCATAATATGAGATGGAGAAATTGTTAATTTAAAAACTAAATTAAAAACATTTGCAGTCGGTTTAGGCCGGATATTAAATACTTCCCACTAGTTTGCCTAGAATGCAATTTCTCACTTATTTTTTTGCTGAAAGACCAAAAATTAACATACATATTATTTGCATGTAGTGCAATAGTGTTCGCAAACCTCCGTAGCCTAAGTTTAAAAAATATATTTAGTTTTTGTCAAAGATCTTAGTATTCTTTACCTATTACAGCCCATTTTTCTTGTTAAAAAACTCAACATTTTCTTGATATAATGATATTTTTAAATAAGACGTTATATTGTGTAGTGCTCGCAAGAAACCTTTTAAACTTTAATAGGGTTTGCCTTTGCATATCTCAACGATTTTTAATCAGTCCTTGAATTTAGATGTTTTCCCTTTGTGTTGGAAGAGCAGTTTTCTTATTCCTCGTTGAGAGCTGTAAAGGCACCGCCAAGTTGAGTGTCTTGCCTAAACTATTCGATAGAATTGTGACTCAGCATCTGGCCTTTGCCATCAAATCGTATATTTCTCCACTCCAACATGGCTTTCGAAAAGGAAGATCTACGGTCACCAATCTGTCATGTTTTCAAGGCTTTGTTGTTTTTCTAGTGGCTCTCGCACTGATGTCATATACACTGATTTTAGCAATGCGTTCGATTTGGTTAACCATAAATTATTTATCTTTAAGCTCCAAGCCTCTCGCCTCCCTTCCCATTTAGCGAAATGGATAAGCTCTTATCTGCATCATAGGTCATTCAGGGTTTTGTTTAACCTCATCGTCTCATATGAATTCCCCGTTATGTCAGGCGTACCTCAAGGGAGCCACTTAGGACCAATTTTATTTAATATACACATTAACGATTTGCCTTCGGTGATTAAATCCAGCCAGATCTTAATGTAAGCTGATGATGTGGAACTGCTTTCTTCCTTTTCCTTAGAATCGCAATCACTTCAGCTTCAAACTGACTTGAATAATTTGGTTTCATGGTGCTCGTTGAATCATATGACACTAAACCTAAGTAAGTGTAAGAAGCTTTCTTGCTCAAGAAGAAAGTCATTCATCACTCAGTATTTCATAGATTCGCACAAGTTGGAGGATGTCGAGTCGTTCACAGATTTAGGCGTTCTCTTTGACCATAGGTTACGTTTTAACTTGCATGTCGAGTTCTCCTTAAGCAAAGCTAAATCCGCGCTTGGTTTCATAAAGAGGCGGTCCAAAGAGCTTGATGATCCATACATTACGAAAAGGCTGTACATGTGTTTGCTTAGACCTACACTCGAGTATGCGTCTGTTGTGTAGTCTCCTTCATATAGGTGCTATGTAGATCCAATCGAATCTGTTCAAAAGCAATTTTTGCCTCTTTGCCCTGAGGAATTTGAGTTGGGATCCGGTTGCCTCTCTTCCTCTCTATGGAAATAGGTTGCTTCTGTTAGCCTTACCGTCTCTCGAGAAACGTAGATTTGTTCTTGGCGTTTCCTTCTTAGTCAAAGTAATAAATGGTACTATTGACCCGCCCGCATTACTTGGTGATTTAAGCTTTAATGTCCCTACACGCTTCTCTAGGCACTTCATCTTGATTAAGCTTAACCAAAGTAAACACAATTATGAGCTGTGTAACCCGCTCAGAGTTGTTTGCAGAAACCTAAATGATGTCTATCACTTATTCTCATTATCGCACTCCTTAAGATCTATTAAAGCAATTTTGCTTAATACGCGCGATCTTCCTACGTCGTACTTAAGCTAGCTTAAGCCATATTTCTTTCTTTTTTTCCGCTTTTTTCTGGCCGCCGCCGTGTTGCATATCCTCTCAGTATATTAAAAAAGAATAAAAAACTATAGTTAGTGTAGAGTATTAAGACCAACCCATGGGTAAATAGCACTTGCGTATCTACTCAATATAATATCATTTTAGAGAAAGTCTCCTCTTCTTTACAAACCAATATCTTATGATCGCTCAAATGCTTTCAAATGCCAGTCTTGATAGCAGTTAAAGTATAGTCAGTTGCGTTCACTATATGCGCAGTTTACCACTACTACGTACGCTAGGTGAATATTTTTTAGAATATCCACTAATAATGACACCGTTTTTCTTATATTTCCTGATAATTAAGTCAAAATTATGACAATATTCGTTTTAATGTGAGCTAGCATGAGCTGGAATTTATTATCAAGCAAGAGAAGTTGGCTAAAATGTGATTATATTATGCTTTTGTAGAAAAAGCACAATTGGATTTCCATAGTAGGAGCTAAAAGCTTTAATTTATCAATTAGTAAATTTCTTTTTATACTATATATAAAAGAACATTTTTTCAGATGAATTTTTTTCATTTTCATTTTTGTTTTTTTTTTTTTTTTTTTGTATTTCATTACTATGAAGACTATTGATTTCCATACTGAAGCCTGATTAAAAAGGACATCCTGTGCATGTGAGCGTGTTTAAGTGCGACGCTCGTGTATATTTACTTTTTTCTACTCTTTCGAGGATTGTAAAGGCATTTTGAGGTTATAATAACAACGACTGCATTTTAAATTAACATGCATCGCGGGATAATGCAACGGAAATTGTATACAAGGTTATAAATACACATCACCATAGGACGCGTACAATTCAATGCACGCTTGTATATGTGCACACACACACACACACACGCACATTCACGCTCGCATGCGCACGCATACGCACAGGCACACTTATAAATGTAGCGCGAGAGAATTGGCTTACAAGCGTGTACGCGGGATATGTGAATGTATTGAATGGCAATTTGTTCGTTGTGTTTCAATTTAATTGAATTATTGTTGTTGTGGCATGTACAAATTGCATATGTATATATGGGACTCTGATATTTTCGTTTATGTGCACATACATGTATGAGCATACATACTATACATACTTATATATTACGGATAAAACCTTTCAATGACTTGATTATTGAATGGGTTCTGTAAAATTTAATATTGAGACTTAACAAGCAAACCTTTTATGAATAATTCGCGTATTAAAAAAACCTATCATCGGATTTTAATTATATAAGATTTGGGCGGATTTTACAGTACCTAACGTCTCTTTCTAGCTAATCCGCCGTTACATACCCCACACCACTTCGCTTAACACAGCCGTTCATGTAGAGGAATCTGAACTAACGTTATTTTTCGTCTTAGAAGGTTTACATATGTCGTTTAAATCAATCGCTATCTGTACATATTTTCTAAGAGTCCATACTACTTTGCGAGTTCGCAATTGTGGAGCTTGGTCTTCTCATTTAAAGCTTTACACAACTGCGTAAGTTATTCCCCTAAAGTGCGTACAAGATAATTTTCTCGAACTTTGAATAAGTGGAATTTTGTGTGCAAAGAAACCGCGCACCACAAACTGCGCTTAGTTTAAAGAGAGCGCTTCTGAATAGTGGTGTGAACAGAACGGCAGAATACAGCAACTATTACGTTTCTTCGCACTTCCTCGGTGTTTCTATATAAACTATCAAAAAATGATGGAAACGATAAAGAAGCAAAGTGGTAAGGAAACGAACTGATTATATAACTCTTGAAAGAGACTATGTGGACAAAGAAAGGGCATTTTGCAAAATGAAAAAAATAATTAAAACTTACATTTCCTTCCTATTTTGTCCAGGCAACTACTAATTGATTTATGAAGATTACTTTCTTAACACAAATATTCCATTCGTCATGTCGGACTGACGCACTGATGATTTCACCGGCAGTGAATTAGTTGTGATTCGAAAGTTGCATAATAACAACCTATATGTCCGGTACGTAGTATATATGTCAAGATTTCCAAAATTGTCATGTCAATAATGCTCTTAGAAGAAATAGTTGTTATCTTTTTCTACTTGCAATTATTATTTATCGAGGTGAAACGTGAACGCCTTTGTCATGTTGGCAGAAAGTCCAGATTGTTTTTTCCGGCTTAATCGATACTTTAAACTTTTTAAAATATATAAACAAGTGTTAATCGTATATTTTATTAATAATTATTATAACCAATTTTATGCAGAGAAATAAATTCTAAAAGCACAAACATCTTAGACCAGTGGTTTGCAACCTGGGGGGCGCGATACTGTTGCAAGGGGGGGCATGTAGCTGTTTCCAAAATATCATTTTCAAATACAAACCGAAAAAGTCAAATAGGTGTCAAAAAAATGAATCAGCAGCATACGTAATCCACAATCCTCGCCGCGGATTTTTGGTGTACAAGTGCTAAAACATCGAATTCATACTCTTCTTCGAATCGAAATATCTCGCGTTCGCGTTTGGAGCCGAGTGCCGGTGGGACGTGGAATCAAAAGATAAGCACTTGCAACACCCCGGTTATTCTCGTGCTTACTCGCGCCAAACTTCAGTAAACAGAAGCATCTGATTGTTTCGGTTTTTTTTTTGTTTTTTAAAGGGGGGCGCATTAATTTTTTTTTTAAAAAGGGGGGTGCCGGTACAAAAAGGTTGGAAACCACTGTCTTAGACTATCCACCTGCCGGCTTTATTGGAAACTCTGCTTCAATTAGATCAGATTGTAAGTTGCCTTAAAAACTATGTACGCCTTCTTCCAGAAAATATAATGAATGGAACACCTAAAATCTGCCAACATATTACATGGTATAGGAATAGGTATTTTTAAACCATACATTCCGTTGAAGTAAATTCATTCCGGTGCTTTAGAAAGTCGATTGCAGTTAGATTACAAACTCGCGCATCCTTGGCTTTGCTGTAATTTAAACTCATCGGGAATTGAACAAATACTCCGTAAGGTTAAGGTGGTGTAGTGTAGTTGAAGATTCAGCCCAAAGCGAACTTGCAACGATTGCGTCACCCTGCGATGAGAGTGAGACAACCGCCACCAATAGGCGACTCTAGTGCACTTTTCCACACTCCACCCAACATTCAGGACTACCTAATACCTCATTATTTAATGTATCCACAACTTCGCGGTAAGTAGTTAAAGAACTGCGTAATGCGCCCTTCAATGTCCCTAACTTTTCGATATTATATAGCTTTATTATTATTATGCTATACACTGCTGTAATCACACTTGCACTTCGACTTTCCATACACCCTGGAATTTCATCTATCAACTATTTTTCCTCGAGAAATTTTTGCTGCAGAAGAGTAAACATCGACATAGTCTAGCTCCGCCCTCCGTTTTGCGGATTTTTACATCCTTCTTGAGGAAATAGTAGTATAATAATGTCACTGCTCTACTACTAGTTATAAGCACTAGAAAGAATCGCATTCGTCTGCCGATGTTTCTAAATTAATTTACCCCCACTGCCGCCGTGTTCACGAAAATTCTAACACATAACCATAATTTGTCGTGCAGACTGATAGACAAATCTAAAAGAAAGCGTAATTCTCCCATAAGCATCTTTTCTGCTTTGTTTGAACAGCTGCGTAGAAGATGTCTCCTAATGGTCGATGGCTGTGTAGTCATAGTGATATAAGTTGAACGTGAGGAGGACCTAAGAAACGAAAACCGTAGTATCTTTCTTGATTTCAATAACTTACAATCTACACATATAACAGACAACAATTTGAAATTTGACGCTAATATTTGTTAGTGAAAATTCGATTCAAAACTGGTTGGTACCAAAACCATCGTTAGAGTCGCTTGAGATAAAAGATGCGCATATCCTGTTGTTATTATATTTTTAGATGTACAAATATTCTCAAAATGCAGCAAGTAATTGATTTATTCATTTAAATTCGCAAGTATAAGGTCGTAGGCAAACCGTGCATGGGTACATTAGTAGTATAAATCATATGTCTAGGAAAGACTAAAGACTCTATCTATTGCTCTACCGCCAGCCTTTGTAATTGTTAACTGCCGGTATCTGACGAACTCAGGCGTTAAAGAGCCAACAAGGGATCCCGAAGCAAGTGGCAACGCATTTCAGCCGCGCGCCGACCGAACAATAAATGAGTGTACAGCCGAACAGTTCGATATAGGCAGAACTGATATAAGCAAATTCTTAGGGATGACGTAAAAAGCCGATCCAAAGGGTCGACGCTTGGGACTGAATAATTATGTAGAGTTAGCTCAAGTCTCTCCGGCCAGAGATAACTTCAATACGGCAATTAACATGCGATTTACGAAGAAAATGCGCAATTGTGCGTCTAACTCGAACCGGCGATTTTATAATTTCCGTCGAGGTGTGCGTGTTAAGTTGAGTTTGAAATTCAGAACTAGTCCCAGTCATGACCATCACATCAATATAATTCTCACCCAATCTCATACACATATAGAAAGGTATAGCTTCAGTTTTAGTTGCGTTAAAACAAAGCATATTTCCTGTCATCCAAGAATTGATACGTGCGAAGGATTCGCTAATCTCAGTCTCGAATGTGTAAATATCGTTTCAATTGCAGCTGAAGAGCAGAAAAATGTCGTCCAACCGCGCAAGACCGAACATTAAATAGTCCACATTACTTCGCTTAGTACATTTTCCCATAAAATTTTGACTTATTTTCTTTTTATGAGAACCCTTACAAATGGATTAGCTCAAGCTTGTCAAAACTCAAACGTACTGTGTAAGTCAAACTGTTAGTTTATAGCAATTTCCGTTATAAAAAGCTTACAATTAGACATCATCGTCAAATATAAATATATATATATAAAGTCTTGTTCTTTCAAAAATAAAGTTTATTTGGAAAGGAGCTGAATGCTCGCAATCCGCTTCAAATCTTCTTCGCTCGTATTTAATGTGTCAAGATATTGTTCTTCATGGATTTTTGACGAGAAATATTCCAAATGGAAATATTTTTCATATAACTATAGAGTGAGTTTTAATATATGAGGAGCGACCATAAAAAGGACCAAATCTAGTACATTTTCAATAGCGTTCATCGCCTAATTTTGTTACATCTATGCGTTAAACACAAAAATACATGAGCGCACTTTAGAGACAAAGACGTACTTAAATTGAGTTGGAGAATGCGTCTGTATGTGAAAGACATATACAGTTATCTAAACGAACATAACATACTTTTTATCACAAGTGGTATAAGATGCACAAATAAATAAATGAATTTTAGACAAGTAAGAAAATAATAGATGGTTATAACCGAATCTGGGTTTCCATACCCTATAACATTGGATGGACGCGCTTGATTTTTTCTATTCCCAGAGTAAAAGTGGGAATTTATATGGCGTATGTGTTGTATTTTATGAGTAAGAACCAAGAAAACGGAAAGTAGGGGTTTTCAGTTTTTGGTGCATAGGCATGTCCTTTGACCGGATTTCCAGTTTCTCCTGCAAATTTGGAAGCGGTGTCTCCATTTTTGCGAATGTTTACCCCAGATACTACATAGTTGGACAGATGGACAGACGTATAGGCGCACATATGTGGGTGTATTCCATATTCGATTTTATACATTTCTGCGCGTTATAAAGGTATTGGTAAAAAAAACTAAATTTTGAGACACAATAATATTGAGTAAGCGTGACCAATTTTTCCCATTTTCGTACAGGTACTACATACAACTTCACCCATAGAATATGCCTTCGAATTTTTGTAGATTTACCTGTTCTAGTTTATGACTAATGGCCAAAACACCAACTTTTTATTTGCTTTGAAAAATGGAGGGGCTGTCAGTTTATGTGGTGTCCTTCGACCGATTTGGTCCTTTTTGAATACCAATCTGTGTGCAAAAACTTCTAATGTTGCTGCGAATTTGAAGTCGATAGCTTTGTTTCTGCGGTCAGGAGAATGTTTATAACAGACACCACACAGGCTGACAGAAAGCCAGACAGACGGATGGACAGATTCAGATTGAATGCTCAACAAGAATATATATATTTTGTGGGGTCTCTGAAGCCCCTCTCTGGGAACTTTTTACAATTTTTTAAAATAATGAATTTTATCGACCGAAACGAAACTTTTCTACTTCTTTCTCTTTCTTTTAATCGCTCGTTACCTGTTCTTATATATTGCGCTTCGCTAGTTTATACTTCTCCGCGTATGCAACAAACGAGTTTTTCCAATTGTATTGATAAGCAATGCGCTGCTTCTCAGAGCTTCAATTTCATGGCGAATATTCGATACATACACTCACTTATATGCGATGTGTAAATAAAAAATGATGTTAGGTTCTTGCTAAATATTAAATAGTAAGTCAGGTAGAGTTGTTATAGTAGGTATAGTAGGTATCGTTATTAGAGTTATTATATTAAGGCGAAATCAGTAATTAACTGCTGCATGATGTGAATAAGAAACTGCTTTTCCCTGATGCAATATTTATGCTTAACTGCTTTTGAGGTTACAATCAGATTTCCTATGTTATTTCCTTCGCAGCCATTTCATCGACTATTTTTCGTATGTTGATAACACTTTAAACGGAAATTATATTTTAACCATCGCATACACACAATTTTGTTATAGATAATTGCTCATAAATGCGGACACATATATACATGCATACATGCATTATATGTAAATACATTATATACTTACTTTTGCATAAACTTACACAAATATGTACTTGTGTTAATATATGCGTTGTGCTTGAGTATATGCATACGTGCATGTATATATGCATGTACATGCATCCATATGTTTGTATGTTTGTGTGTGCATGTGCGTTTGTGTTATCGCTTTATATGTGTGAATATAAACGATTTACATTTATGAAATTTTAAAATGATTTCCCGCCATTTATTGATTTGACTGCAGTGCCATAGACATAATCATAGAGAGACAATGTTGTTAATAATAATGATGGCGATGGATTTTTCCATACCTATATGAAAACATTAATGTATTTGTGAATGGGTTTAAAATTTTATGTGTATATAGTACTTAACATCTCATTAAATTCTTAAAAAAAAAAAAAAAATAGGAAAAATAAGTAAAATCATATTATAAAGTTAACCGCAAAAAGGTCAGATGTTTGCCAGGCATCGGAGTATGAACCGATCGATGTGTGATTGCAATGCTTGCAATACTTGAATCAAAGGTACATTCATGAATAGGAACAATAAAATGCAGAGGAAATTTAATAATATTCTCATTTTACAAGTAGAGAAAGACAACAACAACAACAACAACAATAATAATAATAATGATAAAATATAATAACTAAAACGTTAATTACTTTACAACATGTTGTGCGCAACAATTGTATCACCATAACAACTAAAAACGCATCTCGTATGAAAACATTACACCCGAAGGCAATTACATCCCATATATACGTGCGCATAAAGTATCATTGAACACATTTTAATGAAATGCATTTATCATTTTGTAAAGTTTCATTTTGATGGGCAAAGCGGGAGACTAAAGACAGGCAGGCAGGCAGGCAGACAAACAAACAAAATTTACGGTTTTAATGAAAAAAATTATTGAGGTCTGATAATTACGGACCGCAAACAAATTTTGTTGTCCGTAAAGTAAATATATATATGATTAAAAATAAAATTAATATAAAGTTTTTTATTCACTTTTTTTCACTTTTTCTTTGATCAACAAAACCTTCACTTTTTCCTCACCCCTAACAATAAAATTGAAAAGAAAAAACATTTTCAAATGTAGTTAACAAAATTTCCAAACAAAATATCTCTCTCTGCTTGTTAAACGAAAATATATCTTTGTTTAGGAAAATACTTTTCTACGTAAAACATTATTTAGATAATGTGTTTAACAAGTTTCTGTTTTGCTTAAAGGAAAACAATTTTATTTTTATTTTATTTTTTTTTTTTTTTTTTTTTTTTAAAGATAAAGCAGTCAACTAACTGTTCGGCATAAACCGAATCTTTTGATACCCGCTGGCTACCGAATTGAAATGAATCATTTTTTAAACTGGTTGCAACCCTGTTTGCACCTATGACCGCTACGCCTTGCATGACTGGTTATACAAGATATACTTATATATTGTGTTTATGCTATATATGTTGATATCGGATGTGCAGAGTATCGGCCGATTTTTTAATAAAATCGAAGCAGTGTTTTAAAAAAATGTTAGAGTTTACTTTGTCCAAGGAATTTTTCGACAATAGCTTTTGCTTCCCCCATCCTTTATACCGTTATACCGTTATAGAGTTCTATAGAACTACTTATCTTCTCTCTTAGTCAAAGGGCGGAGACATTTTCACAAATGATGATCATGAAAATGGATGCATTCATTTTGGCAAAACGTTTGCAACACCTACTAGGAATACGTTGTCATTGCTGTCAGCCTTGCAATATAGTAATAGGTTCCATTCATTCTATGCAAGATTTTTTTTTTTTTCTAAGAACAACAAAATGCAATTGACCTTCCGTCCATTCCATTCATACAAATAATGTTTCTAAACATTACTTTCTTCTCTAAGCCATTTTGATTGAGGCAAGTTTTATGAATGTCAGGAAATAGTAGCGCAACACCAATAAGCCGTTAATGTGTACCTCGTGAGTTTATCGATGAGCGTTACTAAGGGATTGGTAAAATTAATATACTTCGACTTCCTTCAATGGTAATTACAAGGGTAAATCTAAAAGACCAAAATTCATATACGAATGCTTATGTGTATGTGTGTGTGTGCATGATTATATGCAACGAAAAAGTAAAAAGAGTAATGAAAAATCATTATAAGGCCTGCAGTTATTTTTTGTGGGTTGTTTTTAAAGTTGTGCTTATGTTTCGTTTTTATTCGTCGCGGTTGCTGTTTTTTCGGTGTTTTAACCTCCGGTAGAAAAATATCTAACAATTTCATCAATACACATGTGCATACTATTATAATATGCATGTACGAAAGCATGCTTATGTAGATTTTATATAATTTCTAACCGAAATGTTTTTGCACCTCATTCGCAAAAAAACAAAAAAACAAAAAATGATAATAAAATAATAAAAAAAATGAATAATATTCCAAAAAAAGCAGGAAAAATTCATACGAATTTTTATTTAGCCACAAACGCTTTTTGTTTGTTGTTATAAATTATACCCAATAGTGTTGTAATTTCTTATGCACACTACCAGTTGCTGTCTATATAAATTTCTTCTCCCCCTTTGTAACACTCAGAATTACGATTAGGATTTTTAGTTCATTTTTCGACTGTGGCACAGCAACTGAAAATGAAAACTAAAACCTGGAATATGAAGGCGACTGTCACCGACGCATTTCTATAAATAACTTTTTATTGAAAATGTCTGTTTTTATTTTTATGTACTTGCTTGTCATTTAAAATGCGTGAATCTTTATTAATTAGCGGCATTAGGTTTTTAGGCGTCGTAAACCTATGTCGCATTGTCCGGCCTCTTTTAAAGTATGAAAGACAGATCACAAATGTCAAAGAGCGTTTCTAGACTGAATTAATACACACTCCCAAATAATTGGTGACTTGAGGCTTTTAGGAGTAGACAGCCGTAAACCTACATCGCTTCTTTTCGGGTTTTCCGAGGTCTCTTATAAAGCATGGAAGACAGTTCACAAGTGTCAAAGAGCAATTTTTCGGAAAATGTAGGTTTCAAATAAGGATCGATTTAGTGGTCACCTGACTGGAGATATCTTCCACTAAACCAGTTATAAGGCAATACCCGCCACATACTTGTTACTTACCTCTAATATCGAAAGATCGATTCAGCCATGTCTGTTTGTTGTTATTGCATCCCTTACGAAAAAGCTCTTCACCAAAAGCTGAAAGAAGAAAAAGAGAATATGAAGCTGGGCGAGATCGTAGAATTCCTTTTTGAAAATGAACCCTCGCGCTTACAATGAAATATTTTACGTTTCTTTATGCGTGTGAAAGATGGTAAGTAGGTAGGGTATGCTTAGATTCGTTCTAAGCTTTCTTATGTATGATTTTATTAGTTTTCTTTTTTTGCGCGCATCAATACGAAGTTTGCATCGGTGTTGTAACACATATTTACATATTTTCTATTTTGCGGGAAACTTGTGTGATTTGAATAAAATTTCACTTATAAACGTGATAAAAATACATCTTTGGGGAACATTTTTTTTTATATTTATTTTTTATTTTCAACTATAAAAAGGTAGGGTGGTGTAAATAACTTTTGCTTTGAGGTTAAGAAAATCAAGAAAAACTTTTTCATATAGATTTTTGAAAAATAAATTATGAAAATTATGTAAATTTTACAAACCAGCTTTAGAATGTGAATAATTTTGCATTACCACGCATATAATACGTACACTAATCTTGAAGTTTATTATTCTGATTGCTTGTAGGATGTCAGAAACAAAACTTGTCTTAAACACGTGTTTTCCTTCCGCAGCAAAAGCAAAGAAAACAAAAATCTTTAAAATTCATTTTAAAATTCAAACACAATACAAAACATTTTTAAGTGCAGTTATTTACGTAGTTATGATATGCTTCAGTTTATGTACATATTTAATATAGCGCAAGCGAAGAGTTTATCATTGGGTTGGAAAAACTTGAAATATTTTAAAAGCACTTACATGTGAAATCACATTGTAAAGAATTCGTAACTGAGTTCAAAGAGTCAAAAGAAAAAAAAATTAAGAAATCATCATACGTTTAATTATTACGTTTTACACATTCGGAAGGTATATTAATGTTAATACAAAGTGTGAGAAGCTTCTTCCAACAGTGGTCAAAATCAGGAATTTAATAAAATTTGTTGCACAAATGTATTGAAAATTTGAACTTTTTTCCAAAAATTATTTTTTAAATTATAAAATTTTTGATTTTTACAAACCCTTTTAATATTGCGTCTAAGCAAATCTTGGAAATTGAGAATATTTTAATAATTGCAAAGATCGGGGAGGTTGTCAGTCTTTATAATTATTACATTGACGTTTACTGGAACCAATTCAAATCCTTTGTGGATCAATTTTTAGACAATCTTTTTTCGTATTTATCAAATTTGATATGGATATCGATATCGATATTTGACCACCCATGGTAGACAGGTTGTATGTTTGTATCACAAATACCTAAGCTTATATCAGCGATACTTATGCTTTCGGTTATTTAGTTGTAGAAGGATTATGTCTGTTTTTGACTGTGATCCACGACCAATGCCTGAAAACATATGTCACGTCTCGTATATGTATTTGTTTGCGACTGCAAGGGTTTCCGCAGCTGAGATGAACGGAGGAACCTCGCTAATTATACTCAGTATTCTGAGTATATTCTAGTATCGATTTCAAAAATAAAAATCGACTTGAAATTACGAACCTAGTGGATATCTAACGTTAACAGTGGTCTTCTTGCGGCACTCTATACACAGAATTGGCATAAACTATTCCACAAAAATGATGTAGACTTGCTACAGAATTCCTTTTTCTAATTTGGCAAAAATGATGTAAAGAAAATTTTGAATTTATTCAAGCTCAGACGAAGTACTTGTACTCGCGTTCGCACACAGCCTTTTCCAATAAGACACGACGAATTATCCATTTGTTGGCTCGCGGGAAACATCTATGAGGAAGAAGAAAATGGGGAAGGTTCTGATAAGCTTAAGCAAAAGAAGAAATGAATTACATGAAATACGAAAATATTTTACTAATATGAATATTTAATGTGTATTTTTTCATCTAAACACTAGTCCTCGTCTCATTAGTATTCTCGTACCTTGCATAAATTTTCTTTTCCTTCCACTCCGTTTTTTATAATGACAAATTTTTTTTGTTTACTATTGGCATGATTGCTTTTATCCGTCACGCATAAACTTGGCAGCATTTACATAGATATTGAAGTAACTCTGTAGGAAATTGTAATTGTATTACGTGTCCGGTAGAGAGTGTTACAAGCAAAACCAATCAATTTTGCGATTTCAAATTCAAAATTTTCCTTAATCAAAACAAAATTGTTCTGAAAAATCTCTCGTTGAAAAAAATCCTAAAATGTTCAAAAATTGCTCTTGCAAGACTTTACAAGAATTATATTTTATATTAATTTTATATTATCATTTATTTAAAATATAATTTTCGCAAAAAAAATTTTAATTAAAAAAAATTTTGAAATATTTTTATATATATATACACAATACACTTAAACATCCGACGATGATGGCCATTAAGAAAGTTAGACATAAAGTAGTTCTTCGTAGCGACTCTTACTAACGTAAGATACCTCATGTCTTGTGAATATATAAGCATAACGGAAATAAACTTTTAAGAAATTTCTTAAGCAAATCATTAGCACAACAGGATACGAACACACTTCAGCTTGGCAGTAAAATAATCAGGATAATTGAACAGAAAAATCAAAAGAATAGGAATAACAACTACTCGATAAAAATCTTCTCGATTGTTTTCAATCCTGAAGAATCGAATCACTTCACATATTAAATGAATGTAGAACAACAGCGTGTAAATGTTTAGTTAATAATAACTGAAGATATGCGGCGAAGACAATTAGTTATTGTGTAAACTAAGCGAAATATATTCCCCGATGGTAATTATATTAAACAAAAAAAAAAAAAAAAAAAAAAAAACAAACCTTCTTAAGTTGGTGTCAAAAACATGATTGTTAAACCCTATCATAATTTACATTCTTGTAAAAGAATAAAAATAAAAAGTGTGGTTAATACATGCCGTAATATTTCATGGTAACGCAATAACAATCTTGATTCAAGTGTTTATATAAAATGTTCAGGCGAAAAAAAAAAGACAAAAACCTGAAAACAAAAGTTGTGTTCAGCTTAGGAGGAATGTTTAGTACCCTCTACTATCGAAAAATAGTGCGAGATAGTTAGAAAATAATCTCGTAGAACTCTGGTTCATTTTTGAACTAAGCTCCATGATAGAAAAAAGAGGCCAGATTCTTATAAAACCTCTTTTTTTTAGTGAGATTACTGACAGACTGACTGACATCTGGAATGACATGATTCGATTAGTTTCTCTTGATAAAATCGATTATACTTTTGTTCCAATTTTCAAAATTTCTCTTTAAAATTTTGTTCCCTATGGCTCTACGCAGTTGTACAAACGATCTATCTATCCATCTATCAATGGCTCTTCTTTAAGCAACTTCCGCAGCCAGCTTGAAGGCATTCTTCACTTTTTCTCTACCGCGACGTTAAGTGAACCAAACTGTCTTATTTTACAGTGATTGGAATTGCAGAAGACGATGTTTTCTAGGCGCCTTGCGCATATATGTCTTGCTCTTTTCGTAAGGGAATTAATCAAAATCTTTTCCCTAAGGCGGGCTACAAACACTCTCTTGCTCTTGAAAACTTCCGAAATAAACCGCGGGAATCTTAAAATTTTAAACCATGTTTTACATGAGCACCGTGAAGATTATATCCCAAGAGATTTTGATTACACTCGCCGGGGAAGGGACGAATAGTTTAAAAAAGGTTTCTACATTTGCTCTGGTCATGTCTTCCTAAAGTTTATGTGAACTTTGCAAAGCGTATTTCGTGGCAGGCAGGCACTTAACGCACTTAGCATACTGCCTGCGATTGAGTTAAAAAAGAGTTAAAAGCACCCTGCTAGTGTTGTAAGCATACTCATATGTTTACACGCGTGCATATACGTACGTGTGTATGTATTAAGAAATATGTTCCCTATTATCTTATTCATGGTATCTTGCATCTCAAGGCTTTATAATTACAGTGTTTTATAGCTTATGTTTTACGAGCAAAGTTGCACTTACTAAAACGATTAAAATAAAAGGCAAAAACAACAAAAACAAAAAAATGAAACAAACAACATCACAATACAAATTTATCTGCAATGAGGTGTAAATAAAAATATATTTGAAATTTTTTTAATACAAATAAATGTCTCCTGGCTTAGAAAAATTGTTAAAAGGCATAACTTTTATTGTTATTATGAGCTTTTTTTTTAATTTAATAGGAATGAAAAAATAAATAAATCGCAATAACTGAGAAATTCTTCAAGAGATTGAAAAACTTCTTTCATTTGTTTCACTTTTCCCAAAAGAAAGGCAACTTTTGCCAAAAATTTGGTAAAACTTTATATGGCGAAAATTTTTGGTAAAAAAAAAAAAAAAAGCAGCATCGTCATTGAAATTGGCATAAAGCCCAAAGGCACATCACAATGTTGACTATGCTGACTGCTGCTGCTGACTTGATGTTTTGTATCTGCTATTTAGGCCAAATCGTATAAGGAAATCCTTGAAAACAAGGCGGATACCGATAAAATTATTTTCCTATTTCTTCTCTCAGTATCGTCATTTCACGTTGATGATGACATGGAAGAAGTGAGCAGGGAAGCAAAATATACGAAAAGAAAAGAAAGCGAAATATTTATATGAAAAATGAAAAATAACATTTATTGGCACTTACTCAAAATATGTTTTTAATAAGAGAACATTATGTAAAGCTTGATTTCGTGTTGTTGTTGTTGTTCTTTTTCTTTTCTTCTGTGTCAATTGGCAGAGAATAAGCACAAGGTATTACTAAATACAGCGAATTTAGGATAAATGAAGTGAAGCGCTTCCGAAATCAAGTGAAATTAAAAGTTCAAAAACCACAAAAAAAGAAATGAAAAGTTAAAAACAAAAAATTCTGTATCAGTAACTGAATAAGAAAATGAAATGGAATGAAAATTATAGGAACAAGTAAACTACTGAAGAAATTCACATTAAAACGAAATTTGAATGGCTCAGCCAATTGGCCCATCAAGCGTATTCAACGTTTTTGTCTTTGCGAGAAGGTGTCCTACCTTAACCCCGTTCGCGTCTTTGTCCACTTCAAGTTTGAAAACGATCCTCAAAAGGCATTAAAAAATTAACAGCGTGATGAAAACACAATCGTAAATATGTATGCAACACGCAGAAGGACTTGAGGTAGATCCACCTTTTATTATACCGATCGAATTAAATTCAAATTAATTTTTGAATCAATCTGAGCTTGTTTGTCGTCCATCCTTCCATCCATATGTCGTTGCGTTCAACCTAGTGGCGCTAATTTTTGAAATCTTTTGATAAAATATGGTGGCTGATATGTTCTGGCCCAAGGATGAACCCGATTGCAACTGTTTTGGATCCGACCGCTTTTTCGACCACTTCCCACTATGAAAAATTATAGGGGGTGGCGTGAGGTGAGCCGTTGCGTACTATAGCGTTTTTACTTGTTTTTAATACGCCGTAAACCATAATTAAAAAAATATCATTTTTAGTTTTAGCGAAGACACAAAGCTCAAAAAAGTGGATATGATAAGTGGATCGCAAAGTCGCTATCTTCATTTCAGTAGACGTTCCGCAGCCGGCAAGGCTCAACTAGGAGGGAGACCAAAATAGTGTCGCATCTTCTTCTAGGAATCTATTAAAGTCGGAATTTGTCCGAGCTAAGCAGAGACTGATATGATCACATTACCACGTTGTTGGAGATACGAATGCTTTTGATGAAATTTCGTAAACCAATTCTGACATACCCTTCACCTTATGACCCTCCCTTCGTAAAAAGCTGTAGATAAATAATATTGAAGTTTAAGTTTCCTTGTTATTGCTCTTATGCCACATTTTCTTTCTGCAACGACAAATGTTAAGATTTACATAAAGTATAACATTGAGTAAAATTTCATAAAGACACAGATTATGTACAAAAAAGTTTTAAAAAACGATTATTTGAAAAACCAACAAAACAAGAACGTAATGGTATCTTATAGTAGAATTTACAGACGATCCCGCGAAAGTTGTTTGATGCAATTGTAAATTTCTGAAGCGTATTGATTATGAATTGTAAAAATAGAAAACTTATGAGTTACCTTTAGATTTCTACTTAGGATAACATAGGACTATCGAACTATCGACTTGACAGCATAAACATACTTTAAAAAGGAAGAGGGAAGGGGTAGAGATAGAGAGAGAGAGAGGGAGAAAGAGCGAGTCCGACTTTATCAACCATTTCGCGACTATTTTTATTGAAAGTTTCCTTTAATATTATAGAAGTAGCACTGTTTTTATCTTTGTATGGTTCGGTCGGGGCTCAATCTCACTTTTCCCTGTTTATAAACCATGCGTGGAGGAGTGAGTCAAGAAGTGGTTTTGTAAAGCTCCTAAAGTAAATATTGATTAATCTTTGCTTTTTCTGTTCAACATATCAGGGTACTTTTTACAAACTATGCGCGTGTATGCGTAGTTTTTGGCCATAATAATTATCAAATAATTTTTTTCATTCAGTCTATGCGTCTAATTGGCACAAAAAACCAAATTCAAATATGATTTCTTTCTTGTTTGCTTAATTAATAGATTTTTAGCCGAAGTGAATAATTAAGTCCACTTAAATTGTATAACAAAAAATAAATTGTTGTCTTTTTTTCCTTTGTACCCATTACCGAGGAATGAGGAATACATTCATTTTGCCAACACGTTTGTTATACACAGAGACCCCATAAAGTATATATATTCTTGATCAACATCAAATTCGAAGTCGATTTAAGCATGTCCGTCTGGCCGTCTGTCTGTCTGTGTGTTTGTCCGTAATGTCTGGCCGCAACAATGAAGCTGTCAACTTCAAGTTTGGCAGAAACATTGAAAGTTCTTGCACGCGGGTTGGTATTGAAAATGTGTTAAATCCGTCCGAGGACACGTCAACAACTTTACATAAACTGAGAACACCTGTGTTTTTCAAAGGGAATAAAAAATTCGTTTTTTGCTCACTTCTCATCGATGCTGTCTCACCGCGCATAAGGTGTAGAAACAAGCTTCAAAAACCCCATAAAGTATATGATATCTGGAATGCACCTAAATATTTCCCTCTGTTCGTCTGTTCACCTGCCTGTCTGCGCAACTACAATACCACACATTCGTGGCAAACATTCTCTCGTTAGCGAAAATGGATATGTCGCTAACAAATTTCCAAAACCATTTGGAAGTGGGCTAAAGTTTTCAAAAGATATGCCTACAACGCCCACACACCTATGTGACAAAAACTTTTATTTTGAAACTAGAAAAAAATCAGCCGGGTCCACGCCAGCCTATAGAGCATGAAAATTTACTTCACTTACTATTTTTATCTTTTTCCGATGATGGGTATAAAAGATTTGGTCACGACCGAAAATAATTTTCTTACCTGTTTCTACTGTCAGACTAAAAGTGAAATCTTTTTGTTGTAGGTCATGTGTAATAACCAAAAAAAAAGGGAGAGGAAAGATGTTCATGTTTTTGATTACATAGGCATGTGGGCTTTATAGGCGTGTTCTTTGCAAAGTTCGGCTCATTTTCAAATTCTTTTGCAAGTTTGTGGGCGATTTCTTCATTTTTGCATAATTCATTGCAACATATTTATTGCAGACACTATATAATTGCGCATATGGACATGTGAGCAGATGAACGGATGGACATCCTTGGTTGCATTCGGAATTTGAAACTGAGCAGGAATTTACATACTTTATAGGGTTTTCAAAACTTGCGTCTGCGCATCATAAAGGTTTTGAGACAAAAAAGTCAAATTTTGACAGACTATTAAAACAAGCCCGCGTGCCCGATTTTTTCATTTTGTTGCTACAGTTGTTACAGAATCGCTCGTAGAATAAACGTTCGAATTTTTGCAGAAGTAGAATTTTTGTAGTAAGCCCAAAACGAATTCTTTACTCCTTTTGAAACAGAGAGATGTGCCCACTTTATGCAGTACTGTAAGCGTGTTCTTCAACCGATTTCCGTCGACCGATTTCAATAGCAACTTGCGTGTAAGGACTTCCAATGTTTTTGTCAAATTTGAAATCGATAGCTTTATTTTCGCCAGTCAGAAGAATATTTACGACAGCCATGATAGACAAACAAATAGATGGGCAGATGGACATACATAAATCGTTTTAGAATTTCTGACCACGAATGTATATACTTTCTAGGGCGTTTTGACAAAATTAATATACCGTTTATCCTTATTTGATTTTTTGCTCGTTACTTATAAACCACAAAACACACAACGATAAAAATTTGCATTTGTCAGGTGTGCTGAAAAAAAAAAAGTATATTTATTTATTATTATACTATTTATTAAATTATTGCTTAATATCTACTTTGTGCCCTTCAAAGTAATCCTCCATAAATGGAAATATATATATACTTGCGTCAGCGATTTTTAATATGCGATTTTTGGTACGACCTTGAGCTCTTCCAGTGATGCGATTTTTATCCCTTTAATCGTGCCCAAACTGCGTCCTTTCAGTTTTGGTATTTGGAAAAAGTCTCGGGGAGTCAAGTCCGGTAAGTACGGTGACTGAAGAATGACTACAATGTTGTTTTTGGCCAAGAAATTACGAACAAGCAATGCGGTGTAAGGTGGTGCATTATCGTGATGCACTATCCATGACGATTCAAGCCAACCGATATGTTCTGTGGATGGTTCTGCATTACCAATGCAAAAATGGGAAAAATCGGCCACGCTTACTCAATCTTATAGAATATCAAAATGCCATTAATTCAGTGAAATGTGTGCAGCGTTCAGAAAGAAGCTTCAGATACCATATAAAATTTACATATGAAATCTACACATTATTGATCACCGTCAAGCGGTGACGAATATAAAAAATTCGATCGCGACGGAATGTAATTTTTTTGTTTTTTTTTTTTTGTATACTGGAGTGAAGTAAATTTAAAAAACTGCCAGAACAAGTAGGGTCGCTCATACAACCTGAAAATCTATAAATAAATTTTATTTCTTATTTTGCAAAGTAATCAACAATCATATGAATTTACGCATGCATATGTATGTAGGTTGATGTCCTCGTTTTAGTAAAATATTTGAAATAAAATGCAAATAAATGAAATTATGCCTAAGAATAATCACACACAACTGAACTCATAGACATTCGTACAGAAAAAGCCAAGTGATTGCTTCTAAATAGTTGTTGCCTTTCGGCCACAACTGAAACAGGTCTTTTATATATTTATTTCTCTTTTTTTTTTTTTGAATAGAAGCCTCCACTAAGCCAGAGTTAAAAGTGTATGTGCATAATAAAAATAAAGAAAATTTGTATAGATTTCAAAGTTTAAACTAAAATTAAGTACCACGCGCGAAATTGGTGCCACAAAGTCGCTGTAGTTTTACTGTAGCTTAAAGGTGGGCTGTTGTCATAAGTCTGGAGAGTACAATAAATAGAAAAACTAAAAAAAAAAAAAAAAAAAATTTTTTAATAATTTTTTCTACTACATAAACAAAAAAAAAATGTTTTCCGTTAATTATTTTGTAAATTAATATCTTGTCTTGGAGCACAGGTAGCTAAGGAGACAAACCGATAGAGCGATGGCAAAAACAGAGGACAGATAGCGTCTGTAGTAACAAATGAATTTTTAAAAAACTATTTGTTTTTCTTATTACTAAGGATTAAATAATAAAATTTATAACCTCCTAACTGAAATTTATGCGGTTTTCGTAAACGGAAAACTAACAGAAACACTGCAATGACAAAAAAAAATTTTTTTAAAAATGATAAATAGTTTCTAGTGATATTTTGGTGGCCACACACATGAACCCATATGTAAATAAACGCGTACACACAAACACATTTAAAAGTTTGATGTATGATCCCAATAAATCATTAAATAATTACGAAAGAAAAATTATAGACATATTCAGTTGAAAAGAGTGCATTCAGTCTTAAGGCGAATCCTGGATACTCATCGATGGAATGATTTCTAAAAGTTTTGTTCTTTGTTTTTCGCGTGAGGTGGTTCCAAGAAGCTTTTGCAACGAATTTTTACATAAGTAATATTAAAATATACAGATATATATATATATAAACATATCATATAAGATATTTATATTTTCCACTTACGGTGGGCGTGTCTATTGGCCGTGCAAACTCTTAAAAAAATGTTAGGTTATTAACTAAGAAAGTGGAGAGTTTCGGCTTTCTGCCGAATCGATTTTCAAACGATAAGATTTCCATCAGCTGCCAGATGGACGGGCGGACTTGCAGTTATCATACAAAAAAGTTTATTTATCTTTTTGATTGTCGCAAAGGGAACAATAAAACTATTGTAACCTGTCCGGTTGATGGTGAGCATAAAAAAGCACTTTGTATTAAATATTATGTGAAAAAAATGTTAAACTTGTTTTAAGCGGAGCAACCTCTGTAACTCGAGCACCAGTATAATGAACTTTTATTACCCACATATTACAGTTTTTAGGGATTGTTGTTTAATATTTATTACTTTTAAGACTCTTTGGCTCTCTTTTTCTCTCTTTTCCGTTTTACTGATTCTTACGAGTAGGCCGTCAACGTTACAAATGCTAGAAAAAGCAGAAGAAAATTAATGGTAAGCTAAGGATTAATATCCTTACGTTTTGATTGCATTGCAATTTTTGTTGTTACGTTAGGTGTTCTTGTTGTTGCTCATGCGTTGAAAGTTCTTCATATCCAATAAACTAGTTCATGACAGTCAATAGGCTGTCTCTTCTTCTCTATGCAGCATTGAACAGATGTCGATTGTTGTTACCTGGTAGAGCAGCAGCTGCTGTTAAATTGTCTACTAGTAAAAATTAACATATTAATTGGAGATTGCGTGTGCATATGAGCGTTTGTGTGGTTTTAATAGTTTTAGCAGTCGTGTCTTCTTCAATTTGTTGTAACGTTTTGACCGCCAAAAGCAAAGTTGTGCTAGAAATTTATGTATTCACTGGATTTTATAGGCTTTTTGTTTTGTCACTAATGAAAGCAATTTGCTGCTGATCATGAGAGGCTTTTGGTCGCGTATAAAACCACGTATATATATTGAATTTACATTTGTATGTGTGCTAAGCTGGCCTAATAGACTGAGCACACAATGATGCACATCGTACGGCAGCATTCATAGCTAATGGACAACGTAACGATTGAGTTGCCAATTAATGCATTTGTCAAAAAAGAAAAAAGAAAAAATAGTCTAAAATTGATATGCTGCAGGAAAAATATTTGATATAGTGACCGGCATTCAGGTGTTTGACTATGCACTTTTAAACGTTTGTGTTTGCGGAGAAAATTCAAGCAATATCTTCTTCATGTGCATGAATATATCTTTGAGTTATTAGTGCGAACAATTGAAAATTTTTAATTGGTTGAAGATTTTGACTGATTGGCCAGTTTCAATTGAAAACTATTTTCAGGTATTTATAAACGGAGCAAAGAAATGTTGATGCCTCTCTTTAGGATTTAAAAAAACTTAAATTGTTGTCTACTTTTTTCAAAATTCAAAAGCAGATTACAGGGAAGGAAAATGATAGGAATCCTTTGAGCACTTGTCACATCACTGCCTTATTAATTGATGCTATGTGAACATTTGGTAAAGACACCATAAGTGTACATTAACACCTTTTTGAGATCATTTTACCAAATATGTCGGTAAATTAGGAAACGTTTGTTGGGGTGGATCACGTTCATGTACATCAAGTGTTCTTATATGAGATAAGATTATTTTTAACATTGAGATTTCTGGCAAAGGACGTTCAAAAGGCACTTAGATCAAGTCTACTGCTATCCAAGTCTTGGGTTTGTATTTAAAGAAATCTGTATGCTCTGATTTTTAAGGGGTGTCGAAAAACAAGTGACCTTTCTGCTCTCCAAAACATCAGCATATATTAAATGCAACCTTTGCAACCTGTTGTTGAAGTTTGTGACTACTTTTGGACACTGCGCAAGACCCTTTCATTTTCCAGCGTTATCAGGAGTAGGAAGCAAAACCTATATGCTTCTCAAAACGTTTAGATTGTTCGCAATCGTCGACAAAGATGCAAGATATTTAAGCAATAAAGGAACTGACGCCGTATGACAATAGGAAGAGGACCGTGATATTAAAAGAAAGGTAAGAGAACGTTGTTTGAAGTTTGGATGTCAAATGATCCAACCAAATATAAAGAACTTAGCAAAACCAAGCAACAAAACATTATTTAGTCGTTTTTGTGAAGCATATCCAGGTTAAAACTGAATAGTAGTGGATGGTAAACGCTTACGATGTCTACGCATATAAATATTCGCCATCAAATATGGACGGCTAGCTAACTACAAAAAGGAAGCTGATAGCTTGGCCTTAACATTATCTCCCGATGACTTTCTATTGACTATCGTAACAAAGTGAAAGCGTTTTTGAATCTGTTGACAAAGAGTGAGGACAATTGGATAGCCCGTCACAGCAATCTGCTGTTGACTCAAGAAGCATCTAAATAATGAACACAAGAAAGTCCCACTGATGCTCAGCCAACGCATCATGGCATGCTGCTGTTACCCAGCATAGGGTAACTGGCAGTTAAAGATAAAAATTAAGGCAAGTTGTTTTTAGTGCACCTAAAGTTATCTGGCTTCTTTAATATTTACTTTTTTGCCTTCGTAATATTCCCTGAATGGCATTAAGTTATCTTACACTCAAGAAAGTCAGGGACTAAAAATTTTCAAAAATTTTGATGTTTTACAGCAGCGTAAAGTAGTGTGATTAACGAAATGTAAGAAAACCTCCTAACTAAGAAAGCATTCGCTGTTTCGTAATATTATATACCGATATTCGGAATTGAATTGTTCTCGATTTATATGCAGAGAAGCTCAATATATTTTAGATAACGGACGAATCCAATAAGTGTTTTCGCGCCACATAGACGAGTATATAGAAGCCGCGATTACCGAGTCTGTGTTCGCGAGCTCAAGTCCCAGTACAGTTCGAGCATACTTGATCGCAGCCATTCTGAATGCTCAGTCGGTAAAGGCGATCGATTGGAAGCACCCATCTCCTGCTCTTTCCCCGCTTCTTTCGCACTTTAAGATTTGCGCCTGCGACATTGAGTTGTTAGCTGCGATACTTCGCCTACTCGGTTACTCATGCTACTTATCTGATTGATTTGAATGATTAAACATATTAAACAAGTTGAGGATTCATAACCGCTTCAATAATGAATTTGTCGGTTCTTCGAGCTTGTTTCTGCTTATGAGACCTCCTGCGGGTAAAAACAAAAAAAGAAAAATTGAAACACTAGTCCCTACGATAAATATATGAATCGTAACTAAATTATATAATTAATATAATATACCCTCATATATAAATATAAGCAGAATATGTACAGAAGAGCATAAATTCCGAACGGCATTTGGTATTTAAAGAATGTTACACTTTCAAAGAATTGCTTTTCAAAAAATGTCGTTATTGACACAGTTATTGTAGTTATGATGGATTACTACGTTTAAAACCGCAACGCCAGCATCAAGCCCAACATTAACAAGAAACGCAATTATTGTGACGGTAATAAATGCTATGATTTGTTAAATTATATTAACACACGATGTTAAGCGTTTATAGGTTCATTCATCATTTTAATTTGTACATAAAACACTTTCTTGTTGCCGGTGCTGCTGCTGTCACTCAAAGATCCATTTAAACTTAACTAGTAGAAGTTAATGAGCGAAGCTGTAAGGGCTTCGAACAACGTAATTGTGCAAAGCGATATATATACAAAGTTGAAAGACAAACCCGCACATAGAGTGGGAAAAAAATTAAAAAAAAAAAAACAACAACAAATTTTGTATTAACATGGAAGGCTTGGGTTCAAACGGTTCTAAAAGAGTGACAAAATCATCAAGAATGAAAAAGGATTTGTTTCAAATGACTTGAAAAAAAAAGAAGCACTTTTTTTTTAATTGATATGTTTTCTCAAATATTAAAATGAAGTATTTTGTTTACAAACAAACCCACAAAAGCAAACTTTGTGAGTTTTATCTCTTTTAACGCTCTCCGGTCTGCGCAAAATCAGTAATAAAGTGTATGGAGAGCCACTGGTAAGGTGTTATTCTTGCAGTTTTTCTTTAACTTTAGCTGACAGATAAATTCGCCGCATTGAGAGAAAAACGATGCTTTCCTCTCTCGCTCCTTCTGCTTCTCTCTTTGTTACTCTCTTGTTGTCGTGAACGAAGTGCTTTTTAGATTTAAAGAAGAAAGAAAAATTGAAAACACCTGCCCGTGAAATGGAAACGAGCAGCTAACAAAACCTATTCGCAAAATATTGAATATTTGCGCATGTAAACCGGTCTCATCATTTGTGTCTATGCCTGTATGCAGGCACTTAGTGCCAGTCATACGCTTGACGTGCACGAAAATGGTGCTTAAGTTGATTTTTTTTTTTTTTTTTTTTTAAAGAAAAATTAAGGTAGTCCGGGAGAAAGGGCTTTGTAGGCTGAATAATTTAAGTTATCAACATAGTATAAAAAAAATTGCTGACTGTGTAAATAAGTAAGCGATGATATGTATTTTTTTCATTTTTTATTTTGTTTTGTTTTTATTTATTTAGTTTTTTCAACTTTTTTTGTATTTCTGCAAATAGTTCATCCATTCATGCAAATCGTCATCGGGGCCTTTATCATAAGCGATATCATTACCATTGCATGGTTGTAGGCAAAGCACATATCGTTTAATTAATCATTTTAACCTTTCCATTTCATTTAACATTTTAACTTACTGCCTTTCAATTTGACGTACGGTCGGAAGGGAATAGTATCTGATGTAAGGGTTGAATTATCATATAACATATATATATGAAGGGATTATTATTTATTTTGATAATGTTTCTCCTGCTCTTGCTGTCATTATCTCTCACATATTCGGTTGAACATGAAAATTATATGCAATTTCACAACTGACTACAACTAAAAGAGATAACACGCACAATGAACAAATAATATGTAATAACAATAATAACAATAACAATAACAAGAAATTATCATCTACTTAGCATATATTAATTATACGGCATTTAAGGTGGAACTGAGAAAGATTGATATTTATATCAGTCAAAGACGTACGTACCTACCTAGTTTAATAAAGGATGAATTTCATTACAGCCTTATAAACAGCCTGAGGTATATTTGTGCATGCATATCAGGCTTAAAAATTATTGCAAGTCTTTCCCAAGTATCTCTAGGCAACAGTCAAAAGGTTGAAAACTAGCTGAAATCTCGGCTGATCATTTACCCGATCTGGCGGTAAAGTATTTACTCTAACAAACCCATTTATCCGAACTTCTTAACAGCTAGGAGATATGTATTGCCCTTGAAAAACATTTTTGGACTACCCAATACTACCCAATAAGTTATCATATATGAAAATGATAAACTCTTCCCCGAATTGTGGATTTCCTGCTCTCTTGAAGCGGAATTGCTGAAGCTTTTAAATTTAAAATAAAACGACAGCAATACTTTGGAAATTTCATTTTTGATAAAGCTTTTCACTTTCTAGCAATTTTAAGCTCAAAATTCAAAGACCAATTCCAGCATTTTTTAATTTGATCTGTCATCAGGTAAGGAGATATATTTCAGATTTCAGAAGTTTATATCTATTTTTGGAGAAATGTGAGTTCCTAATCAGGTGGGAAGACGTGCAGTTAGGAAGACGGATAGACAGACGTACAATTAGATGGGTGGAAAAGTGACGAATGAAAGGGACGAATATGGCTTAGGTTATATGTAGGCGAACAAACATGTAAACAGAAGGGCGGGTAGGAAAGGAGAGGGAAACAAGCGAACAGGTAGACAGTTTGATGAATAGCGAAAGCGATTTAGTTCTATACAAGAAGCAAGAATAAATAACGTCTTTTGAATCTCTGATCATGCTGTTTGGACATGACAGCAGAGCGAATGTGTTGATTATACCGAACAAAAAAAATCGTCTCGGATGTTCACTCATATTTTAGAATACGGCAGGAAAAGCAATCTGATAGGTAAGCTTAAGCATCTTATTTTGCCACTATGACCCTGCGTTCTAAAGTAATCACTACACATATATATGTAAACAAATAGTCACAAATTTAGCGTAACATTCCCAAACCAAACTGAATCAACTAGAAAGTAAAGCCAATATATTAATGTAAAGACAAGGCTATGACATCAGCAAGATACTAAATATTCATTTTTCCGCAATAGGTGGAAAAGTGTCGACATATTTCCGAGTTGATTTCTAAGCGGGACGCGACGAATTTGAACAGAGTAATTTCAGATAAAAGTTGATGTTCTCAGCAAAGTCTAAAGATCTCTTTTGTGTTTTCTACGAAGCGACTAGTGGGTCGTCGTGTAGAGAGACGTATAAAAGGTTAGTGATGCGTATTATGGTTTGAAAACTTTTAGTTCCCTTTGAAGAATATGATCGACCAGGTAACGAAGAATCCTTTCGAGAGAAATATCACATAAACTTTTCTATTCTTATTGTACCCTACAATGATTGTGGTACAAAGATATAGCAAGTTTGTGCGAACGTAAGTAATCCAGATTGATTAATTTAAGGTCGGCCGTACGTCTGTCCACTTTGCTTTCTTGTGCGCGACTTATGGTCCGCAACCTTCGAGATATTTTGTTGCAATTTGGTATACTGACGCATTTTGGCTCAAGGACGAAAGTTATTGAAAAAGGTTTGGATCGGACTTATTGTGAAAGTCGTTGTCTGAATATCTTTAGGGTAGTGTAGAGCGTTTAATGGTGGGTCATGACCCACGACAGTGTTTTCACTTGCATTATAATTTAGATAATAATGAATAAAAAAACTAAAACTAGGTAATAAAGAAGAAAAGAAAGAAACTAATGATGTTAGGTGAGAAAAATAGAACAGAAGGTAGCGAAAATACTTTAATAAATTGTGAATGGTTTTATAAAAAATATTATTAAACTATCACGAGTTTTTAAAACGTTGAAAAAGAGTTTCCGTCACCCAGCGGAAGCATTGCGAAGCATCAAGTTTTAATGGAATTAAAGCTCTCGGCACGAATACTTAAGCCATGAACTTATGGATCGCCCTAGGTTTTATTTAAATAATAATGAATGAGAATAAAGTTTTATTTGTGCCAACTTTTTAAAACGCACAAATAACTTTGTTGTTGTTATTTCTAAAGAGAAAATTGTCAACAAAAGTATTGAAGTCAACTATTATTAGCTGTTGTATCGCGAATTTGTTTATTTATATAAAAGCGTATCATGGAGCTTTTCGGGATCATTTGGGCAAGTAGGGTTCCATTTCTCCTGTCCTTTCTTTCATTGACAAAAAAAAAAAACAGAAAGAAAAAAAGAGAACGAAATTGGACTGTTCTCATAAATGAATCTAACGAACGTAAATAAATGCAGGAAACAATGGCGATAATGGAGGTTTGTGTATTCTTCGGCACTGCATGGCTTAAAATGACTTCTTTATTAATAAAAAGCATAATTTTCGTATAGACGCGGCAGAGAAAAGCGAAAGGAGAAAAAGCCTTATTGTAAAAAATTCACAACCTAGACGAGCAGTGTAGTAGTTTTATTATACTTTTGCTTTCCCGCTCACATAAAAAGCGCACAATAAATTATTATGAAAATAAGAGTAAAAAAGAAAGAAACTGCAGTCAGTTTAGACGGCATCTTTTGTAAGCATTCGACCGTAGCGCAGTTCGCAACATAACATACACCCGGAAACTTAACATAGTACAAACGAAGTGTCATGTCTCACATGACGGTGTTGCAAAACGTGTAAAGCACTTCTAGAAAATGAGTGCGAAAAACAATAAGAAGATAAAAGAAAGTCGTTTCGTAAATTTGTTGAGAGCACTGGTAAGTATAGTGATAACACGATTAGTTATCTTCCAATTTTCCAATTCAAGAGCCCTTGCTGTTAATAACACGCTACCGAACGATTTGCCATCTAAAATGTACAGATTCATTAAAATGGCTCAATATTGTAGATGCACAGATGGAGGGACGAAAATGTACAAACGTTCTTTTCCATGCAATTAACTCTACAGATATGTATAAGGGTTCCTGAAATCGTGACGCTTACGTAAATTGAAATACCTAACACCCATTTCAGAGAAAAGTTGTCTACTCGAGATATCAGAAGAACACATTGAGGCTGCAAAGGTTAAACATTCTATTATTGAAACTTGACAGTTACATTGAATGCTTAATTCGACGAGGCCCTACGTCGTACATGTTAAATGTAAGCGACCGGCGGCGTCCAGCGTGCTTCCCCTCTGTAGCAGAAGAACAATCTTGTACAACTTCGAGGGATCCTACTCTAGTGTCGCCAAACTCTGCCACAAAATCTTACGTCTGGTGAAGCGAAATCGATCCACAATTTTTATATTTGATCCTGCGCCGATTTTGCGCAACCGATAAGCGCAACTCGTAGGAGCCAGTCCAGATATCAGGATTCTATCGCATTCGCGCAAACTTTCTGAAAACAGTAAAAATACCAAACAACTAATCTATAGAAAACGGCTCTTACACTACCACCTTTCTGGACCCGGGAGTGAGTCATTTAGGTCCTCCATATTATCTGACTAAGTATTTTAAAAAATAAGTCTGCAAGCAGATGATTGCTGATACACTCAAAGGCATCTGCATGAATGGGTTCCGTTACCTGTTACCCGGAAACGGTAAAGGGGCCAGAAAAACGAGAGAAGAGAAAAAAGAGAAGGCGAAGGCATTCAGAGAAAGAGAGCAGGCTCAAGGAAGTGAGTACCAAGCAAAATGTTCCATTGCAATCGACGCAAAATATAGCAAAAACAAGGTTTGTCTATCTCGATGAAGACTAAAGAAAATCTTGTCTTGATGTGCGTACAAGTATTAAACCCTGGATTATAGATTGATATGCATTCACACAGCAATATTCCGCAACGAAATAAAAAAGGACTTTTCGAAGTGCACTTGGATAAGAAAGTGTTTATTTTCGACTGCCAAAATCAAGCCGAGCCGAGCCGAGCCGTAGGGCTAATATAACATTTTCGCTTTAAGTCTGGTGAGCTTAAAATTTTGTTCGAGATTTGAAATAAACGTTGATTCCTAGAGACAAATATTTCTAAATTCCGAGCTTTTAAAAAACATGTACTAACTAGAGGCGCTATCTAAGCCTTTTAACTTAGTTGAGAGAAACGAACAGACCTTATGTAGCATGATGTAGTGAATATAAAAATATAAAAATTATGTAGAGATTCAATAGAACTAAAGACATACAACTACCACCTTCACCACATAGTTATCGTACGTTTCGCAATCAACACACAACAAACTCTAACTTAACAACACGACCACGAAAACAACAACTTTTGTCCGGGGCAGAATTTTTGATAGAAACGCGAAGTTAAAAACAATAAGAGCAAAAAAAAAGAAAAAAAACAATTTTTTTTTTACGGCCTTTCCTTTTTAAAACTAAGAAATCGCACAAGATAACAAAGTTTTTGTGTTTGCTAAACATTTCAGGCTACCGGGTGAAGACCTATGTTGCTTGCTTAGTTCAGTCTTACGCTGACTGGCATTGACCGGGTGAAGTATTGTTTATGTGAATATATGAACATATATATATATATATGTATATATGTATATGTATATATATATATATATATGTTAGAAAAGCATTTGAAGTTATAACGACATAGGCGCCTCTACATTGTAGTATGAGTATCAAGCAACAATAGTAGTGGTAGTGGTAGTATTTTCGGAGTGTAATAACATCAAACAATTATTTGTTTGGGTGTTAAAAAACACCAACGTGCAACGATATATCTCGATTGGTTGCAACCACAAAACATGCTGGCGTAGTAAGTGTTCTTCTCTGCATACTTACAAGTAGAGGTGTTTTGTTTACTGTATCGTGCATGGATATGAGTCATTTAGTTATTATCATCGTCATCATTATTGTTGTTAACGCTATGACCATAACTGGCATTAGAATGTCGGTTAAATATATTTAAAAATGACGGCTACTGTAAAATTACTATTTAAGCATAAAAGAGGGAATAAAACAAAGAAAACCAAGAAATAAGCAGACACGGGGAACAATAGTGGCTTATAATTTGAATGGAGAAAAAAACCAGACAGTTTAAACGCAAGTTTATATTTCTTATTCAGCTTATTAATTATATGATATTAGAATCACTTCAGCAAGAAGTACGAATTTGAAAAAGTTTGAAAAAGATTTACAATAAATAGGAGGAACAATTTACGGATTTGCATACGATGAAAGACAAGACTACTTTGCAATCAAAAATAAGCTTATTTTCGTACTCTACATCATTTGCGCTACAAGGGTGTAGTAAGTCTATGCGGATGTAAGCGACTTCCAGAAGCACTTGAGATAGAAACCCTTTTATTATACCGAGCGCTTGAAAATCGCTACCTGTATCGATCTGACTTTGGGATATTTCCATGAAATTTGATACCCCAACCAGTTTCGACTCCAGGACGAACGGTATTGAAAATGTTCGGATCGGATCGCTATGTCAATCCCTTCCCGCATAACACTTTATCTTGAAAAGTAGTTGCATAAATAACAATGTTAGGCGAAGTGGTGTAGGGTGTTTAATCCCGGACTTTGCTCCAACATAGTATGTTTGACTGTTTATGCTTAGTGTTGTTTGCTCGATAGTGTGAGGTGAAAGGAGGAAGTAGACGCAGTAATGATGAACATTGATTTTTTAATAATTAAAATAATTAAAAAATAATTTTTTAATGGTTCGCTTACTAATCTGCAACTGATGGTCTAATAACTAATGTTTCGAATTTCACGATTTCTTAATCTGCAAAACAATTCATTATTTTTTTATTTGCGGTTTATGTTTTCTTCTACTTTCTTTTGTCGTCCCAACATTTTAAGCTCCGCAAAATTCGAAGCCTTAAAAAAGCGCATTTTGGGCTAAATGGGAGTGTTTGACAACACAAGACCGGGTTAACTTAAGGTCCATATATTCATCGCAATAAAAGAAGTTTGTGAAAAAATTTGAATTGACAAAAGCAACTAATGTTTTTCGCATACGCTAGGAGCGGGAAGAATATTCAGATCGTGTGTAAGAACGCTGGTTATAACGCCTTACCAGTTTTCAGTCTACATGATTAAGAGCGAGTACTCGTGCTCATGAGCCGTTCGAAAGAAAAAATACCGCTGTGCCACATGTGAAGAAATTTACATTAGGGAAGCAGTTGCTCAAAGAATCGAGATATTAAAAACCAAGTAAAAACATTAAAGTGGGCCACGGCCCGCCCTATCTCACTTCACTTAATACATTTAATCATGTAACGAATTCTCACAATAAGACATTATATGGAAAGTCGTCAAAAAAGTGGCACGATTCAGACCATTTTATACCCTTCGTCCTTGGGTCGAAATACGTCGGGGTATCAAGTTCCATCAAAATATCTCACCAATTGCGACCTGTACGTACACTAGACTACATGGACAGCCATCAGATGGACAGACAGACAGAGAAGCTGGAAGTGATTCTGAATCGATCGGTCTAATGCGCACGTCCGCCGCACGTTAATAAATTCGTTGGCAACGATATTTAGTTCTGTATATTGATTGTAACGCAGAAGTCTCCATAATGTTTGCATATCAGTCGGCGCCTTGTTTACTATTTTACCTCTTATAAAGGTCACCTTTGCATAAGTTTAACGATATGCGAATCCGACTTCGCTTGAGGGCTTATAGTTCGTAATCGCGATTCTTAAGGTTGGTTTGGTTTTGCTTTGTGTCTCATTGTGAGTAAGAAAACGAGGCAAAAATCAGTTGGACATTGTTGAAAGTAGATTTCGCCCATGATTTTTGTTAGCGTTCATCTACCCTCGGCACTCTTTAAAGCATCGCCGTAGCGACGGTTGGGCTGTGCTTATCTATAGATATCTGTTTGTATAATATTGTAAATGTTGTGAATAAGTAAAAATGAGTTATCTGCCAACATTGTGTTTTCGTTTTATTTATAGAAATTATTAACTAACCTTATAAAGAAGTGCAATAGAGATGAGCTCGGCTAGAAAAAGAATTACACTCCTATAAAATAAATTTGAATGCATATGAATGCAATGATTTCGAAGTGTTGACTTTAATGTAGGTCGTGACGTTAAGCGTGCTACCTTATCAAAAATAATGTTGATAAGAATTTGAGGTTTCCCAGTTAGGACTTAACATTAACGTGGGCCTTTATTAATTTAGATCGTAAGAATAAGGAATTGTAGAAATTGTAGTATCTAAGTAAGTAATACTAGTCTAATATAAATAAGCTCTTTAATAAGACTTCTCAAGTTTTTTCATATTTTCACGTGCTCGTTCCAGACCTATCACAACCACTACAACTTAAATGCAGCCCAGTTTTCCTTCCAGTTGTGTTCGCTCTTGAGTTGAACTTACATAAATACTTATTCCTCCTTTCTTCCAACACTTTCTATACTCCCTCCTGGCCAACACAACTTCCTTTTCACCTTGTCCTCGTTCGTAGTTGTTTTCGATTCTTAAAACCCTATAAGGTTTTTTCATTCTTACGTTGCATTGATTAATGTTTGTGTAAAATTAAATTAAATTAATATTTGTGGTAAGGTTAAGTTAGGTGTTTTTTGTTTCCGTAAAGATAAATAGCCTTAAAAAACTTTTAATAACAAGTAGAACACGAAACCTTACAATTTTTCATTCCTTTTGTAGCTTTGCTTTTTCCATCCGAAAACTCTACGGTGTAAGTGAAGTTTTTCTTGTTTAAAATGCAGTTAAATAATTTGCCAAAAAATTCTTTAGATAAGCGAAATAAACGCTTTCAAGAGTAATATATCAGACATGACTCAACTAAATGTCAATCTAAATGATTTATGAAAAATTTTGTATTGATTTAAGCAAAGCAGATTTTTTTACGTGAAACCTTTTTTTAGTTGGGTGGGTGCTTAGAAAATATTCAATATGTAATTTGCTTGGGAGTAACGTGCTCTTAAAAAACAAAAAAAATGGAATAATGTATGGAAGTGTATATAAAACTAATGGAGCAAATTTATTGTCATTTAAATAAATAAATAAATTTGTGATGTTTATTTATTTATTCATATTCATTTTTTTTTTTTTTATATTTAATAAATATTATTCGCAACAAGTAATGCTGGATTATATGCAAATTTTCTAATGTGTTATGAAATTGAAAAAAATACAAACTAGAGCTCGAAACGTTTAGTAAAATTCTACGCCGAATTAGCTGCGCCGTTCTCCCTGGTTATGGCCATCTGAAGAACTAAGATCAAAAAACAACCAAGTTCACAGATAAAACTTTGAACTCAACATGCTCCGCCTAAGGATGTTCGCAACTCTGATCTAAAGAAATCAAACAAGTAAGGAAGTTATTGTCGTAACCGTATCTTTTATACCGATCACCATTACCTTAAAAAACACAAAAAAAGTAAAAGACTTAAATTTTCTTGCTCTTTAATATGCGGTGAGTGTGGCTGTTAGTTTTCGGTTTTCAAAATAAACCGTGGGCGTTGTGGGCGCACCCTTGGTAAACTTTAAGTCACTTCCAAATTCTTTCACAAATTTTATAGCGATATCGTCATTTTTACTAATGGGAAAATGTTTACCACATGTACTACATAGTCGCGAAGACAGACATATGGACATACGAACAAACGGACATGTTTAGTTGCATTTCAAACTTGAAAGTGGCCAAGAGTTTATATGCTTTTTGTAGCCTTTGAAGCTTGTTCCTCTGCCTTACAAAGGGATTGTAAAAAAAGCTAAAGTTTTATACACGATAGTATTGGGTAGGCGTCCACAGAATGTGGGTCCAAATTTTTGTACACTTCTCTGCTATAGTTTATGAAAAAAGAGGTGCTCTCAGCTTACGTGGCGCTGTGGCTGTGTCCTTCGACCGATTTGTCCTGTGTGCAGGAACTTCTAACGTTTCTGCTTAATTCGAAGTCGAGAGCTTCTTTTTTGGTGGCCGGGAGAATGTTTAGAACAGACATTACGCAGATGGCCAGATAGACAGATGGATTTAAGTCGACTTAAAATTTAATGCTGATCAAGAATATACGAATCTATGGGATCTCTGACGCTCCCTTCTGGATGCTGCAAACGTTTTGACAAAATCAATAGATCCCTCAACATTCGGTGATGGGTATAAAAAAGAAGCACATGATCTATTGCTACGTACGCACGATGTATTGCTGAAAGGATAAGAGAAAGTGGATGCTCAAAGAGCAACGTCACTGTACATTTTTGGAAGAAACATTTTTTTGCTGCCAGCATATGTTATTGTATTGCGTATTGTTTATCAAGGCGACCTACAAGGAGATACGAAGCTCAGAGTGAGGCGAAATCAAGTATTGATTATGAGGTCGGCTGCTGAATTTTAGATTTTCTTGCCGTTTTCTCCTTCATTTTGCAACATTTGAATTGTAAAATGTGCTCTTTGATACATGCAGGAAAACGCGCTATCGAGCATGTGGTCGAAAAAAGAGAATGAGGGGAAACAATAAAAGTTGAAGGAGCGTTTTCATATTTCTGGAATTGTAAAGACATTGTAGGCCAGCAAAAGCGCGTTTTTCTAAAGCTCTATAATTGTTAACCTTTCCGCCCCTTAAGCAGTTGTGTGAATTAGCAAATACTGCCGGACAAATAAGGCGATGATCATAATTATATTTAAAACGAGTATACACAGAGAGAGTGTTCCGGTACACGCGGTGTTGTCCGTTTTTTTCTCATATTCCCGCTAAAATTGACACTTGTGCTCAATGTCGAAAGCATGTGCAAACATTATAGTCAAGCTAGGGCCTATAAATACCCTACACCACATTGTCCAATACAATTCTTATTCTTGCCGTAGAACACAAAAATTATACCCAATTATTATAGGAACTTACTATCCAATTTTTAATGTGACTGTATATTAAAAACTAGACCTCTGTGCAAATAAAGGCTTACTTTCCGTAAGAATAGTTGTGCCCAAGAAGTGCACCAATTGTGGTACGTGTTCAAAGTTCAGCATAGTTAACTTTTGTTTTCTGCCCT
>KK502609.1:51119-94861 GCA_000688735.1 Glossina austeni
TTGGTGCCACCTTTCCATCTGTCACCGGCTATGGCGTCGGATGCCAGCCTCACCAGGTGTTTTATGGCATCTATTGCCGCTACACAGCTGTGTAGCGCATAGAAAATGCTAAAATATGTTACAAACACAACGAATTCATTTCCATATTCGCAGTTAAATGTGGCGTCATAAAGGAATAAAAATGCAGCTCTGGAGTAAAGAAAACCCAGCTGCTCTTTCTAAAAGACCTTTACGTGTACAAAAATTAAATTTAAGGTATAGTTTGTGGGCTCAAAATCTCATTTTTGCCCATACAAGTGGTGTTGAAATTATGTTAAATGGAGAACGCTACATAAATATTGTTGTGGATGCTTTGAAACACAATTCACACGATTTCAGTTTGGACGATATGTGGTTTGAACAACATAAGGCGCCATGTCATATTTCTCCTGACGCAGTTAATGTATTGAGAGAAAAGTTCAATGATCGTAATCGTGTAGTCTCCAAAAATGTTTACGTGGTGTGTTCACGATCAAGATCATACGATGTAACTCCATTGCAAATTTCCATTTGGATTTGTGTTAAGTCTGTGGCAGACTCCCACATATCTCACTTATTTTCCAAAATTATTAGTATTAAGGTGTGAAACAGAAGCGTATTTTTGGTGAAACAGCATTTATGTGGAAAAGAGACAAAAAATTGCAGTTGATGAAGTACATCTAAGACGCTGCATTCGACGTGGCTACCAGAAGAGAAGTAACCCATATTTTGCTTGTAAGAGCTTTTGTAACACTTTGGGAACTAAAGTTGCAAATGTTCGAACCTCCGAAAGACTGTTTGCAAATGGCGTTCCGTAAATGTCAGTCCCAAAGAAGACGGTCGATATGCATACTTCCACAACATCAAATTCTGAATTGACATCCGAGCACATCCGTCGTTCCTGCTGTCTGCCTGTGTAACCATTGTGCTAAACCTCTTTCTGATGTCAAAAATGAATACATGGGAAGTGCTTGCAAGCAGATTGCCATTGAAAATGGTCCGAAGCGATCAAGGGCCAAGTTCCACAGCACAAAGTGAGGTGGGAATGTCTCTGTTTTCAAAGCTAATTATCCATCAACTCCACGTTAAATATTCTATTTTACCATAAGGCCGTTGGGCATAAAAGATTCGGCTACAGCCAAATATAATTCTCTTCTTTGCTATACACAACACCACATGCGACACCACGAAAGACTTGAGATACATCTGAATTTTATCATACCGATCCATTCTTCTAAATCATTCTAATTTTTTCTGTCCGCCCGTCCGTATTGTTTTCTGTGTTCAACCTACAGGCCGTAATATTTGAGGTATTTTGATGGAATTCGGTGCAAGGAATTGTTTTTATCCAAAAGCGGACGCTATAAGAAATTGTTCGGATCAGACAACTTTTTTTTCGACACCCTCGTATACAAGGCCTTATTTTTTATATTAGTGGTATAGCATATGTAATGGGGGACCGCGGCCTGCTAAAGGGTTTTTGCTTATTTTAGTTATATATTTTTGGTGGTTGTACGAATTTTCCCGCGAATAGGTTCGATTCATCTTTATGTTATTTGTTTATATAATCGTCATTGGGTATGGTGTTACGGTTTTCGATAGTAAAAACATGCTTCACAGGAATTGTGTGTAGTTCCTTATTCAAAATAACAAATGCGCAGAGAATTCGAGTGTTTTTTATATCTACTGTGATAGACGATTTTCTAGGCGGAATTAGGCCGATTGCTTTTTCATCCATGCATGTAAATGAACTTACGATTCACAGAAAAGAAACCTTAATCCCGGAGGATATCTTGATCGCGAAGAATGTATGCGATAGATTGACAAAATTGATCTTGTGTTGTAAGCTTTAGAATTGAATATCGGTTGCATGCAAGAGTGAGTTTTTTACAATAAAATCATATTAAAAAAAAAAAACACTTTGCTTTATTTTCAAAATAGTAATTAATGAAATGTTTAATCTTTTATGAAAATTGTGTTTTTTTCGTAAATTAAAAATAATGTTCCGCGGAGTGCCTTATAATTAAACTATTCCATGATTAAATGATTGAGTGTTTCACTATCCGCAACATAAACACACAATATGTATACACAATCAACCTCAATAATTGTAATATTTGGCCTCTGTGTGTCTCTTTTTCTTGTTAATTATGAAATTATAGCCTGAAAACATGTCAAAACAAACTGAAATCTCTACAATCAACAAATCAAATTTTATAAAAATAAATATTATTATAAATAAGTCGGTTATGATTTGATAGTGGAGCTTAGAGTTTATAACCGGGCCAGTGCGGAATGAACATGTTAATTAAAAACGCTAAAGGCTTTAAAATATACAAATTTAATTAAATTTATCGTTATTATATAAATAGACTTATACATATATATATATATATATATGTAAAAAAGCAGCGAGTAGATAACAGGTGATAGTGATTGACTACAAAAACCAAAACAAAAAAGAAAAACTAAATAAATACATACAGCTTTATATAAAGTGTTGGAGAACAACATGTTGTTTCACACTTGCTTAGAGATAATAACAGAGAAAATGAAGATTAAGTTTTAGGTGGGGCTTCGCGCATATGAATTAAGATACTTAAGTGGAGTTCAATACTGTGAAAAAATTTGACACATGTTATGGGGTACAATTATCGAGGCAATTTCAATAGAGACAATGCAACATGTTACACTGCCACCGAAAACATATAATTGGTGCGGGAAAATTTTTAGAAATTGAGGTTTAATATCTTAAGAAAGTAATGTACATTGAGCATTAAACTCAAGTCCCTCCTCGTATCATCGCATATGTCGTCTAGACAAAAGAGTGAAATCATTTAGGCACCAATCGAACGCTAATTTGTCAGACGCCTTTCCTTGTAAATGGCTTTCTCATGTTACTATTTAATATAATAATAATTTTCATATGCATAGTGCTAGGACAGCCATAGTGTTAATACAAGCAATCTAACGTTTCAGTCCCATTGTTCGTAATTATGCTGCGCTAGACATGAACAACAACGTTTCCATTACGAATCGAATTTATCTTTTTTCTAAATTACATCCCATATTCACTTTCTGCTTCCAGAGGAAAACAAGTGAACACATGGGCTTTCGCACAACATGAGAAAACAATAAGAGCGACCGTCGAGTTGGTATTGCCAGTTGTGATCTCTGGTTCGTTAAACTGTATTTTGTAAATAAATATTAGGGAATAGCAACTTGGTTAGTTTGGTCCGTTAAATCTGACAAACCCGAACTAATCTCATTACAAAAAAACGGAGGACAACTGCGTGGAGTGATTTTGTACCCTTTTCGACGACAATTAAACTAAGAATAGTACGCAGATCAACTTGTAACGCTTTTGGCCTAAATTCAATAAAATTCTTCGGTCTCGAATCGACTCGAAAAAAAATAATTTTTGACATACTAGGCTGCGGCCATTCCCTATTTCTTTCCCTACTTACCTACCTGAACACCAACGTGTCTCACGTACACCGCAGCATCTCCTGAGTGATTGATTGATTGACGCTTTAAAAAAGAAAAAAGGAAAAAATAGTGGGATGATAGCTTTAGAACGCTGTAAATCAGCATATTCTGACCGTTTGTTTGCCAGAAGTCGTTAGATTAATGAACTTATGGACAATTATAAAGCACTCCAAATAGCCGATTAATTTTGCGTAATTTTCTGCGAAAAATAAACCAAACAGGCATCGACATTCAATACCAAAAAAGGGGCCTCGAGTATTTTGTGGACTTCTGATCCATTATTTTTATTATTACTATGAAAGTTGGCAAGAGCCTGCATGAGTAGCCGATTAGGAAAGAATAGCTACTAGAAAGTCAGTGTTCGCGAGCTCAAAACTTAATGGGAAAGAATTTACTTTGGCCCTAGTCTTAGTAAGTCAGTCGGTAAAAGCATAACGTTTATCGGTTAGTCACACCTCCACTAAGCTACGGTCCGTTCCCTATCTCGCTCTCTTGCGTTACTTATTTCCATTCGTCACCGTATTACACGAATAAGGGAAACCCCTAAGTGACTGGTCGAATAGATGCGTAGAACTACTTTAAAAAAAAAGAAACATTATGGTCGGGCAAGGGAGACCATTGACTACCGTATCCCACCTATTTTTATTATCATTCCCTTGTTTTCATCAGAAGCAGCTAAAAATAGTGCTTTCTTGTCAAATCAATGCTTGCTTCTCATAAGACTATTTACATGGGATGTAGCCAAAAAATAGATCTCCTTGGCCCCAATCTGGTACATCTAATTTTTATATCAAATTACTATTGTGCACCAATTTCCACCATAAAATATTACATAGCAGATCTTTCTGCTATATATAAAAGTTTACTTTTCGTAAGAGCAACCGAAATACTATTCCTCAGTGAAAAATTTTTAAAATTACAAATTATTTTTTTTATGCGAAATGGTTGTAAAAACCGGTTCGATGCATTCGATGTTTTCATTAGGTTTTCCCATTAGCTGAAACAAGTTAAATTTCGTTAATATATCTCAGAAATTTGCAAACTCTACATTGAACATATTAGAAGGACCGACGGACACAAAAGTTTAAACCACTTCGAAATATGATTCCAAATCGGTTAGTAAAAGAGTGGGATGTTTTAAGTTCTCATGGCTGTTACATACGTTCGCACCAATTTAATATGCCCCGCATATTTTGTTGCTGGATTAATATATGACCTTTATGTGGGGCACATATTATTACAAACTCCGTTAACATGTTGACATTTGATTTTGTTTAGCCCTATAAATTACCTCACACCGATCAGCAACTGACAACGGATGGAACAAAAAATAAACGCATTTGATAAATTGATTGAAGGTAAGAATCATAATTTATTTGTTTATTTGATGCGTTGAAGATAAGTTAATTATGAACAATGGCTTTGATATTAGAGAACAATGAACACCGTGTTGTTTTGGCAAAATTTCATCTACATAAAAGTGAAGTTGAAAGAGATTTGTTTTCTTTTTTTTGTTTGAATGGTAATTTATGAAGCAACTAAAGAAAAACTTTTAATCACGTTTATGATGTTTCTATTATTATTATTATTATAGTCGAATGTTCGAGGATAGACTGCGTCTACACGATGTGGAATGAGTTTTATGTAAATCAGTTATAAAAGTGTTAAAGTTCACAAATTGTTTGCAAATTTAAAATCAGGTGTCTTTTCGTTTCTTTTTTGTACTTTTTATTAAAAAATTTTTTTCGGAAATCTTGAAAAAATAAATAAATAAAAAAATAAAATGAAGAGATTTTTATTAGATTTATTTAACCATAGTAAATTATTTTGTGTTTATCATGCAAATTAAATGTCTTTAACCGACAGAAACCACAACAATAACAAGATTGCATAAATAAATGCATTGGTGTATGCTTAGCTTGGTTCGTAAAATTGTAAGACAAAAATAAAGTTTACCACATCGTCTTGCTTATAAGACGTGCATAGATTTTACTTAAAACTAATCCGACTGTAGCATATGTTATGTGTATGCTTTCTCCTCCTCTTTCTCTCTCTCTCTCTCTCTCTCTCTCTCTTGCTATCTATCTTTTTAAAGTGAAAAGGGAACACATTCCCTACATGTGTACATATATCAAACGGGCAGGTCTCCTTCATACATGTGAAGTAAAAAGAAAAAGAAAAAAACCAACTATTTCTCAATACAGGCAGAATTTTTCTTCTTCTAAAACCATCACTCAATCTCGCCCTATCTTCACCAGTTTGTGCGAAAGAAATGAGTGGAAATGTGTTAGAGATATATGTTAGGGTAGTGGGTTCCTTTTTAAGTTTCCCTTGCCATTCTGGCTTAGTAAATCCTTTTTATGTTAAAAACCAATTTTGTGCAGTAATCTACTCTACAGCATAAGTTGAAATTTTCTTTTCGAGCATTTCAAAACTCCAAGTGTGAATGGGTGGATAGATAACAATGCAAAAGAAAAAAAAATAAAAGGCATGCACGATTTTTCATTTTTTTTTTTCGTAATACTTCTTCTTTTATTGAAGGAAACAAAAAATCCGTAAGAAAAAAGCCAACGAGTTGCAGTAAATTGAATGTTAGCAATTTGTTAAGTGAGAAGATTATATGTTCTTTTTTTTTTTCTTTACTTTTAAAAATTGTTTTCGTTTTCGTTTTCGTTTCGTTTGTTTTTGTTTCATTTTCTTGAACAGATATTTTGTATTTTGTATCATATGGAAAACAAATAAATAATCAATTACGAGTTTACGAAAGCATACTTTTAGTTTCATTTCAAATGTTTAGAAAATTGTAGCATATTTTCATGCAAGAAGCTTGTTAAAGAAAAGAACAGCATATTGTTTGTCGAATGTGAATAATTTATTAAAATTCATTATAGGTTTAGCAAGGCATGTCAAGAATATTGCAGCATTTTAAAGAGATAAAATTTCAAAAATTTTCGAAAAACTAAACTACACTGAAATTTCAAATTACGACCAAATAATAATAAAGTGCTGTGTAAGGTAAAATAGTTATTATTATTACTTTTAATGAAAGAGTTTAATATATGCTGTGGTAAATAAGCATAACAATCTCAAAAAAAGCTAACAATGTAAAAGAATTATATATAAACCTTAAAACGAAATTTAGATGCCCATCACTTAAAACAACGAAACGAAACACTTATAAGAATTTTTAGCTTTTGAATATTTATATTGTTACGGAAATCCCAAATCCAGTTCATTCCAATTAATTGATTTTCCCAAATAATAAATTCCCTAGAGAGGGAAAACTCAAGTGCACAATAGCGGCGCGTCATGGAGCTGCCGGCCGAGGGAAACTATTAGCGGAAAAGCACATTAACGGATTAAAAATGAGGCCATGAAGTTAGTAGTAAGAGTGATATGCTTGTAAAAATGTATATAAATAGATTATTTGCGGAAGGCAGAGTTAGTCGGACAAGAACATTCGAGTAGAAAAAGAACATCTGAGTTGAGCAGTCGAGAGTATTGCCAAAAATAAATTGTGAATAATCCTACTCTTAAGATATATAATTGTAAGTAAAAGAATTTTGAAATGTATTTCGCTTGAAAAGAATATCCACGATCTCCTGGTACGAGTCCTACCTTAGTAAAGCGAGATTCGTAAAAATATATTTTTTCATTACTGATAAATCGATTCGGTTCAGATAGCATTTGCTATCATAGCTGACAGAGTCTGAAAAATCTTGGCATTTTGGATTTCGATATATTTTATTTGAGGTAATATAAAAATCTTTAGATGCTGTAAAACCTTGAACCACACAATGTGCAACGGCACTTGGACTAAGAAACAGCTAATCGCTTAATCCTTAAGCGTCAGATGGAGACATGTTACATGGTAACATCTCCGCTTTCCTATAAATTAAGCAAACGTTCTTCACGCGAATTTGAACAAACATTGCCACTACGAAGCTGCCAGAAGGACCGTTTCTGCAGAAAGTTACTTCTTGGGCTCTTAATGTCTCTGGTATCAGAAAAAAAAATGAAATGAAATGAAAAACAACAGCCTCTGATCAGATTTAAGTAGATTCTAATCGATCTAAAAGACAAGACTTGGTCGTGACACAGAAAACTTGTAAGCAACGGTTCTGTAACTCGAACATGTGGACATAGCGCCACAGAATTGATCCATTGTCCAGAAAGGGCAGGAGGAGAATACGAGAAGAAGAAAACAGGTTAGCTTAAATAGGTTAAATAGGTTACTCACTACAGAAAAATCTCACAAAATTTTAGTAATTCCAACCGCTTTAATAGATCAAAGAAGATTATTTAAGGTATACCTTCCTGCCTTTGCCTAATTCGAATCCCATTGAATCGAGTGATGAATTATATACGCTTCACGTTATTCAAAGCTCAAATAACTCTGACGTAGTCTAAACGCATCGCACAATGATTTCTCGCCTGCAGGCCAAAGAGCAGCTAGGTAGGGTGTACTTCGGTTTTTTCTAACTAAGGGAAACTATTACTAGGGAAGGCTACCAAGAACAACCGACGTAAGTGGAACAAAAGACCGGGAGAAAATTTGGCAAAACTTACCACAAAAGCCTACGCTCGGCTATCCCGCCCATCGAATTCATGTGGCATTGCTGCTTTCGACTACAACTTGTTCCGATCGATAGCACATGATCTGGCTAGACAAAGCTTATATTTTTATGAAGAAAACCATAACCTTGGTCGACGTGTGGATAGCTTCAAGTTGTATGTCGTTTTCTCGCTCGAAAGAAGCGGGAAAAACAGTGGCAGTGTTATGTGTTTTTACTGACGGTTCTAAACGAAGAAATAATTGCTACAAAAACAACGAGGATTGGTTCGACATATGTCTATATATCTAATGTTGAATGAAAGTATTTTAAATATTTCAGTTTTATACTTATCGTCGAACGATATTTCAATTTCATATTTTTCCTTGTTGACGTTTAGACCTTTACACTGTTTTAGCGAAAAAACGAATAGACAAACAATAAAGGCCTATAAGGGCCGCACGTTAGGAAGACTTGTATAAATCGATAGAAGTCGTGCATTGGTAAGTGCATCTGTATACTTCACGAAATCTCTAGATGCTACAAATATAATAACAGAATTATTATATTTTTTTCCTGTGATGATGGATTAAAAAGCGGCAGCTTAACTAAATTAAACTTAGAAAAAAAAAATAGATGGAGCATTTTCCAAGTATTATATGGCATTTGTTTCCTAACTCGAAAACTACTTAACATGAAAAACTACTTCGTAATGGATTACTTGCAAATGGTCGGTCTATAAGTATATATATATATATGTATATATATATTTCTTATGAATAGTTTTTTCTGTAACAAGAAAAAACAAAAAAAAAACGAAAAAGATTATCAGAAACCCAAACTTATCTGAAATTGTCCAGGCTGTCCAAAGTTATATAGAAACGTATTAATTTGTCAATTTTATCATGGAATAAAAGAAAAAAACTTTCCAGTTGCAGAAAGAAAAGCATAAAAACTATGAAAGGTGCGAGGATAGGGAGAGAGTAAAAGGCTTATCCATTTCTTACTGCAAAAAGTGAACGAAATTAATAAAAAAACAAAAATAAAAGGAAACTGAACCGTTTTATTTTTTATATTCATACACATGTTTATACATATTCATACCTTTTCGTTCGAATTCCATGCAACCGGTCAGAGATATAAAATGGAAGACCAGCGGCAACCTCCGTAAAAATCCATAAAAAAAAAAAACAAAAGGAAAAAAAGGAAAAAGGGAATGAAAGTAAGAAAAAATTGAATACATAACAGAAGCAATGACTTTACATATCGATAACATACACACATACGTACGTACTAACCGTAAATACCAACCGTCCAGCTTTAGTAGTATAGTTTATTATTAACATGTACGATCTGTGTTTTTTGTCAAGGCAATTTGACAGTCTGTGTATCAGATACTAATACTGGCAAATAAGTTCAATGACAATTAACTTAAATTAATGAGTTTTTACTGTTCACTGTTAGCAAATAGTGACGCCATACTAAGGAGAGATTAGGAAGAAGACAAATTGATTGTTTGGAATTGATTTCTTTTTCTCCTCTCTTCTCTTCGCTTTGAATTTTCTCCTTGTTTGCTCATATTAGGCAACATTTTAAAAGTACTGACAAAATAATCGTGACATTCTGATGTTCTCTAAACCTAATGAAAATCTTATCTTTAGTACAATATTAACACAAGAGCCCGTCTCGGCTATCAAAGAAAGGAAAAATTGCATCACAAAAAAAAAAAAATACATTATATATGTATATACATGAAGAGGGGAATCATTTCAAATCAATTCATTGCGTAATGAAATTGATTTGAAGATAAAATGTATACAAAAAGGCAAAAGAACAAAATATTCCTTATTCAAGTTTTTACACAAATACGTAAGCGCTTTATCGCTTTCAAAGCAAGCATGCGTGCTTATTTATAAATCTACTTATGCGAGCGCAGTCAACTACTTGAGGAAGTTGTTACGCAGGGAATGATAGATAACAGTGACCAAGACTAATCGTATGAATATTTGCATTTCTATTCGGTAAGCATTAAGCTTAGGGGGAAGTACATGTTCTTTTATCTTAGAATGCAAGTACTGACAGTGGCGCCATTCGCTAATAAAGTGTAAAATGTATTTTAATGCTCTCTATTGAATGATAAAATTAATGTTTCTGTTGTTTTATTATAAGTGCACTTGAAAAATGAATGGTATTATGAATTCGCTATTTAGTTTGCGGAATAAGCACGCAAGCGTTAAATAAAATGCTCCCTACCACATATGTGCATTGTTGGAATGCAAAAATGATTCCATATACATAACTGTAAATATATCACACAAATTTCACATATATATATATATATATATATATATATATATATGTTTGACAGGCGGTCCGCATAAAGTTGGTTGTCCATCTTTGCATTTACTTTTCTCTGTGCCTACGTCTGTTTCGCTTTTCCACTTAATCGTTTCTGAACTTTAGCTTAAGTACTCTTATCTTCTTATAAATGCGTCTCATGGCGTCTTCCTGTCCACTCCACTGTCCACTGTCCACTTGTCCGCTGGGTACACCCATCTAGTCCCCTAAGTATGTAAACCACACGGACTAGCGGCATCTGCTCTTCTCTAAAGCTCTATCAACTTATTACACAGCCCTGGCCATTTATTCGCCTTATCACGTGGATCTCAGCATCTAATTGTAATATCCTGTCTTCTTACCAGTACCGATCTTACTTCATAGCAGTGGCCAGTCGTTTCTCCACTTAGGACGTGGCATTTGCCTCTGTACCTATCCTATCCATGTCTATGTCTCCAGCTACTCCGTTGATTTACTTGCTTGGATATGCATTCAGTCGGTAAGTATTATGCCGACTACGACGATCTACAACCTGAAATTTGAATCGACAAGCATTGAACTGTTAGTCGGTAGTCTTACCTACTCGACTATTCATGCTGCTCTGGACTGTCAATGACTTACTGCAAGTATCATAGTATTAAGGAAACGAATGCACATAACTCACAATTGTCACCAACATTTTCATATTTTAAAGAAGGTATGGAATCAATCACATTTATTATGTATTACGACTTTTTTTTTTTTTTTTTTGTTATACTTGTGATAATTATTCCTTATTTACGTAAAAAACCAAACGTTAATACATATGTAAGCCAGATATTCGACTATCAAAAGATTTAATCCAAATAAGTTGAAGATCCAAATGCACTTTGAAGCGAAGATAGTTTTAGTATTTGTTTCCTTTCTTTCCCGCAGCTTAAAGAAAAATTTCTTTTGAATTATGTTTCATCTTCCATAGGTAGCCTTGGGTGTATTTCAAAGGCAACACCCTACCCATTTTCGAACTCTCATCTAATGCGTGCACATAAGTTGGGGAAGATCTCTTCTTTGGTATTAGTAAACGACTTGACGAATACGAATAGTAGGTTAACTTTAACCTTTTCATTGCACACTTCTTCGCGGCTTTCTTATTGACAATGTCTGCATCTAGCTCTTGCAATATCGGTTAACCGGTTAACTATAGTTTTCATATTCTTTTTGTGCAAAAATGAAAAACGATCTTTCGTCTCTTCAGTTACTTGTTTTGTTATTTTTTTTTGTTTGCCTTCTAGATTTGTAAAGTTAGCTCCCTTGTTGTTGCTGTTTTCATGTAAGCCCGTATTTTATTTTTATCTTCAACATCACTTCTCTCTTTGTTTAAAGTTTGAAATGGAATGAATATTATTGGCAACAACAGATGAAAGCAACAACAACATAATCATTATTATTTATTATAAAAGACATCATTATTAACACCTTGAGGACAATCAGCGGCGGATAGACAGCCTGAGAGACAGACACGACTTATTCGTATACATGGATGTGCTTTCGTTCTCGTTTTCTTTTTTTGTAAAAAGACGGTCAAGAAAAGTTTTGTGTTTTTACTTTTTAAACATGAATATACAACAAATTTTTTAATAATTATAATTATAGATAAACGAGTGTTTATTCATGTTTCGTGGTTTAGCTATAAACACACGTAAAATGGTATAATTTCAAAGCTGAAAAAAAAATGTTAAAATGTTAATGTCAGTATTTGCAGTCATTTTGAACCCAAGTCCTACTTTGTATTCTTTTTTATTTACAAAATCAAGTAATGAATATTTTATCCCTGTTTCTTTTTGCGTAAAGCACATTCCATGACGTTCGTTCATAGGGAGGTTGAGAGCGAAAGGAAGGCTAAGAAAGTTTTCTATTTCAGTCATTTGTGGCATTGAATGTCAATAAATTACCAGCATCGATTAACTACTAATACGTGATGCGGTTACTCAATGGGTCCCTGCTGTTGCTGCCGTTGATGCCGATGATGCTAATAATGCCATGATATTTTTGCCAAAGGCTTTAACGAACCACATCTTGAAAAGCATGGCAAGCAAGGAGAAAAGAAAAGTGAAAACCACATGACGCAAGTAATGACGATAATAATGACAATGGTAAAGCTTGAAGTAAAGTGGAGCATATGGCAATGATTGTAATGAAATATATAAAGCGAACAACGACAAAAAGTCCTGTCATTAGTGCACACAAGTGCGCGGACTGTGTTCTATATATATATATATATATATATATATATATATATATATATATGTGTGTGTGTGTGTGTATTTCTGTATGGCAGACCTCTAATCATCTTTCTTAAAAACTGAACATGCTGAAAAGTCTTATAGCCAAATTAAATGAGAGACAAAAAATGTAAAACTTTTCTTATAAAAGCTTTCAATGATGATTTACAAATGACTTAAGCTCTATTTGTCAGTTCTTGTCAGTGTCTTAACTTTAAGACGATGCGGTTCATGTTAATTACTGCCAATGATTACTCTATAGTCATTATCTAAAAATAGTAATTAGTTAGGGGAAAAAACTACACGCAAAAATTAAACAGATTGTGAAGCTCATGAACAAAAGGAAAGAAAAAAAAAATGTGTTAAATATGTTAAAGAATTTCTATTTTATTCCCTACATACAAAAAAATTCTAAGTCAAGAGAAAACATTCCAATACATCGATCAATAACTATCGCCATAAAGTTGAATATATATTTGTTTTCTGGTAGTAGCATATATGTGTTTGTAGTATACAAAAATATTCTATTCAAACAAAATTCGTTTATATTAATATACTCGCGAAACGGGACATGATTAAGCGGCCTTCCTTTCGATGTTACGTAGATTGAATAGAATCTGTTCGAAAGCATTTCCTGCTATTTACCCTTAGAAATTTGGGTTGGGACTTTCTTGTTTACTTGCCTCCTTATGTAAATAGATTGCTTTTGCCAGCTTTATCTTCACCTAACAAACTAGAGACTCATTCTTGGTATTTCCTTTCTAATTAAGCTAATACATCGATTTTCCAACATTATGTGGGGGGGAGGTAAACTTCAATACCCCGCATCGCTTCTCTACGAACTTTATCTTCATAAAGCTTAGCCCATGTAGATACAATTGCAAGCTTTGCAATTCGTTCAGAGTAATTTGCGAAAACCTAAATAAAGCCTATTACTTAATCTCAATGCCAGATTCTGTAAATTCCTTCAAAGCAATTCTTGTATTTGGATTAACTTGCAATCTTGACATCCTAGTATGACTCGAAGATTGACTACTACTAGAGATTGATTACTATTATTGGTTGTCAAGCTTTTGCTTGTTTGCAACGGCACTCCCAACAACTCTTTGCTAAATACGTGTATCCTTTTTTTCTTTTTTTTCGCTCCTATTTTTTTTTGTACATAAATTTCATTGTTTTCATATTAGCATCACTTTTTTTTCTTTATTACTCTTTATATACTTTGAATTATTTATTAATAATAATTTTAGCTGAATTTCATTTGGAAATAAATAAAACGAATAAATGTACACTCCTGTGAACAAAAATTAAAGTGAATTTATTTATAAAATGAAAAATCTTGACTTATGCCTCCAAATCAATTTCGCCGCCTTCATTGGCTTAGTAACAATCCAGGAAAATTCTTTTGTTGCTGGTTTGCCTGAAATTTACGATACACAACACACAGACATTCGGGGAACATTCTCAACATGACCTTGACTTTTGAAAGATTTTCGAGCGGTTTTTTCGATTTTTGTTCATCTTTTTTACTATACTCGCTAGCCTTGGCCGATTGTTTCTTGGGCTTGATCGTCTACACAAGCCCAGGTCTCTTTTCTTCTAAGGAAACGTGCGATCAGTGTACGTTAATGATGTTTAAAAATCATTGTTTCATAGACATAGTAAAGATCGCGAAGCTTCAGTTCGTTTCGTTTACGAAAATACTTTGAAGCAATTGAATACGTTGGCATAAAACCCCTTACAGATGTCAAAGGCGATTGTGCCAAAACACTTTGAAAGTTAATTTCACGATCTTCAAGCACTACCGAACCTTAATTGAGAAATTCATTTTATTTTTTGTTCTATACGGTACTTAATGAAATAATATTCGCAATATAGGGTTAGACTTAAAAGCTGCAAAGGAAAAAGCCAAAAAAAAACAACAACAATAAATACCTTGATAAAAATAAACAGATTCCATAAAATATGTGCATACACATATTTTCCATTGATAATGTGAAGAAATCACATAGAAAGTAAAAGGAATTAGTATGGAATAGTGGGTCCAAAATTTTTCATTTATATAACCAATATCTACGCATATGCTTAGGATATCATGTAGAGTGTAGCTTCGTAGTTGAAATGATTTATTTTTTTTCCAAAATTCGATATTATTCTTCAACCCATAGTGGCCATGAAGAACAATGTAATGAGTCTAACATTTCTTTATTTTTTTATAGACAGATTTTTCGAGAATCTCAAAATACGTTTCAGTTTCCACAATGACCTTTTCATGTGGTCCAAATTTTTTCGTCTAGAAGGTTCCTTTGATATTCGCAAACAAATAATAATCTTTCTGGCCAGAAGGGAAGTTCAGATGGCACAACTTCAATTTATTATTATTTACGCAAACTCAGGCGTCGGTTTGAAGTGGACTTGATGCAATGTGACTACACGCTGTGTTCCTTGGAAGAGAAGCTTGCTTCTTCGTGCCCAAATTTTCATGTGTCTAAAAATTTCATTATGGGTGTAAAGAATTCAATATATTTGAAACTTATTGTTCGTATTATTCTGCTAATGCCTGCCTCGTCAAAGGCAAGGGCTAGGGAGCCGCAACGTTCATTGCAAATTCCATAGCAGAATAATGAAATAATTACTGAGAGATTTTACGTGGGTCCACTACCATGTCTAACACCACGGTGCCCGATGTCACATGGGTTAATTTAGCGTAACCGGCGCCTTCCAGAGAGTTAGACAATCCCTATAAGCTAGGAGCCTAAACTACACTGGAGAATCCAGATACGTTTATTGTGTATAGCTCAATAAACCCACGCTGGTAAATGTTGAGGCCCATCATCACCTCTAATTATTCGCTTTTGGAATGATAGCACCCACAACCACCACGATACACCCCGAAGGACCGTACCCAGTAGTTTTCAGGACTCATACATTGGCATACAACTGCTGCGTCTAAAATGGGGACTGGACATATATGCTTCCACCGCGGTTTCCACATGTATGTAAGTATGCAAGCCTCCCTGGCAAGCACCAATCTGCAGTAAAGCAATCTTGTCAACTCTACCTGCAGGTACACGTGACATAGCGAATGGGCTCCTGGCCCCCTTGGAGGTTAAAGTTAGACTATAAAGCCTTTAGCCTCACTTTACGCGACATAGTCACTCTTGCCTTCGGATTAACCATACAATCCCGACTAGCCAGCACCGGACTACCCTTCTTCCAGATATATTAGCATCGGGCATTACATCTGACGTGGCGGGCGATACCATGCTCTCAACTATTGCTATATCAACGAATTTTTACGAATATTAACCAGTTACCAGCTGGTTTTGGTTAGAATTTCATTCATAGAAAAGGGGGTTTCTTCCAGTGAACCCCTAAGCTATTATTTTTATTTATTTTAGTTATTTTGCAATTGCGCATTTTGATTTTTTTTCTTGTAGTGACGTAAGTAATGTAACGTGCGAAATTGTGCTGACAAGTAGGTTTAATAATAAAATTCGATTTTTAAATATTTTTTTCTCTAAAGAAAAGTGTATGTACATTACAAGGCTTTTCTGGACGTCCTTTGCATTCAATTTTATCGGTGCGCATACGATCTGCTGCACGGTAGTCTGCCACGGACGAAATCCGGCAGAGACGAGTTGCCGTAACATTTCTTAAGCCAACGGTTTGTTCAATCATCAGTAGCCAAGAAGGCAAGAAGGACGCCTAGCAAGTCAATATGGGTTTTCTTTCGCCGCAGCTATAGTGAGTACTCAGTCGGTAGAGGCATAACATTTATCTATTTGGCAAGCACCCACTGGCCTACGGCCATCACCTCCCTTCTTTCTGACGCGAATAGAGAATAGAGAACATCTTTCGAGTAATTGGTCACAGAAAAAAAAAACGCCTTCCAGCCAAAAACCGGTATTTACTATGACACGAAATTTTGACGAATCCATACCACCGAAGACCAAAAGTAGCGTAAGTAGAACCGGTGTAACTCCCGTATAAATAGTCGGAATGATATGGAATTATGACAGGCATCGTTTGTGGATTTGCACTTTCTTAATGTGGTCAGGAAGTCCAGTTAACCCCTTCAAGCACAGCCAAACCAGATCATCCACAAAAATTTACATCTCGGTGAGATTTTCCGGCGCTGCCAGTGTCTTTAAGCGGATATCCAGGCCAGTTCGAAAAGTGAACATTTGCCGTTACCAGCCCATTAGGCTTGCTAAACGATATAGACGTTTCCCATATGTATCACAGACCCATCTCACGCGTCGACCTGCTAAAAGTGAAGTCCGGCCATAAGGACCGTAATAAAAATTTCATTACGAGATGCCAAATATAATTCCTTGAAGAATAACAAAATCCACTGTGCTTCTCTTTAAGCTTTTTTACACGCTAAATGCAAATTTTACTGCTTCCTTTACTTTTTCTATTTCTTTTGATACACACATGACTACAATTAGATTCTTTTCAAGTAAACTGGGTTTAGTTGTATTTTTCCTTATGTTACCTATTCTCATTAGTTTGGCATTCAATTTTTTCTCCTTCTCCCTTAGACGCGCCGAAGGTTAAGCGCACGCTAGTTCATCGTGAGGTTTGTAACATCGCTGGCCGTCTTAAAGGGTATCGGTAAGGCAGACAAAAAATTCGTTCGATTTTTGTGATTATTTAATGTGAATGAATACACATACCAATCATAGTGAAATTTTATGTTGGTCTATGGCCCAGCGAACGCAGTTAAATTAAAAGTTAAGTATCATCTCAGCTTTCCCATCCGGTATAAACCAAGAAGGAGAAATCAAAACCCGAAATTCAGAAATACAAGCGATCGGTTAGCTTGCATGACCACCATTCTTGGGAAAAGAGTTTGCAGTTGCAATCCATTGCTTGAGATGAGAGCTCCTCGCCAATCGCTGCAAAAAAAATTTATTTTCTTCACTTATTTCTTTACACCGGCACTAAAGAACTGGTTACAAATGTTAGAAATCCCGTACAAGACATTGTGATGGTAACATAGACGTCTTGTGATGCTAAACTAAGAACTTGAACCATGGCCTCAAATTATTCCTAGCTAAAGGGTTAAGCGTAAAAATAGGCACGAGTAAGCAATCAATAAAATAAAAGCATTCACTAACTTCTTAGGGCATCTAATAAGATGCGAAAATGTTCTTAATCTACGGGGTGACGTGCATGTATTTAACACAGCCACGATATACTTTAAAGGGTTTTTTTTTTCTCTTGGACAACTGTCATATTGCACGGTAGAGTGAAGCTGAGATAGTATGTGCAATGGCCAGTGTGCCAATATTTACTTTGGCTTACGTCGAGAACTTAATTTGGGTAAACACGGTTTCTTGTTTTTTTTTTTCTTGTCGTTTAGCTCCTTTTTGTAGTAGGTTTTCAAAAAGCTGGTGGTTGATTTCTTACCAAGCAATTTCCTCATGGCATTAAATTGTATTGAAACTAAAATTAGTTTTCGAATTACTTCTCTGAAAAGGAGAAGAAAACGAGAAGTAACTCAAGAGCTTTGAATGATTGATATACATGTGTATGTTATGTGGCTACGACGAAGTGCGAAACAAAGTGAACATTTTAGAGAACATTTTCCTTAAAGCTTAGCAACTTAAACAGCGTATATGTTTTCAACAAAAAAAAAAAAAATAAGAAGAAAAGAAAAGACGAAAACTTTTAACATTTCTTCATTTCTTCACTCAAATCCTACTTGAAAGTGTGAAACTTAAAAAAAAAAAACAAATCCCATTTAAATCTTTAAATAAATTATGAGCAATAACTTTGCTCTCTTATCAACGCAAAGACTGTCACACACGTTCAATTTAATTTATGTTATTCACATCGTAATAAAATGATTGGTTGCCAATATTATTTGCAACACAAACTTGTTCTTATATAAACCTGCGTCTACGCGTCTGTCTTATAAGGTGCGTCTAAAATTTTTATTACTATTTTTTATTCGTTTATTTATATATTTACTTTTTTCTTTTCTTAAATAGGATCATCCACACACGTATGACAAATAGTAGGCTCTCGGATAGACAAATGCCAAAACATATTATTTAGTATCACAAGAAGACAAAATTCACGATTACATATATTGTTTAATCTAAGAAGTATTGAGCCCTCTTATCCATATTCAAGCATACTACCATGTGAGAGGAGCTAAGTTTCGTATACACATTGCGGCTTAATAATTTTTCGACAGCCTAATTAGGTACACACATATGCACCTAGTTATATCTAGTTTTATCTAGTTGTAGTTGTGTGTTGGGTGTAGGCTGGAAAAAACATGTACATATATGTTTTTTTTTATTGCTTTTGTGTGGGTTTTCTTAAACGGAAAATCGAAGCGTACCAGAAAATATTAAAATTATGAAATTATTAGTAAAAATAATTTGATAGAAAAACTGGGTGGAGTTTTAATTTTTTGATTTTCCTTTTTTTAACTTACTCGCTTACTCCTCTTCTGCTTTTTTCCACACGAATATACGCATTCATTAGACAGGCATGTACGCAATAAAACACTTTTCAATATTTTTAGAAAACATTTTATTATGTTAAAGTCTTGCTACGACTTCAAGTTAACACCATAAGCACTTACAAAGATGAAGTTTATTAGACATTTTATGGAAACTTTATGAAAATTTTACATAAAATGCTTTTTTGTTTTCATATATAACTTATCCCCTCTTCTCTTTATCGTTTTAATTAACATTTCACACTCTCTAGTTATAAGTAAATATTAAATGAAATTTATGTGACCATTTTAATATTTTAACAATTTTCCATTCGTACACACACAACGCTGATACAAACAATCTTGCAATTTTACGACATACATATATGGTATTATAATCCAAGCATATAGCGCACACACATATGCATATACGGTATATACACACAATTGCGGTAAAAGAGCTTTAAGTAGATTTAAGGCTTTATGGCAAAAATTGTAACTAAATTAATTATTAAAAAACAATGAGAAGAAAACCTTAAAGCGAATCTTGGACACCCATCACCTAACCTAAGAGTAATTTTAAGAATAACCTTTTTAAGCGATTTGGATAAGTAATTATAAAAAAGTTTTCTTTCACTTTTCTAGTTGGAAAAGTTTCTAGTTGGAAGACAGCAATGTTTTGAAATCGTTCTTTCTTTTTTCTTAACTTCTTTCCTTTCCCTTCGCTCGGTCCAAGCGATAGTGGGCCTAAGAATTCCGACTTTGACTTGCTAGTGAGCTAAGTTTCAGCTGTCGATCATAAGCTTGCGTGACAAGGAGGGTCTTGAAATAAGATGATAGGCGGAATGATTGCATTAACTGACGGAAAGAAAACATCTGAGATTTTTATTTTCGTGCTTTTGCAAATGCAAATCCATTTTTGTAAGCCTCTCGTATGCGTAGCCTTTGGGTATTGCAGCTAAAATGAAGAAAAATCAGCAATCATTCAATAAATTATGGGGATGGCTTATAAAGGAGGTTATTATTGAGTGATGCACAATTCCATGCAATTCCGACCGTTGGTTTACAAGTTGCGGCTGATTTACTGACGCTACTTTCTTGGTCGCTTTCACCGACATACGGCAGTTGGTGTTCACTCAGCTGACAGCCAATTTGGCTCTAGAGTCTAGTCTTGAATCCATGTGTTATCCATTCTTGTCATACCGTTGCTATAAAAAATGAGCGAATTCGAACTTTGGGCGGGTATATCTTATGAACCAAATTTCATACAAAGTACTAAATACACTGCCACGTGAAATCTTTAGGATGTCAGCTATTCCACGCAACTTTAATTTGCCAAACTGTTTTCAGGCGCTTTCTTTGTGCTTTCTGGAATAGACGACGAGATCAGTGCGTTCAACATCATCAAAGTGGTTAGGAATTGTTTGAAAGCAACAAGCCATCGACAAATTATTGTTTTCGACGGGAAAGACACACCGCAACACTTTCTAATCCAATGCTGAGTTTGAACGATGGTTTTCCTCATCAAAAGCAATGTTTGATCGGCACAGGAATCTCTTCTTTTATCCATTGTTCTGAAAATTGCCAAACTGCAATTACTAAAACTATCGTAACTTGTGATTAATTGTCAGAATGCTATGAAATCATTTGACGTTCGGTACTGAAATCCAGAAATCATATAAATCTGCCGACATTGTCGCCGTATAAGTGCCAGACAAGCGACTTATTAACGGATATGTTATATATATTCATTTATGTATATTTTATATATATTTATGCATACATGTGTGTAAATATATTTGTGCGAACAAGTTTCGCGTACTGCGCGACATGTGCACTCCGTAAAAGTAAACGGGGAAACAACTTCTTTCTAGGGTACATATATATATTTCCGTTCCGCATACGATCTCTACTCCGACTTGGCTCTATCTATGCGTCCGCCTGTCTGCTCGATGTTTACTTTACGACGCCCATTGTCGCACATGTAGATTGATAAAACTGAAGGTTTTCAAATGCTCCTATAGTTGCTGTCCCTAAGATAGCATCGAAATTTATATACACCAAGTGTTCCTGCAGTCACACAAACATAACGTGCGGTATTCGGTAGGATTATCTAAATATCAAATGTATAGATGATCGTGATGGGCCCCCAAACATGCCTGCAATAAATAAATATGTTTTACTTACAACCTGTAAAAAAAAAAATGTTAATCTAAAAATCAATAAAAATTTTCCTAAATTTTTCTATGTATAAAAACAAGCCTTGTCATGGAACGACTGCGACGTCAGCAATAAGTTTCTTACTTTCAACCTGTTTCCGTCCTTCCTAATTTTTTGCATTTTTTCCGTTGGTGGTGAGTATCAAAGATTCGTCCTAAAGCGATTGTAAATTTCTTGAGTGCTGGCTCCAAGAACCAAGAAAAATAGATAATAGTTTTAAGTATTTACGATCTTGGATGTCCTCGAAGAAATTATCTTAATCGATTAAACGTTATAAACATACTCTAAGATTGAAACTAAAATATGGGTTTAATGAAGAACTCATTGCCATCGGTGGTGGAATGAACGCATATAATAAGATTAGACACCAATTTGTCATACGTTTGATGCCTTCCAGGCATCAGTGAAGAAAATTGCTATGGAATCACTCTTACGGAAGATGCTGAGCATATCATCATATCGGTTGGGTTATGCCATACAACTTTTGTAGAACACCGAAATTTCGTGTGAGCGTTACCGACTTTTTCCATTTTTCTACGATTGTACGACCATCCACAAGTGAAACTTTCATCATTGTATCCGCGGCGTTTTATGAGTAATGAGCAAAACCCCCTAACACTTTATTTTTAAAAACGTTTTCCCATACGACGGTTTATGACCCATTTTAAGCTTACCTCTTGAGCGATGTGGCTCGTTTTTACAATAAACTTGCGTGCAAGAGCTTCCTACGTTTTTGCTAAATTTGGCGCTCATGTATTAATTTTCACTATCGGGGAAACTCTTAGGTAGATATACAAATGGACAGACTGGTAAACGGACAGACGGACATGCCAACTGGTAAAAAAAGTGGTCGTATATGCATAGAAATATATGTTTCCTGAAGCTTTTTTCTAAGCGCAGCAATCGTTTCAACGAAATAAATATTGACCGAACCTTTGGGCATGGAGGGTGTAAAAATCGTACATGGAAAAAGTTTCTTTTATCGGTCATTATTAATGTTGCTCGAGTCAATCCTTCGAATCGATTTTCGCGACTTTGACGCCTACGTACATATGACATAATCCGAATCATTTGTTTGATGGCATCTGCAAGTGTTTCGCAACACGTCTCTAAAAGTCACTTAATTAAGCGAAGGAGGCCATCAATATATTCAAGCGTGAAAATATAAACTTTTTTGCCATCAAAATAAAGTTTTTTATTAAAAATTTCTCTGTTAAAAATTTTTTGGAAAAATTTTTTAAATAAAATATGAAAATGCACGAAATAAAATAGTTCGTCTTCTCAGTTTCATGAGTTTGCTAAGTTTGTTGGATGTTTTACAACCTCGTTTTTTTCCATTGTTTAGTTATCCGCTAGCACACACTAGCCGCTAAAATATTCTAGTTTACTGTTTCGTTCTTGTGCTTTCATACTCCTATTCCCTGTTATGCAAGCATGCCAGTTGGTAACAAGTGGGCTGGAGATTGATTAAAAAAATGTATTCTATTTGTTACTCGATTGTGGGCTGCTTTAAATCGAAGCAAAGAGGCAAAATCAACAACACACGACTTTGTCCGGTAGAGTAAATGCGCAATTGGCGCCTCAACAAGGACCAAACTTCTCTAATGCAATAAAATAATCACAGCCAACGTCTAAACACACTGCCTACGGAAAGAGATACAGAAGAAAAAAGAAGAAATAAAAATAAAATTGCAATAAATGAAAATATAACGCGAAGGTAAACATGAAAATCAAGTCTCAGACTAGGAAAAAGACGTACATTCAATTTGCTTTAAGAAAGAAGGACTTGCAAGAGTGGAGAGAAAACAATTATTAATATGTTTTGTATGGCGGTTTTCCACTTTTTTTCTTCTTTCTTTGTTTGCAATATCTTACAAAGCAGTGACAGATTGTCAAAGTTTTGCTAATGAAAAGTTTTGATAACAATTAAGATAAAGGGGAGAACGAAGCCGAGCAAGTTATTTACGTTATATTGATAGACTAAAAGATCACTTAAGTATTCAACGGAGAAAAGTTGTTCTTCCCACTTTTTTACCAAGAAGGTATGCTGGATTCCACATTTCAATTGTAACGTTCGGAATCATTGTGTGTGTAGCCAAACACTCTGAGCCAATTTGGTGCGTAGTAGTCGTTCATCTATTCCATCATAGTCCATCAATACGGCGTCGTCTGTCTTTGCGTTTCCCATGTGACGTATTTATCAACTTAGCTCTTAACTGATGATCGAATATCAAGCTTGAGAAATAATATAATCTGCCCACAGATTCGCCTGCATTAACTAAAAGAACAAATGTGTATACGCCTGCAAGCCACTGAGAGATTAAAGCACGTATCGTTGTAAAATTTGATAAAAATATTTGTGACAATTAAATGTAATTTGAATATGAAAATAGCTCTGAGCGTTTAACCGCTATACTTACAATTACTTTATTTATTTGTATTACTTGTAAGCAAAAAGGCCCAGCCAAAGTCATGTACATAGTTACAAGACGCGTGAGTGTCATCTGCAAGAAAAGTTGTGATAAAAATGTAAAAGGCTGCTGAAGAAAGACTACTGAGAAGCGTCCCATCTAATCTTACAATGGATTCCGCCGCCGACTATTCCAACAAACATGGACCTATGGAAGACAGCAATATGCCATCCGATTGCCCACAGAAGCTCAATGGCGAGTCCCACGTATTATCCTGGGCCTAGAGAGCCTCCACCGAGCGAAAGTAATAGTCGAACAAGAGAGGTTTGCCTGTTTAAGAATCAGACCAATTTTCTTTTAAAAGTATTCTACGAATCATCCAAGGATTTCAAAGCCTGCGGTAACCCATTGCAGTATCGAGCTGCATGAACAAGAAGCGATCGCTCAACTAGAGAAGTAGAAGTACATGGTATTAATACATAAAAGGCTTGCAACATGATCTGGGGAACATTATAACCATTACATTATTAACAAAATGCGTTCATAAATTTCAAAAAATCCTTCTGATTAATGAGGGCTTATTCTTATAGCTTACACTGAACGATATGTAATTATATATACATATGCTATACAGAATATAAAAACAATTTGTATATATATATATATATATATTATATATATATACTACATATATATATTGTGTATATATATATATACTATACCGATATATAAAAAAAAACTGTATATATATATAATATAATATATATGTGTGTATATATATATATAAACACAAATTTTATTTTATGACGACCAATCACCCAAGGGATGTCCCCAACTCGCGTAGCGCGGAGACGGTCAGAAAAATGAGCAGGAAGAGAAGGAAAGAAAGAAAATAGGTAGGCGCAGCCAAATGGATGCCCAATCGATAACTATTATGGCTTTAGCGACCAAAGCGAACACTGAATTGGCAGTCTCGATTCTTATCTACTCGTCTACTCGTACGTATATAACCCCCAAAGACCTGAATCAAACCCCTCATCAAATATTTCCAACGTAGGATCTCGAATTGATTTAATTTGTCCGTCTACGCTGGCGTTTGTTGTTTGTCTAGGTAAAATTCACGTTTAGGGTTAGAAAATAAAGTTTGAGCTTTCCTAGTCGGGTCAAGGTCCAGTGTGAAATAAGCGTAATGAGTCCTTGAGGACGCCTAAAAGTAGGCACACATCTTTTTCTCAAATGTTGAGGCGGCGACCTAGCAATCAGCAACCCGTCCCCACAAATGATTGCTCTTGACCATATGTAGTCCGACATGGGCCGTGTTCGAATGAAATTATGAATGAAATATGAACTTCATCTCATCTCGGGTTAACGGTATGGTCGTCTAAAAAACTTAGTTAGTGGGTTAAACCATCTACCCTAACCTATAGCGCAGTTTAGTATTGAATTATTTATTGGGATCAAGCATAAATATAATGTAAAAATAATCATCCGGCTGAGCAATTCATAAGATACTTCACTTTTTTTGTGCTTATGATTAAGATAATGCCCATTCAAGCTATATATTGGCAGGTATAATTTTCTTACCCGTTTTCTCTTTCTTGATATTGATTTCAAGTGATTCATAAAAAAATTTGTGCAGATATTTAACATAATTTTTATTAAAAGCCTGAAAGGATTTACTTTTGTTTTCCATAATCGTTTATGAAATTAAGCCGATTACGTTTGAATGAAAGGCATGGGATTAATAGGTTTTGTAATAATATTTACGCAGAGAAAAGTTATTCTTTGGAGCAATTCTTCATCACAACGGCTAAAATAATATGTTGGTTAAGTTGCCTAAGCGCTAGTTTGATTGCACATGTCTTTGCATTAGTTATACACACATTCATATATAAAACTGAGGGATTGCATGACAAAATCATATCTTAAATGGGGAGGACATGACTAGGTTTTAGATACATGCGCACACACGGTAGAACGCACGAATTCGAAGCGTGTACAGGCGGTCAACACAAAATTAACACTTGTGTTATATTAATCAACGTTAAAGGCATTTATTAAAGTGGTTGTAGTTGCTGTTGTTATTGTTGTTATTTATTTTTTTTGTTGTTCTTATACACGTTTTATACACTTGCGTTTGTTTTGTAAGGAAATGTCATGTAAAAGAGAATTAATTATTAACCAGGATATGATTACAAATGAAATGAAACACGACAGCGTCGTTTCTGTTTCTGTTTTATTCATATCACAACAACGCACGAAATGAACGTTAAAGAAATTGAAAGATTAGAAGGGAAAGAACACGCACTACGCAGTACTTAAAATAGTCAAACTTAACGGTGTTGCGTTGTGGGAGGAGAAAGCTGCCACATACCTCAGGCGCCATCATTAGCGAAAATCTAGAAGAAGAATAAGACACAAAACTCTTTATAATCAAACTCTAACGTAATGGCTGTTCCTGCTTAACTTAATAACATTATTAACTTTATTGCAATTTTAAACTTTCTTATTAAGTGCTTATCAAATATCCAATTATTTGGTGAAGAATCATAATTTTTTTCGCTTTTTCATTTTTGCATTCTTTACCTTTACAAAAGCGAAAAGCATCACCATTGTACATAAGTCTCTTTCCTTTTCTTGATTGGTTTCAATCTGCAGTTTTATCCGTACATGAGCGCGCTGGTTCCTTTCCTCAAGTTGTCGTTTTTCTTTTATTTGTTTTTTAAAATTGTTTTTTCTTTTTTATCGCTACTCAACTCTTACGGTTGTCTTTAAAGAAAAATGTCAACTCACTCGTTACTATTGCAGCGGTTGTGTGTGTGCAAGTTGTGTTTTCATTGTTATTCGGTTTGTTGTAGCCAACGCCAAGGGACGAGGGTATACTAATTTTGTCATTGCGTTGACAGAAACGCGTTTCAGCGATTCTAGAAACTTTATATAAGAGATTGAACGTCAGTAAGAAATTTTGTGATTTAAAAAAAAAAAAAACAACCAAAGTTTTTCCTTGAAAGCTTAACAATTTTGAGTTATCTGAAATTTTAAAGGTCTACCTGCTCGCAATCGGGATGGACCGAAAGCCCCCATTTAAAAAAGAAAAAAACCAGCAAATTTGTTTCTACCAGTTTGGTAATGCCTGACGTTTTTTCCATAATAGCGGAAATATCGAAAAATGCTTTAAAAACCCCAAAAAATTCTATAAATTCAATGCCCGACCAGTTTATTTTCTGTCCTTCTGTCATGGAAGTTTTTAAGCTCCGCAATATTGGTATATGGAACCAACATTGCCACGGAAGTCTTCAAGGTCAGAGATATTTAAATATGCAACCAACAGTGCGCGAAATTGTAAACAATACCATAGGTCGAGCTTGAAAGTGATCGAAAACCAAAAGGGCGCAAGGGCGCTACGAGAAATATTTAAAAAATGGCGTAAAAAGACAAATGTACCAATAGGTCGATAGTTACAAAATGACTAAAAGATCTTTAGATCGATGTTCCATGCCACAGGTAAATTTTATATAAAAACGTTCTCTGCAGATTGGTCGCTTTAACTGCCTAAAATTGAAAGAAGGCATAGCCATTCTTATGCAAATGTTTAAAATGCTGGGTATTCAGCATTCTTTCCGAGCCACATGATTGTTCCGTCTTACTTGTTGATCATTGTATTCGCGTCGGTTGTTTGTTCGTTTGTAACATTTGTCGTATGTCATGATAAAGACGACAGGTTACAGCTGTCAATTGATTGTAACTGAAGACTTTATGTCTTTATATATTTAATATGAAAATTAAGAGGCAAAAGCGCATGAAACGCAAAGTAAACCACGGGAACACAATTTCAGACAATATTTGCTGCAATGAAATTTTTTTATTTATTTGTTTCTTCTTCTTTTTTCATTTATTTATAAAACTTTATAAACGCATATAAATGCCAAATGCAAATAAAGGTAATCGAGAAGATCAAAAATGAAAATATTATAAGAGCATGAGACAAAAGAGAAACTATATAATGTCATGTAATGCACATTAGCTTGCATTGGTGACATACAAATCTGTTGATATATGCTGGAGACTCGAAAGGGCGTTTATTCACGATTAACATCATCTCACGTGGGTGTAGAGACTTTGTTAATTTCATTTAGATATCTCATAGATATCTCATGCATTGGAAAGGGTGTAGTGTACAATTTTGATAGTGATATGGCGGTATGGAGGGTCACTTCCACTCGTCTGGTTATTGTGTTGTATGCTCATGAGTTCATCTAGTTGTCTAACCATTCAGCCATTAATGCGTTTAACGATCTGCTCATTGGTCTCTCTCCTCCCTCGTCGCTTTTCCCGTCTTCTCGTCCCTCCATCTATCCTTTTAGCTGCTTGTCCAATAATCCATGCTTTTCTCAGTCGGTTGTTCTGTGCAATTTGCAAATATGCCACTTTTTGCATCTGCCACTGAGCCCTTGTATTTGTCCCTCTGTTTATTCATACTCGGCTTTTTACGGGTTTGTTCGCCTCTCTGAACAAATCGTCTGTTCGGTTGTTTATCTCTGAACCTATCCATTCGTCATTTCACACGTCTATCCACTTGAAAGCCGACTTATACATTCGTGTCTTCTGCCATTTTATTCACATAACTATCAGCCCGCCAATTTATTCATATATTCATACATTCGTACATCCGCCCATCTTTGACTTCTTCGATTCCCTTGTGCCTGCTTTTTCCCCATTGTCCGTGTCCTTCCTTAACCTCTTTTCCACGCGTGTCTGTCACTTCATCCATTCGCCCATTTGTCCAATCGTCGGTCCATTCATATTCCTGGCCCACCCTTTACCTAGGCCCACCTTCACGCTAGCTACCATTTCCTTAGCTTATCTGTTTCTGAAAAAGAATTTAAATGAAGAGTTTAAATATCTGCGTATTTCCAGCCTGATTGTTCATCCGTTCATAAACATGCTTGATATAGTTGAAAGATCAATCACTAATCTATGACATGACATAAATAAATGCTGTCCTAAGAATAGAAGTGCTTTTATAACGGATTTGCCTTCGCCAATAAGGAAAGTGGGTCTCATTACCTTAAGTTTTCATAAACATTTTTTACAAAAATATTAAAAAAGCTGCTTAGACATTGTTTCAACAAATAAATTTTGGTTGAATTTCGAATAATAATAATTTTCTACATCAGGTCAGTCGGTCACATTAATTATCTGTAAGGTGCATATTTACCTGAAATAAATAAATAAGCTTTTGAATGACACGAAGTATGTACAGTCTTTTCCTTGTTAACAACTTTGTAGAAAATTGAGACGATTTCGTAAGTTTTTCTTTAAAATAACCGAAGCCTATCTACCTATAATATATTCTTGCGTTTAAGTATAATTTTCGACTCAATTGCTTTGTATACAAAGTCTATTGTCCTTTTTTACTATTTCATCGTTTTAAGTATACAAAGTTTGTTCTTAGGACAGTTGGTTAACTGATTACCTAATGGCAATCACATTAATGGCATAAATGAATTTTCCCCTTTCTGAGTGCCTTGCGCTTACACAGTTTGAATGTCGGCAATCGCTGTTAAAAGTAATCTATCAAATTGTCTAGACATTAAAAAAGTCACGCGGTACAGAAGACATGCTACCTTTTGTCTGCAAATAAAAAGATAATTTAAATGGATTGGAAGCGTTGTGATAAGTGACATTTAAGCAGCTAACGCTGACTAAGCCTAACACGATTTTTAATTAGTTTTAGTTTAATGCACTTTTGTATTTCAAACAAAGGGTCTCTCACATCTTATTTACCCAATGAAGCTCGCTATAAAAACAATCAAAAATAGAAGCAATAGCCGAATCTGCAATACCTCTCTGGCGGCCAAAACACACAGACACCTAACTTTTTTCAGCACAAATACATGGAAACTATTGAAAGACTAAAATCTTGCAGGACTTTTTGATTGAGTTAAGAGCTTTTGCTAACTCTTAGTCTTAGCATAATGACAACAAAATTATGGAGTTTGAGTTGATTTTTTTATTTTCTAGTCTCAGAGTTGGTAATAAAAATCTTTGAGATCAGACTTATTTGCTTAGAGGCAGTTATCCTGGAATTCCATTTGATAGATACTCCTAGAGAACGACAGTCAAGAATAAATCGATTTTTCTGCTCATATATTAATGTTCTGTAATACGGCATTTTCGTTAAAATCACGCAGGCTAGTCCAGATGGTAGTCCTTCCTAACCTCAACTGACATTGGTTTCCCATTTGAAGATACGTTTGCTTATTCCGCTTTCCGTAAAAAAAAGAAGAAAAATAAGTAAAAGCGCAATAGTGGACCACGGTCCACCCTTAAATACCCTTCACCTACGACTTTTGAAAATAAGGCGTTATGTGGGGTAATGGGCGAAAAAGTAATCCAATCCGAATTAGTTTCAATACCGTTCGTCCTTAGGCCAAAACACCTCTGCATACCGAATTTCATCAAAGTAACTCAAAAATCGCTCTCTGTAGGTTGAACGCAACAAGCAAGAAACACAGGGGGATAGACGAGGAGACAAGCTTAAATCGCTATAATAGAAGCTGAGAGGGTCCATCTAAAATGCTTCTGGATCTTACATAGAGCCGCACAACTCCATTTGTACAACAAGTAGTGTAGGCTATTAAAAAAAAAAAAATTATAGAAGAAATTGTTATTTATTTACTGATAGTGAACTACAGTAGAGATGGACTACACCTCTACAATAAAGAAAGAGATGATCCAGAAAAGATTTTAATATGGTAGTCCATGATGGCGATTTCATTAAACAAACGCTTAGACAGACATGACTAAATTGTTTATTCTACGCAGGCTAATAATATATCTGGGCATAGTAAGCTTCGTTCCTTAGAAACACTTAACAAATCTAATCTACTGCCTGCTGTGCATATAATGAAGAAATTTTCTTTAGTTTTTCAACATCTATTCATTGAACAATGCGTAGCAATGCGCAATAACAGGTTTATGAGATTTAATCAACATTTCAATCTCGTAGTAAAGGACTTGTTATCAAAAACACTAAAAACTGTTTTTTTAATTCTTTTAAAGAGAAATTTTCGTTTTATTGTCACTTTTATATCTGTTATCTAAGGAGAGCGCATTAGTGATTATTGCAGAGAGTTTTTCAACTCATTTACCTTTAGTGAAAACGCAGCTATAGATGAGTATGCATTGCATGAAAAACGAAACAAAATGTTTAATTATCTCTTTTTACTTTTTTAATAAAATGAAATGAAGCATAATTGAATCAGAGAAGGCAAACGTTATTCCGGGAGATTTTTAAGCACTCGATAAGAATGTAAACACATGCAGGAATATTTGTATGCATGGACGTATATTTGTATATTTGTTTGCATGTGTGTACATATAATGCCCATTAACATATAAAAGTAACGTATCTTTTGTGTCCATATATGCGAAGGCCTGAGTGCAATTAAAGATTTTTCTGGTAACCACTCGTTTAACCGTGTGTTTGATTAATTGCTCTGCATATGCTTTGAGGCTGGAAATGATACAAATATATGGTAGAGAGCTAGAGAAAGCGTTATATATTATTTATAAATATTCAATGCAAATAGTGCCTGGAATTTACGAATTCAATCGACCTGTGACACAGTTTGTTGCGATAGGTGATTTTTCTGTAAGTTGGTGGTGTTGCACTTTAGCGCCGCAAGCAATTTGTGGCAAACTGTCACTCAGTGAACTTGGAGCTCCAATATTTATTTAGCATGCTTTAGACTATCTCAAGATTTATACAACAAATTATTTAAACAAAAATTTTGCTTTCACATAACAAGAAACTAAGCTGATAAGAAAATTATATTCTGCTCTGTTCGAATCTTTTTTACCCGCAAACTTTGACGTAAAATGAAAAAAAGAAATTCCAATACTGTAAACGATTTTGCGGCTTCTGCACAGGCACTGCTGCATCCTGCATGGAACGTACATAGAAATTTTTATCTTTGAAGTTTATCTGGTCAAGTTTATGAGGTGCGAGAAAAAACGAATTTTTGCTTTTTGAAAACAGAAGTATAGCCTTTAACCCGTTTTGAACCGTTGTTGATGGCAAGTTGTCTCCAAAATGTTGCAGTTATTCTGAAAGTTTTGAAGCTAAGTGCCTAATTTTTGTGACTGACACACAGGCGGACAATCGAATAATAAATAGAGCCTATATGTCTAGATTGGTTCCAAATCCGATACTAATTTTAAAAGTGTTTGTACTTTGCAAGAGTTTGGAAGAAGACTTTCTAAGCAAATTCAAGCTGGACGTTGCAAACGTCAAGGCAAAGTGAGCCCCAAACTTCGATGGTGTGTGTGTACAGAAATAAGAACTAAGGATATCAAAATTATGGCCCTAGTGAAAATATTTTTATAACAAAACCATAGAATTGCTCTTAAAAGTTTGGCTTTTTTCGAAAGTGTCCCGAAAGTTGATCGAACTTGAACGGAAGTAATTAAATTTGCTTCTGGCAGAAAAAGCTTTTTAGTCAACTGAAAATATATAGAAATCTTAAAAAAAAGTGAGCGTTGATGTAAATGAAAAGAGGAACAATAATTTAGAATAGAAAAAAAATGTTTGTTTCTTTTTTAAGTAATTCCGGATATTTATTACACGGAATGTTTAAAACTTCATTACAAATTAATTAAGAATTCTGAGAAAATGTAAAATATAATAAAGTTCTTTTTCAAGCAAACGAGAAGAATGTGTTCGATTTTTTTTAAATGAATTATAATTTCATAAATTTTGCAGCCTTTTTGACTCTTCAGTCATTAAATTCTTCAAAAATTGAAAACCCCTTTAGTGAAAAATATATTTATGTTTTTATTGTCTTCACACAGCAAATATTTTTGCTCTTCTATAATTTTGATTAATAGTTATTTGCAGTTTCTGACAGTTGTTGTTTGCCTGTCACTTGAAGCAGGCAAAAATTAACCAGAGAGGAAGAGATAAAAAATAAAAAAAATCATCCGAAAAATATTTTCAACAATAAGAATAAACGAAAAAGAATAAAAAGCGATAATAAAAAAATCTGAAAATGACACAATGGCGGTTTGTAAAACGATGGCAAGACCTCTGAATGCCTAATAAATGAACGGATATAAGGAAATCAGACAAATACTATGGGAACTCTTATTTTTCATAATCAGAACTCGTTTCTGTCTGGTGTGACTATACTGACGTCTAATTTAGGTTATAGCGTAGTAGATGTTGTTTAATGTTGTTTTTTTCTTATTTTTAAATTTGTATCAATCAAGATGTTATCATCTATGGTAACAATAAAGTAATTAACGGTTGTTATGCTCACATACGAACTCAGGCAAGAGTAACAACTACGTGTTCATCATGTATGTATAAATATACGCCAAGAGTATAGAGTTAACACAAAACACATTAACTGTTGGCCATACAAAGCCATCGGCTATTAGCAATCATTTATCACATCAATAGACTTGACATATAAACACATATACACATTTACATTGCAACCTTATATGTATATATATATATATATGTATATGTATATATTTATATACTGTGTGGTGCAATCATCTTTGAATGAATGCAGCCTGCACATATGCTTGCTCGCTGGCATGCCTGCCTGCCTTCCTGCCAGCTTGACTGTGTACCCGCTTGCCTGCTTGGTTGCCTAGGCGCCATCATCTTTTATGACTAGCAAGTGACTGGTAAAATTTAGATCTTTTTAGTTAACATAAAACATGCAAATATCCACTGCATGGCCGATTACGTACAAACATCTGAACACCTCGGCCAAGCATTTACTAATATATTAGTTTATACTTTTCTCTCGGTACATTTCGTGAAGAGCTTTAATTTAATTACATTCAAATACGGTTGTATTTAAAGATTTTAAGAGAATCATTGCAAATAAAAATTCTGCGAAATCTTTGCTTAAATACTTGCTATTCACAAAGTAACGGAGATTTACGTTATTTTATACCGGGTATTGTACGTATGCGCGTTTAAGGCAACATTCTCTCAGAAGATTATAAATATGCACAAACATATGTATGTTTATCTTACTTTATCTTACTATTTCTTTATAACACCCACTGGCTATTTTGGCTAATGTTTTTATTTTTATAATTGTGTCTGTGAGGTTCATAATTTGTTTTTCACAACAGCCGGCTTGATTGTAAATATAATTTTTAATGAAAATTTATTCACAGTCATTATAGTTACGGTTGTTATAGCCTACATCACATGTCGTATAGGGTATATTAAGTTTATGCGGACTTATGTAACACGTAGAAGGGCCTAAGAAAAAAGCCCACTTTTTATTATACCGATCTAAGCCCATTTGTTCATCTGTCTGTCCGTCTCATGTTTGTCCATGTAAATTTTTGTTCAACCGACACGTCGCCATGTTTAAAATATCATGATTTGTTACACTGACATGCTTTCGCCCAAGCACAAACGCTATTAACAACTCTTTCACTCGGTCCACTTTTTCGAAAACTCCCCATATAAGGACTTATTTTGAAAAAAATGCAATTTTTAAAATTTTCCGACAAAACTCGCAATGTAATAGTATTTCGACATTCCCAATTGGTATGAAAAATTTGGATCGGCTGGGGCAATTTTTTGAGCTCCCTCTCATATAACCGTCCCTACGAAAAGTGAATATTTATAAGATAGAAAAAATTATAATTTTCAATATTTTGTGGTGAAAATTAGTTTACAATAGTAAATTGACATAGATATCCACCTTTTTCGGTTTATCTTTTGGGTACCGTCGCCTATAAGGGTTCCCGCAACATGAAAAGTGTGACCTCGGTGTGAAAATAATGTGAATGAAATGAGTGAGTGACATGAAATGAGAGGATAAGTGCGTTAGTCGAAATGGTGTATAATATATTATGTTCGGTCTTGCCCGACTGTTATGTTCTTGTTTTTTTTCTTTTCATCTAATAAACACTTTTAACCGACCTTTTTGCATACAAAACTTTAAATAACAATAATCATAAATATTAGTCAGCGTGCTTGGTAAGCAAATAGAAACGGCAGCGGGTTAAGTGAAAAAAATTGATGTGAATTAATTTTAACAAATAGGCAAAGAAACATTAGAAAGACACATTATTGAAATTTATAAGCAATAAATATATTTTTAATGAATTTATTTACAAATCAATACAATATTTTTAGGCAAAAGATTCTATACCTACCGCAGGCTTATTAAATGATGGGAAAGTAAAGAAAGTGGCGCATTACGCAACTATAAGCTCTCTCTCTAAACAGCATTAGCGAAACCAATACAGTTTCAAAAATACACGACCTTAGGAGCTTTTCATAACCATCAAGCTGTGCTTTGTATTGTTTTGTTTTCCTTTATCTGTGCCGATTGCGTTAGAAAACAAGTTAAATCCGTTCGCCAGCTAATATGTAAAAATTGTTGCCTTTTTGGGAATAATTTTTACTTTATCTTATTACTTATGCTCCTGATCCGATAATTTGTGCATTTTAAGAGCTTATGTATTATGTTACGTTTTGCTTGTGTTTTGAGTGTGTTGCGGCCATTGCTTACAGGTGTCGACATATTTTTGCGTGTGCGATAATGCCATAGCCTTATATTTCAAGCATGCAATAAGACACTTGCGATGGCGTAGCACTTGCACTGTATATATGAGTGTATATGTTGCATTGCGTTTCGAAGCCTATTAGTTAAAGCACAAAAAAAAAGATGTGGAACAGTGAGTGCTACGAATTCCATCTAAGATAGGCACAGCTTAAGACCTCTATTAGGTTTTTCTATCGCTTATAACACATCAAAAGCCCTTCGGAACAGGCAGAAAGGGTAAAAGACAAAAAGTTGTCTATAGTACCAGCGTTATTAGTTCACCTTCGAGTTAAAAGCAGCAGTAGTGGTAGTGCACCTAACGTACGTTGTATGCATCAAAAATATAGTTATGTTTATAACTAACGCAGGAGCATAAGGAGCATACTCTTATTGCCCTTTCTTGGTAAAATCACGGAAGTGTATTTTACAAGCTCCGCAAAGTATATCCATTGCCGACCAGCATCAAATGCTGAATCGATTTAAACAAATCCGTCTGTGCAATGTCTATGGTAAGCGCTCTACTGCCTCAAATTTCGGGATCCATGGGCACTCTTTCCGCACAACATAAGCGAGAACACTTCTGCCTTAAAAAACAAAAAGGTTATTTTTTACGTATATTAACACACTACAATAATATACAGCGACAAGAATTTCCCCATATATTCTGTCGATACTTCTAAACCACCCCGTATTCGAGAATCGATTTTTAGCATTTTTCGTTTTTATGAAATACAAGTGGTGCGTATAGAAAATTCGGTCATAGCCTAGCATATTAGAATTCGCGTTTCTACAGCCAGATATCAGATGGAGCTTCAAATTATTTTCAAAAGTCTACGGGATTTGAGTGAAGAAGCCTTTATAGTTTTTAACCACCGTAGTAGGTAAAGGAAAACAGTTTCGTTTTGAAATTTAAGCTTCACTTTAAAAGTGCACATAAATAAATATGTAAAAATGTTGGTATGCCGTATCACTTTTAATTGTTGTTTTTAGTAAGACATTAAAAAACATTAATGAAGCTGTAAGAGTAGCATGGCACGTAAGCGCAAGAATCCTCGTATCCTACTTGGATGTATTTGGCGGCATAACTAAACTTTGCCGACCTTTCATGGTATCTTAATGTGAAAATTATTAAGGAAATAGCACTAAATGTGGGTACCTAAATATTGGATGTAGTACTGAGTTGCTACGGTTACAATTGTTAGTTCCTCGGTTAAAGTGGAAGGATGGAATTTGAAGTCAACAACGATATTCTAGGAGTTTGGAAATTCGGTCGCGAATTTATTAGATAAGCAGGGGGAAGATTTTAAAGCCGAAAGGCTTTAAATAAACTTAAACCCTAAAACTATACTTCGAACCTCCAGACCATCGGCGTGACCCTTACGCCACCTCACAGTGGAAAGTATAGTTTAGGCTTTATCTCGAACACCTTTCTTGTCTTCCTTGCTTCTTAACAACCGTTATAACGCACGCTGAAGTCAGATTCTTTTTGCCAAAGCCATTTTCGACTGCCACTTATAATCTCGGTATCACTCTTGGTGACGAAAATTCTCCACGAAAAGACAATAGAGAGAGAATTACATTTTTGGGATGTTAGTGAGATATCGCTTTGTCCAAAGAATAGCCTCCCAAGTGATGCCGATTGTCCTATTTGTAAATATCGTCTAGATTTCTGTGATCTGACTATTTGGTAGCCGCGGAAATCAGATAGACTAAGAAAATTGCCCTGCATTTGTACCGTTACCCTGCCCTACAGAATGGTTATGAGTAGAATCTTTGCTTCTTTATTAGAGGGGACGACTCTTCGAGGGTTTCATGGTGGCTACGGTTACCTCAAAACTGCTCGGGCATCAAATGATGCATTAGATGGACTACAAGTGGATATTCATTTTTTGATTTTAATACTGCATGTGTAGTGGAGCAATTCGTGAGGATTGTCTTGCTCACTGGGGTCCACCGGTTATGGCTACGCATTTAAATCATACATCATAGGATACCGTGGAATTAATTTATATATGCAGATTTTCACGCAAAAACAATAAAGACATTCTTGATCCCGTTTCCTTGCACGTTAATTAAATAAAAGTGATATGCACCACAAGCTTAACGCAGCAGCATCGATTAAAAAAAACAAATTGCTTTTAAATTCAATTCTATATAAAGAAGTTTTATAGCAGGCAAGGCCAATGAATGACATGAAAACAATTTTCACCATCGACCTTGTAGGAGACTTGCTGACGGTTTTTCGTGGTATTTGATAGCTTCGTTTTTGTTCGTTACGTGTGGTTAAGCTAATATGCCACAGAGCAGCGGTTCACAAGGATCGTAAGCCATGTTTTTGAGAGACAAAAGTGCGGTCACATTGCGAGACGGAAAAAAAGAAGCTGACCCTTCCTTGCCTGAGGATGCTCCCTTCCTTCTGTCTGATTAAGACTTATTAAGGCTGCATAAAGTTAACAACAGATATGTTAGTTGTTTAGTCTCAACTATCGTTGAATGCAAGTATGAAGTGAAACTGGAAATTTTGCTGGGCTGTGAAGACGGTTCAAAAATTATTAAATGAATACATAACAAGTGAGAAAATTATGTTCGGTCGTGACCGAACCTCTTATACCCATCACCGTTATCTTAGAAAAGACAAGAAAGTAAAAGAATTAAATTTTCATGGCGCGGCTGATTTTTTCTATTTTCAAAATAAAAGTTACTTCATTATCGCTAACGCGAGAACATTTATCGCAGATACTATACATCTGTGCAAACGGACAGATAGACAAACAGATTGAAGAATTCATATATTTTATAGCGTTTGTGCAACTTGTCTCTGCACGTTATAAAGGTATTGAAAAAAAAATTAAATTTTGGCGCTCTATTACGTTGGGTACCCTCGATTTTGTCCATTTTTCTACAATTACTACAGCATCGCCCGTAGAATATGCGTTCAAATTTTTGGACATTTATCAGCTATAGCTTATGAGTTATGAGCAAAAAGCCAATTTTTTATTTCTTTTGAAAAACAGAGGTGTTCGCAGTTTACGTGGTACTGTGGGCGTGTTCTTCGATACCAACCTGCGTGCAAGAACTTCTTCTGCTTCTGTCAAATTTGAAGTTGATAGTTTTATTTTGGGAGAATGTTTACAACAGGCATTGCACAAACGGACAGCCAGGGAGATATACAGGCGGACATGCTAAGATCGACTCAAAATTTGGTGGTAATCAAGAATATGTCTCCGAAGCTTCCTTGTGGGCGTTGCAAACGTTTTGCCAGAATGAATATATCCCCCATCGTTCGGTGATGGGTATAAAAAATTATTGCGCATAGTCCCCGGCGTTTGTTTGCATTCAACGAATTTAAAGACAAAACTTAATCATCTGCGTTGTTTAACAGGTAAGTAAATAGATTTTCCTCGCTTGTGAATATTTGTCAGGCGGCCCACCTCTATTTAACTTTAACAAATATTTGCGGTAGATTTTGATCAATTAATTAAACGCTCACTTATACATGGATGCATATATGCAAGTAAAATTTTAGCTAATTGGTAAGATAGTCCCAAGGTGTGCATTAGGACAAATTTGTTAACACAAAAACCATGATTAGAAAGTCAACAAAGAACAATCTGGGAATTGTTTTTTGTTTTTGTTTTTTTAGAAAAAAATTTCTAATTTCAAAACAAACAAAGATTGCATTAAATGTTGTCAGCATAAATTCAACACCTGATAAAACATATGTATATACACATAGTATACACAGTCAAATGGAAGTAAATAACATAAATAACAACCATATAAAACCCACATTTAAAAGCAAATGCAACTAAAATGGAAAAAAAGAAAAAAAAAAAAAATAAGGAAAATAAAATAAAACACAATTGCAGCAACAATATAAGTATGCATGTAGGAGACAAGTTAAATAGAGACAGAGAAATGTTAGTTGAAATGGACTGATAAACTGACTAATGCGTATATGTGCAAATATATATATATATATATATATATATACATACATACATACATCTATGGTAGAATACATTTGAAGAAGTCATCAAATCACACCTTAAATCAACAAACTAAAGCACTGACAAAAGTTAAGTTAGTCCAAGTGTTTATGCGACGATGATGATGATGGTGACGACGACTGAGACTAAGTTAGACAAAGACAGTGAAAAATGATTCATATGTGTGTTTAATATTTAAACATATGTATGACACACAATATCATGCACTTGCATATGAATACATGAAAAACATCATCATCAATATGTATGTGGGCATATGTATGTGCTTGCATGAAAGTTTAAGCAAACACATTTGTGTGAACAGAGTAAATTATACGCTTAGAGTCAAATATGTGTGCGTATAGGAGGCAACGACGATTGCATTTATGTATGTATATATGTATGTATGTATGTATGTATATATGTATGTATGTATGTACGTGCATAGGAAACCAAAAAACCTAAACGAAATAATTCAAAAGTTAAATATTAAAAATATATGTGCATACATTTGTGTTTGTAACTCTGAACATTGTATGCTACACATAAGAAAAATCGTACGTAGTTACTGCTGGTAGCGAGAAATCATTTTTAATGATTTATTCGAAAATAAACGGGCAAAGACTATAAACCCCAAGTGTGTGTATATACATACACATAGAGAAATGGATGAAAAAAAAAAACAGATGGGCAGGATTACAAATTAAAGAGCGTCAGTTTCAACTTGAAGTGTTAACTAAGGCGACGGCAAAGGGGTTAAGTGTATAAAGAATTTTATTACAACAATTTCCATTACAACAAAAAAACAAAAATGTTTTCCTTAATTAGTCTAAGAAAGGCGTAAAATAAGAGAAAACTTATTCTGCTTTAGGATGAATTTTGCATTCCCATGGTCGTAGGCTCCTTTTCGATTTTTTTTTTTTTACTTGTTCTAAGTGTAAGTGTATCGATGAGGATTTCAGGTAGATGTATGATTCCTTTAATTGAGATCTGCTACAAATCTGGTATTTCTGAATTTCTGAAACTCTTTCAAAATTTTTATAGGTTTCTGGTTAGGAAATTCTTGTTTGCAGGCTTAAGACCGCGTTGAATGGTTATGTCTGGGCGTTAGTTAATTAATGCTTTCGACTACTTTTTGGTGTGTTCATCAACACCCTCTCATTCTTTCTCTTTCTCTCTCTCTCTCTCTGTAATACTTTATAAAGAGATAATATATATATATATGCGTATAATAACAATAACGTATAAATTAAATTTTCAAAACAATACCTTAGCGTTCCCCTGGTGAATTTGTAGGAATACGAGCAGCAGGAGATGATAAAGCGAGAATGTTACGGTAAAAGTAATCGACCACAAAAAGATAAATTGTAACACGTGCATACATACCTATATAGGTGATAAGTACAATTTTTAACTGGCACTGCCGCAGGCATATACCGCATATATGTTAAGGCTTTTTCTCTCTTTATGTAAATTTTATTTTATCTGTGTTTGTTTTGGACAATTTTTTAACATAATTTTCTAATAAAAAGTCACATTTCTTACAGTTTAATATCAATGTGATTAGTTATAGTTTTAAGATCTTATATATTATTTAATGATATAGGGCAGAGAAAAAAAACAAATTTAAATTTCGAACAAATTAACGGAGCGATAATTAAGATAAATTCCTCTGACACCTTTTCTATAGGAGAGAGATTAAACAAAAAAAAGGAGAATTCTTATGAAATCAGTTATGGAAATGTTAAAGAAACGATAATTAGACAAATCGTTATAAAATTTAGGACGTAAATAAATAAAAAACCTATAGTTAACCGAAGGCGGGCATAAGACATATAAGAAATTCAGTAGATGTGCTTGTTAGTGGATGATCGTTATTGTGAGCTACACTACAAGTCGTATCCTGCGAACAACGTATCCACATAAAGCTGAGATGGCGGCAGCTCTTTAGACCTGTCTGTCCTCCAATGTTCCCTTCATCGATCGATATTTCCCGGGACTAACATATGAAATCCCTAACTAAATATGGAAAAGCCTATCTTTTAAACGATGTCTGTTTAAATTTCATGTCATTTCGATCATTTGTTTACGAGCCATATTGTTACAATGGTGTTTGTTATTTTCGACAAAATAAAAAATCCGAATTTCGTGTGTTCGTTAAACATAATTTTTGATGGGAAACAAATGCTTCTAAAACTGCCTTGAGAAATTCTACGACACTAAGGATATTGAACGAAATGGACGCCTAAAGGATGTGCTTACAGCAGAAAATCTAAAAAGAGCATTCAAAGCAAATGTCAACTGCCATCCTGAAGGCATTAAAAAAGCGCGGTCTGTGCAGTATTTTCCATAAAATGAGCGAGTCGTTTTCCAAATATGTACTGCTTTTACTTGCAGTAGTATTCGCACACCATTTCAAGAATCAATGACCGCAATGACAAGCTAGCATGTGTACAAATTCATTCTCGTGCCTTCCCACCCGTCCGCCCACTAGCGTTTGTTATGTGTTTGAGAGCCTGAAAAACCATGCACCAGAGAAGAGATTTGAAGAAAATGTTAGCGTTATCCCGCGCTGAGATGTGTGTTGCAGATCTACAAAGAAGTTGAAAAAACATTAATCTAATGGCATCAATCTTAACACGTTCGCGGACGCAAAAAATTTCGGGGAGCTGCAAAAATAGACAGGCAGTTATTTTTGAAACTAGTTGCAATATCGAAAATCTGATTATACGCATATTATAAGAATAGTCAGAGGATCGCATTTTAACTGTTATATGAAATGATGGTTATAGCATCCACGACAATATAGACAGTGGTGTTGTCTAACTAAAAATGATTTCTAATAACGAGAATTTATAATAAACATTAGAAGAAAAAAATATAAAATTTTAAAAAAGTAAAGGTTTCATACATAAATTTTAATGCAAGCGCCCCGTACGTTACTCATCCCTGGTATAGTTTATTATGATTATGTAAAAGCTTGGTTAAGGTCTCATCGTTCGGCGGATGACAACAAAACAAGGAAAATTCAACCACAAGGTCCTGAACATAATCCTATTTGGAATATTTTATAAGAACCATTATAATAATAATAATAAACATATATATATATATACATATATATATATATATATACAAAATGGGTTTCGTAATGATTTTCGTTTGCTTTCCTTTTTATTCTATATACAGGGCGGATACTGGCGACGGGCGAAAATTGGGGGAAATCTCGCCCCCGTCGTCAAATTTGGCACATGAGACCGCACAGAGCGGCCGCCTACCCAGGATCGGCCCTGTCTATATAATTATATATACGCGTTCTGGTAAAAAAAAAAAAATTAGCACAACACCACTGAATATAGATCATATTTTTCAACTAGGATGACGCGAATGCTATAGAATTCATTCATAGAATACATGAGAAAAAAAGGTTTATTATAGTTTCGTTACATTTTTTATTTAACAGTAGATCTTTATTCGTCTGCATATAAAAAAATTGATATATTAAATCCATAATTTCATGGTATGTATATGTGATAACAAAACTAAATATTTCTGTCCATCATTATGATTGAATGTTTTTAGGATTCCATATCCGAATTGGACCTATTGTGATCTTCAGGAGGTAAGTGCCATTGTCGGAAGCACTCTCCAGGACAAAGTGGAGGTTTATTTACACAGTTCTGCCATTGATACGATGTAAATTTTATTATTTTTTGCCTGTAACAATACTTGCACTTCAGAAAATATGGTTTACGTTTGTAATTTAAAGGTGCCGGAATTTTTTCCTGATAGTGTGCATCTTGAAAATGTCTTGGCAGAGTGTATCTAACGTGCGTTTGTGAGTTGTCATTATCAAGTCAAGTTAGAAGTCACTAGCATTTGAATTCTGTGGTATTTTTAATAGCACATTTATTAGATTGTCTCTTAAATCAAGGAATCCAATATTTGAATCATTTATCTTCTTATAAATGTAAAAAGAATTCCATACAGAAATCTCTAATAGATGGAATATAACCTTCTTATACCAACGGATAGATTTTTTAGGTGAGGAATAATACGCTATCATTTGATCACGTCTGTCTATTTGCGTGACATATTTGCGTTATAATTAGCGATCTCTATTGGCTTTTTCTGCGCGATACCTTATTTATTATGCACGTCAATTAATTTGGGATGGTTTTCCGTTGTGATAAAAAGCACATCTCGCTTGTCTTTCCATTTACTAATACAGACGTTGCCCTGTCTTCTACGTATATGTTCTCCTTTTTTCATTTTTTTTTTGCGTTACGACAGTGGTTAAAAACAGTCAAACAAATAGTGACAAAAAAGTCAAATAGGTATCAAAAAAATGAATCAGCAGCATACGTAATCCACAATCCTCGTCGCGGATTTTTGGTGTACAAATGC